>WAAF01017128.1:0-150526 GCA_013400475.1 Tricholaema leucomelas | reverse complement strand
CATATAATATACTTGTTTATTTCAAAATAAATGCACTAAACCCTAATTTTCTTTGCAGTGTATATAATTCATATTCCTTTGTCAGAAAAGACTTTTCTTGCCTAATATAAATGTACAAGTACTTGGAGTTTACAGCATCTCACCATCACCAAAAAATACATTTTTGTTGTTTCTTTCATTTGTTTCTTCAGATAGCTTTGCTTTTCTGCCACAGAATGCTCTATAATAGAGCTGGAGGTACAAGGACAGACAGGTGAAAACAAAGCAGGATAATGGGATGTGCCATCTGCTAGATAGGCACCCCTCGGATAAGCAGCAGTCAGTGTGCTCAGTAAAACCTTGTTCCAAATCCCTGGCAGCAGAGAAATCATGGACACTGCAACTAAATTATGTGCTAGCTGCATAAATGAAGGCTTTATTTCAAACCAGCTCATTCTCTTCTGTAACTGGAAAAAAATATAATAACATAAAAAGAAACTCGGTGGATGCTTAGGAACCTACCTACGGATGCCCAGCCCAGCTGGAAATTGTGATAAAATTGTAATTATTAAACCTGCAGCTTTGTGTGGCTTTGCGATAATAACTTTTGTCTGAGCTCTGGTGAATTCCTACCTGGTAATGTTCTGCTGTTTAAAGTCTGACCAGCAGTTTCCTTCCTTACACTGTTTTGACAGTAAATCGATACAAATTACTTGCACTGCAGGTGCACATTTTGTATGCCACAGAGGAAAGTTAGCAACCTGAAAACAAACCAGATGACTATTTGATGGAGACTTGCAGCACATTGCTGGTTATTCTGCTTGGTTTTCTACAGTTATTTGATCTCCTCTTTCTCCCCAAATATCTAGATAAGGATGCCTTAACAAATGAAACAGAACAACATAAGGATTAAAAAAAAGATAGAGGACTTGTTCATGTTGCTTCAACATTGCGTAACATGCTGTTCATAAGTTGTGTTTTGCTGTTTGGTCCTACTGAGGACAATTTTAAGACAGTTTCCAGCAAAAGAACTCCAGACTAAAACTAAAAGAATCAGACCAAAAGCTGCCTATTAAAAAAATTAATCTCAAACAAGACTCATTTGTAGCAATACTAAGTCTGAAGTCCACTTAAAATCAAGCCTAAACTAAAATGAATATATTCTAATATATGTGAGGTCTGGATGTAGAGCACTTTTTCTTATATCTGAAAATCCATGAAAGCATTTGGCACCCTGAACCTGTCAGCAGATGGTGCCCTTGGATATACTGTATTCTTTTTCTTACAATGAAATACATGGGGGTGTGCTTTAATCTTGAATGGGTAATGTTAATTTTTACCACTAGTTTGGCTTAGAAATTCCCCCCACAATGGAACATTATAATAAGCTAGAAGTGTTCCATAAAAATCTTAGCACCCGCTTGAATGTCTTCAAATTCAGTTCCTGATCTTATACGTATGAACATGCACAGAAAGAATTCAATACCTAATTTTTATAAATTCAATACTTTATTTTATATATATGGACATGCAATGTGCAAAATCAATTACTACTCCATGGTAGTTGTTGTTTTGAGCTGGTTTGAGTTAGTTGTTTTTTTTTAAGTACACATGGGTGAGTTAATACTTTTCCAGTCCTGCTTCATAGTAACTTTTCATTTACAGTTTTCTTTTGACAATAAATATCAATCCTCCTCCTTTTTAAGCAGCCATACCCATAAGCCAGTCTTCTTTAATAAGTGGTTTTACAGCTAAGTGAGTTTATGTGACTTGCCTGAGGTTGTAATTTCTGCTTTGAAACAGGGAAGTCTTAACTCACTCTAACCCTGGCTGAAAGGCTACAATCAAGGTTCAAAAGAGTGTAGTGCTGTAAAAATAAACTTTCACTGCAACCTCTGCAGTGAAATACTGAGCCTTAAGTTGGTCACTTAGGCTCCCTAACATATGTGTGCAGAGAACTGCACAGGATCCATAAATGCAATCTGTTTAAAATCATTAGCTAATCTAGTTAACCAGGCAGTACTGGGTACAAGGATGTGACATGTTGCTCCTGGAAGCTGGGCATTCTCATGGGCTTTATTTCATGCCCAGTAGCACCTGTGTGACATGGGGGTGAGGTGGCTCAGCCAGAAAGGACACACATGTATGCCTAGATGTGACTCAATGGAAAAAGCTCCCCATTGCAAAAATGCTGGGGACAGCATATGAGAGGGGCTGGTAGACATACAGTGTTTGAAGCAGAGGTGAAGAGCAGAATAAGGGCACTCTGGATTCAGAGACATATGAGCTGCTGTGGAAGTTGCCATCAGATTATGCTTCTTGACAGAGATAACATATCTGATAAACCTCTGCACTTGAAAACTGCTTGACAAAGCCCAGTACAAGGAGCAGGGACCAGAATCCAGAAATCCCTCTCTTGGGCAGAGAAAGGCTGCTTAAGCATTTCCTTTCTGCTCTAGTGAATCCTACATCCTTTGCTGTATAATTTTATAAAGACAGCAGACAAATTGCCAAAACTGGCCTACACACTGACAGTTAAAACACTTCTATTGGAAGTGGAAAGAAAGAAACTGTGGTTGTCACTGCATTTTGTACAGAGACATATGCTCAGGATTCCCAGCAATACAAAGCATGACTATGTCATCTCATCCCTGGACGTCATCAAAGCTGGATGTATGACTAAGGACCTGTGTTGCTCAGCTATGTCAAAGCATTTCAGGGTGTTAGCTGTGTGAAACTGGGTTTAAATTGCCTGATCTGACTGATAGTTTTACATTTAGATGTCTGCATTTGGAGTCAGCTGTTAAGCCACGTAACTTCTGCTCTCAAAGGGCAGAAACGAGTGGATCAGTGTACACAGGTCTCCAAAGCTTTCCACTCTGGGAGGGGTCATGATTTTTGCCTAAGTAGAGACATGTATAGTAGAACTTGTTCATTTTTTTTCCACTTTAAGTGGCAAAAGGAGAAGCAGCAGGGGAATGAAAACTTCAAGGTGATTAAGCCTGGGAAAAAAACAATGCAATGAAAGAATTGCTGCTGAAAGTGACAGAAGAGTGGGTGGATAATAAGCCCAAATATGACTTTAAACAACTTCCCTGAAGGCAGACTCTGACAAATATTGTATAGTATCTATCCAGGGGTAGCAATCAAGAAATTCCAGGAAAGAATTCATAACTTGAAAAGGAGCTAAATGAGTCTCTCCTGTGGAGAAGCAGGCAAATTTCCACATTATGGAGAAGTTTAATGTAAAGAATTATCATAGGATAACAGTTTTGAGTGTCCAAACAGTTGACAATAATTAAGTGCCTAGCTAGTATGAAGAGCAAGCAAGAGGAATAATACCTCTGGGGCAGCCCTTTAATTAAAATACATCTGACAGCTAGAGTAAGACTGGAGAGGCTACTAAGCTGCTTGGTGTTGTGTAGCTAGGAGCCATGAACTATACACAGATGGTACTTGACTCCAGCTGGGATGCAACATACATTTTGTAAGTGATATCTTATGCCAGAGAAGTGGCAGAGAGATTTCTTTTTCTACGCCTGGCAAGTATGGTCCAACACCCAAATGTCCTGGTGAGAAGCAAGTGGTGCAGTTGCTGTTGTGAAGGTGAGAGAGCATCCCAGTAGAGTCTGGTTTGCCTGGTCAGTACTGTGTGCCTGCATATCTGTGTGCACTCCGGTGTCTAGCTGCTGGTCTCTGGATTGCACTTGCATGAAGGCAAATCTTAACATCTGTGGCCAGCCCTGACTATTAAATATGCAAGAGCCTAAATGAATGCTAAAGTAATTCCTTGACAAATCCTCTCTTACTGCAAGACTATGGCATTCAAGAAGAGTGTTAAATTTACATAATCATTTTTGTTTCTCATATGGCTTATTTCATTTTTTTGTTTATATTGTTTTGAAATTGTATGACCTTTCAAACTGGTATAAAACTGAAGAGATTCTGTGCTAAACTAATTTTTTCTCTGCTGCATATTAAACATGCTCCCTTGCTTAAGATTTCTTGCTCTGACTTTATGAGACTGCTGGCGTTACTTTATGAGATTGATTATCTTACTAAAATATATTCAGGCCATCTGTGTAACTTAATTAGATGTGTACAAACCTTCTACTACTGTTTGCTCTAGATGGAAAACTTACTAAGATCTTTGTGCAGTTTCTTCCTCCTTAAATACAAACAAATGCTCTTTAACAGCTCCCTGTATGCAGTGAGCATTGTAGACAAGCAGCATGACTGGACTAGTAAGTGTCAAAGAGCTTCACAATTAGAACCACAATGTAGTCCTTTCTAAAGCTGGTTCAACAAAGCAGAGTCCTCTAGACTTCTACAGGAGTAGTTTTCAATTGGAACTGCACACTAAGGTACCAAGATGGCTTCGTTTGGAAAGAGGCACAGTTTGCACTCTCCTGTTCTGTATCTGAACTTGACTGGAATCTACATGTCATTGCACGTGGAAGGAGAGTGCCTGCTTCATTTAACGTCATCTGAACAAGGACCTTGTCAAGAGAGATGATGAGGAGAAGGGGGATGCACAAACCTGACAAAACAACACTCAAGAGACAACAGCAAGGAACAGCTCTGGTCAGGTCAGCCAGACTGATTGTTTATTTCAGCAAGATGAGTGGGAGGAGGACTGCAAAAATGCAGTCCTCCTGGACCAGCTGGTGAGTCAAGGACCATGGAGCAGAAAGAGGGCCTGGAATCCAGGGAGAGATGTCAGACAGTCAGGGAGGCTGTACCTGTACTTATGGATCTGAAGCAGTGTATGTCTTTGGGAACACAGAGAAGGGGACACAGCTGTCAGTACTTGTGTGAGTCCTATATGTCGGTGCTGTTAAATTTTTCACTGGTGGAATAGGAAGGCAGCAGCCATGTCCACTGGCCCAGGACAAAGACATCAGGACCCTAAGCAGGCTCCAGTGGCTGGCCAGGAGGGTGCTCAGTCCCAGAGCTGTGGATGGCAACCCTTGTAATATCTCTCCATGCTGCCTTGGTTGCACGACCTGATACAAAGAATAGTCAGATGTGATAATGTGTTATGGTTTAACCCCAGCCAGCAACTAAGCACCATGTAGCAGAGGGATGGGAAAAGGATTGGGAAACAAAAAGGTAAAACTCATGAGTTGAAGTAAGAATGGTTTAATAACTAAAAGGAAATAATAATAACAATAAAACTTACAATAATTGTAATGAAATGAACTATAACAGAGAAATAAAACCCAAGAAAATACAAATAATGCCCTTGCTCACCACGCACTGACTGATGCCCTAGCAGCAATCTGCACCTGCCAGCCAACTGTCCTCAATTTATATACTAAGTATGATGGTTTATAGTATGGAATGTCCCTTTGGTTAGGTTGAGCTGGCTGTCCTGGCCATGCTTCCTCCCAGCCTCTCGTGCACCTCCTTCCTGGCGGAGCATGGGAAACTGAAAAGTCCCAGACTTAGGGTAAGTGCTACTTAGCAACAACTGAAACCTTAGTGTGTTAGCAACATTATTCTCACACTAAATCCAAAATACAACATTACCAGCTACTAGGAAGAAAATTAACTCTCTCAGCTGAAACCAAGTCATGGTATTAGAAATGTATTTCGGAAGAGTTACTGCGTTAAAAAAAACACCAGCAATACCTTATATATCCCTCCTGGAGGAGAAAAGCTGAATGGTACCACTTATGACAAGGACATTTTGTTTGGCTTGCCGAACACTCAGGCCTTCTCCTCAAACCCCAGCTACCTTCCACACAGCTCCTGACAAAAAGAAAAGCCTTTAAATTACCTTTGTTTCCTCTTGTGAACATTTCATATAAGCATCAATAAACTGTGCCCCAAATAGCCTCTCTTGTCAGCCTCGAACTGGCACACTTGTTACAGAGAGAGGCTGGCCGAGTACAGTCATTTGGGAGATCTGCCCTTGAGTACCAGATGGTTTAGATTATCCCAGAATTGGTTTCTGTCACAACACCATATCTCTTGGAATATGCTTGCTCTAAAGTTCTGCTGTTAAACTAACATTTCTGCAGGTCATACTGCAGAGGGAAGAGGAGGAAGAAAGGTATAGAAAAAGGGATCTCTCATGACCCTTTTGGAGAGTGATTAGAGTCATGGAAGAAAGAGAAAGGAACTGTGGACATGAAGAAGAACTAGAGAGCCCATATCCACAGGGAAAAGTCATGAGTGCAAGGGCAGGAGAGGGGCATTCTTTACAACTTTCTGACCAAAGGATGATCCAAAGGTATTTGGGAGTATCACACAGGATCACAGGATATTAGAGGTTGGAAAGGACCAAAGGAGATCATTGAGACCACCCCCCCTGCCAGAGCAGGACAATACTATCTATCACAGATCACAGAGGAACACATCCAGACAGGCCTTGAAAGTCTCCATAGAAGGAGACTCCACAACCTCTCTGGGAAGCCCATTCTAGTGCTCTGTGACCCTTACAGTAAAGAAGTTCCCTCTTGTGTTGAGACGGAACCTCTTGCTGCAACTTACACCCGTTGCTCCTTGTTTTATAACAGGGAGCAGCCCAGCCTTCAGATACTTACAAACATTTATCAAATCCCCTCTAAGTCTTCTCTTCTCCAGACTAAAAAGTCCCAGGTCCCTCAGCCTCTCCTCATAAGCCCTCCTGTCCCCTAATCATCCTTGTAGCCCTCTGCTGGACCATCTCCTCCAGATATCCCTGTCCCTCTTAAACTGGGGAGCCCAAAACTGAACACAATATTCAAGATGAAGCAAGGGGGGGGTGGGGTGTTTGTCCTAAATTGAGGTTTACTTGTTTATTTCACTAATTTGGCTCATTTTGAACCAGAATTATCATGATTTTGCAGTTATAATTATTACTATTAATGCAATTTTGGCATAGTAAATAAGAAAATTCTGATTACTGTGAAATCTGAGCAGTGAGAAGAGAGTGGTAGTGGCCAAGGAAGTTAGGAAGCTGAACTACACAAGCCCATTTTCCTGAAGGGGTAATAAAAAGCCTCTGATCAGAAACTGTATGATATGCTACAATTAGAGGTCTTTATAGCACAACATCTTTTATTCCCACATCTCTGGCAAACTGTCGTGTCTCTATACACATAATTTTGTATAATAACTGTTTCAAAGAATTAATTACTATGTTAAAAAGTTTTTTCCTTCATGCTTTACTATGCTTCTCTGGCACATGTTGTTAAACCCTCTATTAGACACAGCATTTTCAAATGGTTTATAGAAGAAAGCTTTACATAACCCCCCGTGTACAATGCAGAAACTGCTTCATCCTTAAACACAGAGCATCCAGCAGCTAACTTCCAACTGTCCCTGGAAACACAAGTATGTTATCCTCTGAGCCTGAAGGAGGTCACTGTAAGGTATTTCCAAATAACTGAAAAAAAAAAAGAAGAACATCACATTAATTAAATTGCCTTAGTTTCTTTTAACTTTTGCCAGTAAAGCATGGGATATGTCTTCAGGCAGTGGTAATCTTATTCCTGTTTGGAATAACCATGGATCTTTTCATTAAAACATACTAAAGGCAAATCTTTTGAATGTTCTAGTAAAAGGCTGGCCTCAGTGATGACTTGCAGAATTAATTAAGGTAAAATAAAGTAGTTTTATTGACTATGTTATATTTGGTTTGGTCCCTTTACTCTTGTGTTGTCAAACATTATGCAGGACTATCAGCATCATTTGCTGTCCCTCTGTAATATATAATACAGAATTCCCTGTTGCACAGAATCCTTTCTTCTTACATTCCAGTCTTTCAGTGGCATCATAGTTCATGAATTTCTCTTTCATAATAACGATATCTTTTTGAGATGGTTTCACTGAGCCACCCACAATGATACAGGACTCTTTTCCTTGAGCAGGCAAGGAAATTTACTATCATGGCATATGTAATATTCCTCTTGGTATATCATTCTGTACTGCTCACCTGGTTCACCGTGGCTGGCTGAAATTCCTGAAGAGGGGCACCTGATTTTGCATTACAGAAACCACTGCAGCCATATGGACAAATTCCTTTTCTGTCACTTCAGTAAACATGCTAACAACTCCGCTTCATACTCTGGAGCCCGGCAGTACACCTACTGGGGTTTTTTTGTCTTATTTTCTTTAATTTTTTTCTTCTCTTACCGCCTGTTTTTAACCAGTGTGTGATATTAAACAAATGTTGTTTCCAAGTCCAAACACAGTTTAATCGAGCAGCTGTTTCCTACTTCCCACACCACCGATGCTCTGAGAGACTCCAGCAGATCGCAGGCATGCTACTGGCCGTGCCCAACGTTTCTAATCCCGGAGCAACAAATCAGCAACAATTGGGGTGCACGCACTGCGAGGCGCTCTGGGCTTACCGTGACGTTTCACAAGCACTTCATTACGATGGCCATAATGTAAAGCCTTTCTGGGAAAGTGTGAGTCAGCACAACCTTACCTCACCTCCCCCTGGCCACACACCTGCCCAGTGCAGAGCTGGCTACGACCACCTGACACAGCTTCTTGCCCGCCATGAAACGGTGGCTGAACCGCTTGTTGTTCGTTACTCTCCACCCCCCCCAAAAGTAGCAATTATAATATTGCTGCTTTAGGGTATTGTAAACAAAGCACAGGTTGGAGGGGTGACCATACTGATAAAAACGATGCCATGGCACTTCTGGACATGGTTTAGTGGGCATGGTGGTGGTGAGTTGACGATTGGTCTTCATGCTTTTACACGTCTTTTCCAGCCCTAACGAGGCGGTGCTTTTCTTAGCCAAGTACTGGAGAGCGCTTCCCAGGACGGCTGGGTACCTCCGTGCGGCCGGAGCAGCGGCGCAGGCACCGGGCGCTGGGCTGGGCAGGCGGCACCGGCGCCTTCAGTCACGTCACGCCGGGCGCTCCCGCACGTGCCGGCTGCCCGCGCTCCGAAACCGCTTCGCAGTGGGCTGGGCCCCCAACTACGTCCCACTGCTTCCTACTACTGCCTACGGGAGGCGGCTGGAACGACCCCTGCCAGCCAGGCCCGGGGCTGCCGCAGCCGGCTGAATCCCTGAGAGGACGCTGTAACCAAACCGCCCTTTTCCCTCGCCCTGCCCGCGGGAAGCGGCAGGCGGGCAGTGGGAGGAGCGGTCCCGCCGGAGAGCCCTGTCAGTGAGGGAGGGAGGGGCCAGGGTGGGCTCCGGCGGGGTGCGCAGCCGGGGCCCGGGGCCCTGGAGCGAGCGGCCGGGATGCGGTGCGGGAAGATGGCGGCAGCACCGCCGCCGCCGCCAGCCGGGGCGACAGGCGCTTGGGGCGGCGTGCGGCGGCGCTGCCAGCGGCTGCTCTACTGGGTGCCGGTGCTCTTCATCTCCAGCATCCTCTGCTGGTCCTACTACGCCTATGTCACCCAGCTCTGCCTGTGTGAGTGCCGCCGCGACGGGCGGGGGGGCGCGACTGGTTCCCGCGGGACGGGAGTGGGCACCGCCGCCCCTGTCCCTGCCTCTGCTGGGAGAGCGCAGCCGCCTGCGTCTGCTGGGACGGGACCGGCGGGGCGAGGGGCGGTGGCGTTGCCTGTTTGTCGGCACGGGGCCATCACTGGCCAGCGCCGCCACGCCCGCGGACTGGGGCCGGGACTGGGGCTAGGTCCGCCGCATGCGCTGGCGACGGACTGGGCTGGGCTGGGAGGGCTGAGGCTGCCGGAGCGTCCCCCAGCCAGCATCTAGCTGTCCCGCGGACGGGCAGGGTCCTGCTGGCCTCCGCTTTGCCCTGTCCTGTGGTCTGTGTTCCCCTCCCCCCCGCGACCTGGCCGCGCGTGGTTCCCATTTCCGCGGGCGGAGGGAGGCTTTGCGTGAGGGCTTTGCGTGGCCCCAGTGGCGTGCGTACCGTGTGACAGCCCAGCTCCGAACATGGGACCTGGAGACTCCCTGTGCAGACGGTGTGTGCAAAGTTTGGGGCTCCCTTTGTTTTTCTCGCACTGAATGACAGCACATATATGCATATATGTGTATAAGTATATCGATGTAAAACCGGTGTGGGCTGCTAGCTAATGTGGAAGCAGGAACAGGTCACAGAAGATCCCCGAGTCTCCCCCGTGCCACCGGTCATCTAGAAAATGCCCCGCTGTCACAACTTCTTGTTGCGCCTTTGGCATTGGCAGCCTGCGATCCATTCCCGAGTCATCCTGACCGTGCATCTTGGCTCTTCCTTAGCGTTAATCATGTCCTGGAGATTGGGTGTGATCTGAGTATTCGTGTGAATTTGAGTAGTTGTGCCAGAAGGATTGATTAAATGACCAGCTCATCAGGCTCCCGTGAATTAGTTTCAGTTTCTGTTGCAGTGTACCAAGTAGAAAACAATTTAGTCTTTGAATTTTAGAGGCTACTGTACGGTGTCCTGGTGCTTCATGAATGGTACTATCACAGTGGTACAAAGGGAAGTGAATTAAGCTGTTGTCTCCCCTTTCTCTTGTACTGTAGAGGAGGTTCGTGGTGACTGTTGGTCTTTTAGCATCTGTCTGAGGATCAGTGGTGAGGGGAAAATACCCAACTCAAGCTGACTGCATTTATATGCCTGTAAAACTTTGCCAGGTATCAGCTGTTCAAGTTTAAAATCTCAGCGGTCTGGTACATTTTATTGTTTTTTTGTTTAAACCCATAACATTTTTGCCCTAGATGCTTGACTGAGCAAGCTGTTGAGACGTTAAGCAAAGATGATAGTCAGGCCTGGCGTCTGTGTTTTGCAGGGAGGTATCGAGACTTGGTGTGGCACCTGTATTGGAGCTGAGCTTTTTAGATCTTCTTTTCACTAACAGCATTCAAACCTGGTTTTAAATGCTGCTCTTCGACTAGAAATTGGGGCTTGAATTGGTGTGCTGTCATGAGAGGAGGACTGAAGTGTGTCTCTCCAGCAGAAAGATGCAAATTGTCTGGGAGGTCGTGTGCCAAGTTGATGGAGTGCACCTGGAAGGGGAGCTGTAAGCTGACACGAGGACGATAAGGGTATTTCAGGGGAAAGGAAACCTTTACTTAACATCTGTCCCAATGCACACAGTGATCTTACACAGCAGTGTAGGCTGGTTTGGGGCACCACCGTTTGAGTGGTCTACTGTATTTTTGCTTACATGTAATTCTGTATAACAGACAAAATTTGTGTGTTAGCTTACCTGACAGCAGGTACCTCTTAGGGCTATGGCCTGCCTGAAACTTATTTCCGACTATAAACTGCAGTACTGTAGTTGTTTTAGAACTGCTCAAAGCAAGAGGCCAGCGATGGGAGGTGAGAAAGAGGGAATCCTGAGGCTCTGCTAAAACAGTTTATATTTAATTCATTTCTATGGACAAAAGTAATTTTTTTTTGTTGTTTCCTTCTCTTGACCACCACCCCTTCCTCATTTTACTGGGCTCACCAGCTTTCAAATTCACCATAATTGTCAGTGACTCCCACTAATTCCATCTTTTATCTATATCTGGATGTCTTCCCTTGCTTTTGGCATATTAAGATAAAATAAACTTAGGTCTTGTCTTACTAATGAATATTTAGTGTAAACAACAGAAGGAATAGCTAACAACTCTGAGAACGAAAGCCAACAGCAGGAATATACTGTAAGCATTTTGGTGCTTCGAGGCCAGCTCGTTCTGCTCTGCTCATCTTTTATTCCTGCAGCACTGACTGCTAAAGAGGATGTATAGAGATGCTTATTTTACTGCACCTTACTGACAGTGATGCTAACGACGGTGTACAGGGCTCCGTGGCGTACAGGGCTTAATGGCATGCAGGGCTCGGTGTTAACCATTGTATAACAGGACTTAACAAAAGCTTTGCCCGGTTGTTAAGTGGTTTCTTTGAGCTTTCAGTAATGAGAAAGTGTTTCAAATGTAGCACTTGGAGTGTTTTTTGGTTTGGTTGTTTTTTTTTTTTTTTTCAATTCCAAATGAGTGTTGTAGGAGGGATAAGTCTAATAAGACTATGCCTTTTATCCTGAAAGCTGATAGCGTTTTAAAAACAGGAAAAGGTTTTAGAAATAGAAAAAGGAAGCCACAGGTTTTATCTGTGATGTTACCATGTGTAGAGTTCTATCCCTCTTGTTAGTGGATTTGGTTAAGTGCTTGTGCTGATTTAACCTTTCAGGAAATAGAAAAAGACACTGAACTAGCAAATTGTTATCTTCTTCCCACTGGTTACAGAATACTGTAATTAATTGTGTGAATTAACTGGTTTTGAAACACCTAATTAAAAAAAAACCTGCTTCTCTCTAACCCATGTCTGTTCTCTTGATTTTGCTGGTATTGTCACCTCTCAACCCCCGTTTGGCAGTAGTAGTTGTCTTTTTCTCTCGGATATCTTCCTTTGTGTTTAAAATTTATAGCCCTTTAAGCATTTGTTCCCTTAAAAACATGTGGGCGTGTTTATGAAAGCCAAAGGGTTACAGATATTTTTTATTGTTCTTCCTCTACAAAAGATGAGGAAATACAGGCAATACACAATGAGTACATTTAATTTTGATAGGTGAAACTGCAGAAATTCGGGCTACTCAGAACAAGGGTAACATGAAGTGCAAATGGAATTCTTTGCCCCAGCTCCTACATCCACGTGCCTGTACTCAGAAAATATGCATTGCATTCAGTAAACTGTATGCAAAGAAAATAATTATTCTTATGTCTTCCTTCTGAGGTGTATCTCTAATGTGAGTTAATAGATTTGTAAGGGACTTAGTTATCCACTCCATACTTTGAGTGAGGCAGAACCAGCAGTTAACTGTGGTTTCTGACAGTTTGATGGAAATGCTCTTGAGAAACTCGAATCTTAGAATCATAGAATGGCTTAGGTTGGAAGGGGTCTTAGAGGTCATCTGCTCTAACCTTCTTGCCACGGGAAGGGATACTCTCAACTAGACTTGGCTGCTCAAGGTCTCATCAGCCTTGACATCTTCGAAGGAGAAGGCATACACGGCCTCCCTGGGCAGCCTGTTCCAGAGTCTCACCACTCTCATACTAAAGAACTTCATAAGATCCTGTCTAAACCTGCTCTCCCTCAGCTTAAAACCATTCCCCCTTGTTCTGCCACTAGAAACCCATGTGGAAAGTTCTTCAGCCTTCCTTTAGGATCTGTTTAGATATTGGAAGGCAACTCTAAGGTTCCCCCCAGAGTATTCTCTAGTCTGAATAACCCCAGCACTCTCAGTCAGAGATGTTCCAGCCCTTGAGTCATCTTTGTGGCCATCATCTGAACTCATGCCAACAGCTCTGTGTCCATCTTATGGTGGACACTCCAGACCTGGATGCAGTATTCAAGGTGGAGTCTCACAAGAGTAGAGTAAAGGGGAAGAATCACCTCTCTTGACCTGCAGGCCACACTCCTTTTGATGCAGATGTTCTGTTTTGGTTTGGTTTTCTACCAACTTAAGATTTGGACTTGTCTATAAGAAGAAAGAGAATGTGACAATTTGATGGTGCTGTGTCAGCTTTCTTTTTTTTAGTGAAAATATCAACTGTGATGCTGAAAAGTTATACAGTAAATAGAAACGAGTTGCATATGTTTAGTTTTGATCTGGTTTTTTTTGTGTGTCACTGATTTTAATCTAAGGATAATGCTCTTTATCAAGGAACCCTGTCTGAAAATGCCTCTTGAATTTGTAGTTTTGGATGAGGAAATTGCACTTGCTGTGCAACATAGAATGAATAATAACTATTTCTTGACCACTTCAGTGAAGGAAAAGGGAAGAAATATTGCCATGTGTTGAGTACTTGCCTAATATGAAAGAAAATTCAGTGACTTCAGCACAGTTGAAGATGAGAACACCGGAGTATCTTCAAGAGAGCTCATAAGGCACATCTTTGTGTTTTGGAGTAGAATGTGTGACTGGAATCTGTCCATAGCTGCCTTCAATATGGAACAGAAAAAATGTGAAACGACATGTAACTTGTGAAGATGTTAATGGTCATGAAAGATTGTTACTGGAGGATCAGATTGATTAGTGCTGAGTTGAGGTTTTTGACTGTATAGTATTGGTGGAATGGAATTATAGCAGGATAAAAAGCTACTTAATTCATCACAGCTTAGAGGCAGAATTAATGTGTGCCCTGTAGGCACAGTGTCATCAAGGGATTAGAAGCGCCAGAAATAGAGAGATAGTAGCTGATAGAAGGAGGAGGAAAAAAGGAAGAAGAATAATAAAAAAGGGTGAGGCCTAAGATTTGGTCATTTGGATTCGAGCTCTTTGCTCAGTATGTTCTCCAAATGGAGCAAAGGATTTACAGTATTTGCTGCTCATGTGTTGTAATCATCTGCAGCTTACATTTGGCTATAGAAATATATTGTAGCATTGGCTGTTTTCAAATACCAGTTGAATACCTTGTCTGTACGTTGGCTTCTAAGGTAGCAAAGGACTTTGGTCAAGGCAGATTTTTAGTTTTATACCATAGTTGGAAAACACCACATAATCACAGAATGTTAGGGCTTGGAAAGATGTCCAGTGATCATCGAGTCAGACACCCCTGACAAACAGATCCAAGCAGGTTTTGAAAGTCTCCAGAGAACAACACCTCTGGGCAGCCTGCTCCAGTATTCCATCACCCTCATCCTAAAGCAGTGTCTCCTTTTGTTGAGGTCGACCCTCCTGTGTTCTAGCTTGTACCTCTTGTTCCTTATCCTACCACTGGGCACCACCCAAAAGAGGCTGGCACCTTCATCGTGATATCTGATATTTAGAGACATTTTTCCTCTTTCTTCCCTCTTCTGAGATCACTGGTTACTCTCAGAGAAGTTTAAAACTGGCAGCTGAAGCACAGTTGTCCTCTGAATTTTAGCCAGCAGCACCTCTGTGTGTTCCTCAAATTTATCTTGGTTTCCTTCTCAGACTTGCAGAGGCAGCTGCTGTTCTCCACTTCTGAAACTGAAGTTTGTGATAAATATAACCGGTTATCTCTCCATGTAGTGCCTGTTGTACTACCCACAGGTTTTGTACCTTGAAATTTAAACCATGGCTTTAAATTCAAAAAGTAATATCTAAGATGGATATATGATTATGAGGTAAGGTTATGTTTTCAGTTAAAGATTTCACACTGCTTGACGCATAACAACTTGCAATAGACGTTCTTGTCAGGGTGTGCTCTTTGTTTGCTAAAAAGGATCTGATCATACAACTTTCGAGAAGTAGTCTTCACTCTTCAGTTAGTGCCTGTGACTTGGAAAATAAGTGTGAAGTTTCTAAAAGAAGGAGAATTAGATCAATTCTTAGTTGTATTCAATTCAAAAGCCAGTAGGTTTGTGACCCGATATAAAAAGGTACCAAGTAGCAGCTTGCTGCTTGGGAGATGGATATTGATGTAGTCTGTCAGGCACAGGGTTAAAATGAATTTACAGAGGATTCACAAATACTGTCAAATCAAAATGTGTGCGTTATTGATTCCGACTTACCCCAACCTTAAATCTCTCACAAATATTCCTGTCGCTTTCATCCTGAAGCAAAGCACTGGTGGCGAAGTCTCCACCTTGTCACTCAGAATCAGTGCAAATCACCGCTCTGTCCAGCACAGAGGTAATTCTTACTGCAAACACTCACTTGTTTTATAAAGGACTATTGCAGACAAGGAATAGAACACATGCCACAGCTATAAAACACTGTACAGAGAGCTGAGTTAAACAGCACCTATAGATCAATGTGTTACAGCTTCAAATCTGCTGTAAAGATAAAATAGGTACTTAGCTCTGTGAATCAGATCCAAGATGTTAAACTGTATAAAAGTTTGAGAGAAACAGCTATTTATAAATGTGGCTGGAGAGTCTCTGCCTCAAAGCTATCTTACTTCCCATTTTGGTGTTTTAAATATTTAAAAAATGTACATAAAATATGGAAGCAAGATTTTGTGTATCTGCTTCCATCAAAGTTTTAAACATTTATTTGCCCTTATTTTGCCTTCTTCATAAATTACAGTTGTGGTTGTTGTTGTTTGTTTTGTTTTGGGGGAAATTTTTGTGTGGTTTTGGTTTTGTTTTGTTATTTGTTTGGTTTTGTTTTGTTTTTTTTTTTAATGTAACCATGGCATTTACTGTTCAGAAACTTTAAGTGTAGAAGTCAAGGCAAAGTTGATGTTTAAAAACCCACAAATTCTTTGTCTTTAGGGTTTTGTGATAGTAATGTGTCTTTCCGTGTCTCTGCCCAGGTGGAGATGGATGCTACTTTATTTTTCCATGTATGAATGACAGTAAAGATGTGGAGCAAAAAATGAGCCATGGTTCAAAAAATGGGAAATCCATTTCTATCACTGAAACCTAGCAATGTGGCTTCTCCTCTTAACAAACTATTTTCGATGATGCAGTTGCAGCAGGCTGTTTGGAGATGCTCTAGTGCCTCTTTGCCTGCCAAGACAGCTTCCTAGTGCTGCATGGCTTTCTCCCAGTGAGGAAGACCACCAGCAAGTGTGAGCTGAGTTCCCCAGGTCTCCTTTCCATCCTGTCTTCTGTAACGGAACTTTCTGCCCTTGGTCACTGTTGGTTTTAGTAAGCACGGGGTGTTTAACAGCTTTGGCTGCTGAATTTGCCGTTTCTGACTGCCTCTGTCTTAGGGTAAGCAGGGAATGATGTTTCTGGCTCAGGAAATTGGCTGAAGTCCTGCATGTGTCCCAGCCCGATCTCTAATTCTGATGAGCACCGTCTGCAGGCTGTGTAATGAAACACAAAGGCTCTAATTATGTGATAGTCTGCTAGTACTGAACTGTAAATGGCAGTGGAAGGCTGATTCTTAATGAAATTGGCCCCTGCAGTATCTCAAGTGAACAGAGCTGTAACTTTTTAATGACTTCCGAAGATAGGTGATAGTTCTGTAATTATCTCCATCTCTGAGTATTCAGGAGGATCACTTCCTTCTCTCAAAGGGTTTTACCTTCACTTCTCCCAAGATTGTAGAAACTGCTTAACAGTTGAGATTGATGTGTCCTTGGTGTTTATTTTAGTCGTTGTAGAGATAAATGCTTTCAAACTTTCATTATTTGTATGCTATTTGACTACTAGTAAGTGAACCTGAAGCATTTAAGCTGATATTTATTAATTACAGGATGCACAATCTGACCTACTTTTCTCTGTGCTGCCAATCAATGAGTATGACCCCTTGGAAAAGAAATAAGAAAACTGCCAGAAGGACTGGTATAAATGATTCACAGAAGACTGTATGATCAAATATACTATTGGATAATATAGCAAAGCTGCATCACTGAATCTACTGAAAAACATAAAATGGTGGTTTAAATAAATATATCACATGTGCTGTTCAGAAGGTGAGGAAAAGAGCAAACATCTTTGATCAAATCTAAAATTAGAGGTGTTTCTTTTTCGTGTTACAAAGTTATTTTCCATGATCTTAAATAGCTTGACTTTAGAACTATAAGCATTCTGACACATTTGTGCAATGCAAACAAAACAAAAACTTCCATTACTCACTGGCCCTGTGATATTGTGCAGGTAGCTGCCTATTACTTCCACACAAATTATACCTCCTTCAGGGAGCCTTTGTCAAAGGTGATATCTAAAGGCATAAGCAAAATACTTTGCTTTGAGATCAGCTGCAGGTTACTGCATGTCTTAGAATCATAGAATCATTTTGGTTGGAAACAACCCTGAAGATCGTCAAGTCCAACCGTTGTTTAACTGCCAAGTCTGGCGCTAAACCGCATCCCTTTGCACCACATCGCTGTAGCTTTTAAACACCTCTAGGGATGGGATTCAACCACCTGCCTGGGGAGCCTCTTCTGGTGTTTGAGAACCCTGTCAATGAAGAAGTTACTTCTCCTATCTAATCTAAACCTGCCCTGGTGTAACTTGAGACCATTTCCTCTTGTCCTGTCACTTGTTACTAAGGAGAAGAGATCAACACCCACCTTGCTACAACCTCCTTTCAGATAGTTGTAGAGAGAGAGAAGGTCTCCTCTCAGCCTCCTTTTTTCCTGACTAAACAGTCCCTGTTCCCTCAGCTGTTCCTCACCAGACCTGTTTTCCAGACCCTTCATCAGTTTTGTTGCCCTTTTCTGGATCTGCTCCAGGACCTCAATGGCTTTCTTGTTGCGAGGGCCCCAAAACTAAACCCAGTACTCAAGGTGCGGCCTCACCAGTGCTGGAGTATGGCAGGACAATCACTTCCCTGATCTGGCTGGTCATACTATTCCTGTTCCAAGCCAGGATGCTGTTGGCCTTCTTGGCCACATGAGCACACTGCTGGCTCATGGTCAGCCAGCTGTTTATCAACGCTCCCCAAGGCTTTTCTCTGAGTAACTTTGCCACTCTTCCCCAAGCCTGTACAGTTGCCTGGAATTGTTCAGTCTCTTACAATTGGCCTCAGGCCATTGATCCAACCTGTCCTTTTCTAGAGCCTCCCTGCCCTGAAGCAGATCAACACTCCCTCCCATCTTACTGTCATCTGCAACTTACTGTCATCTTGTGTGTGATGCACAAGATGCAGTCTCACCTCTGCTACTTTGGTCTCTTGGCAGTGGCTGCACCTCAGCAGCATACAAATAACTGAGGAGGTAAAAGAGATTGAAATGACAAGATGTATTAAAAAAAACCTGCTTTTCATTCTGCTGGGATTAACTGGACATCTTAGGGCAGTTATGTTTTAGCTTTTATGGTTTGCACTTCTGACTGTCAGGAACATTTGGCTTCCAAGCTAGATGCTGCAAAAGTTGAGAAGATATCCACCGAGCAGGCACAGACTTTAAAGTGTGAATTTCATCCCAGAGGAGGACAGAAAGTTTGAAAAGCTGTAGACTTGCAGTCAGGTAGAAATTATTCTATCTAGATGTGGGAAAGTTAAAAGTCTCCAACACATTATCACATAAATACTTTTTTTCCAAGGCTAGGGAAAAAAGATGGCTTTCACAGCTATGTTTTACACCATTCCTGTGTTAGGAGAGAAAATTACCACAGATCATTGTTACAGTTTGGTTAAGTAGGATTTAGTTTTAAAACAAAGATTCTGTACTACGTACTGGCTTTACTCTGACTTTTTAATTAGCAAGGAGTAATTATTCCAAGAAGAGTGAGAAAATTTCTGCACATCTTACTGACCATACCAAGTGGAGAAAATCAGAGTTGGAGTGGTGGCTAGTTAGTCCTAATCTGAGAGCTCCAGCACTTTAAAATTGCACAGCAGCTCTAAAGGTGCCTTTGGTTGTTTTTTTTTTCAAGTGGATGGCAGTTCTTGTGCATTATTGTACCACAGCATCTCTGCTTCTTGGAGTCAAATGTGTATGCATGTTCCCTCAGATTTTCTGTAGCAGTTGTCTAAAAGTATAAATTTAGCTTATCAAACTCCAAACATTTTTTCTTAGCTGAACTAGAAAACTAAGGACAGAAAAGAGTTTTCTTCATAGTGGTTTATGCAACTTCAGTGGTGTCTTTCTTATTTTAATGAAGAACTTCATTAAAGTAAGTACCTCAGGTAAGGTAGATGCTCATTTGGTAGAGTTATAGTGACATTTCCATTTTAATAGACCTATTTTGTAATTACAGAGTTGTGGAATAATGGATGTTTGAGAGGATCTCAGTTCATCTAGTTTAACCTCTTAGTCAAAGTAGGATTAGGTATGAAGTCAGGCCAGGTCGTTTAGAGTTTTATCCAGCTGAGTCTTGGAAACCTCTGTAGATAGAGGCTGTACAATGCAGCTGGGCAGCTTGCTCCATTGGTAGAGTGTTCTCATGGTGGAAAAGTTTATCCTTTATCAGGTCAAGTCCTCTTATTTCAATTTATACCTGCTGGCTTTTGTTCTCTGGTCCTGCATCACTATGAAGAGTCCAGCTGTATCTCATCGGTGCCTCTCTAGAGGTCTCTTAGGTTCCCCCCAAAGTTGTTTCCTCTCCAGATTGAACAAGCCCTCACTATGCACTCTCTGCTCAAAAGGATAGAGTGACCTGGTCCCTGTCAGCTTGATTGCTCATCTCTGAACCTATGTCTGTTGTATTCGAGACAGCAAAGCCCTGCAGTATTCTGGATGTGCTTTAATGAGTGCTGCCTAGAAGGGTATTAATCCTTTGCCTTGACTGATTTGCCATATTCCTGCTGATGCATCCCAGGAGGTTGGTGGTTGTCTCTGCTGCCCAAGTGCTGCCCAGCAGCACCGCACCTCCATGGTGTCTTCCATAGAGCTGCTCCAGCCCAGCAGCCCTCAGGCTGTATTATTGCAGGTTTGTTTTTTTCTTTCTTTACAGGTGCAGGACTTTGACTTTATCCTCACTAAATCCCATAAGGGTTCTCTTGGTCCATTACTCCAGCCTGTCTCTGCCACTCTGAGTGACAGTCCTGCACATGAGCATACCAGATGGTGTCTCCCAGGTGGTGTCATCTGTAAACTTAATGAACATTCACTCTTCCAGAGCACTCGTAGAGGTGTTGAACAGCACTGATCCCATGGTACATCCTTGCATTGTGCAAGATACATTTAAATACTGACTTTGACTCTAGTAACAGCCCAAGTTTAATACATCAAAGTAGGATGGCAAGGCTTGGCCTTTCAGTAAGAGTTGCCTTGTGCCTGCTGTTTGAAGACCAACCTTGTGCAGCTGTTTTTTTTAGGCAAGTGAGCAGATGAGAGATCCATACAGCTGCTGTCCCCTCACTTGCAATCATAGGTGCCAGTACAGTTTGTAGCCTGCTTAATGGAGATGAATAAATGTGTGGTAGAGTGGTTTGGGTGGAAAGGGGAGAGCACCATGAGATTTTGATCACCAGGGAGCTTCTGATCTCTCTGAGATACCTGTCGTGGCGTGGGGTTTGTGTTCTTGTTTTGTTTTGATTTGTTTGTCTTTTAAATAATGTGATGGAGAGGGAATATAGCTGTAAGAAAAAGATAGAGTCCATTCATAAATGTGGTGACCAATACAGAATACCAGTGTACTCCAATCCATGCCTGACCTACTTGTGCCTTTCCCATTCACTTGCTGTCCTCAAATCCTATAATCTGTGGGCAGTTTCTTAGAGGAAATGCAGCTTTCGTCTACTTACTATTTTTATGCTTTGGAGATGTAAGGTATCACTGAGCATTGCTAGCAAACCCAGTTCTAGAGTCAGACACCTTCGCCTCAAGAGCAGAACAGAAATAAACAGTAAAACCCATATAACCACAGGAAAAGAAGTAACTGTTCTTCAGAGCTGCCTTTTCTTGGGTTAACCTTGAGCAACTTCAGTCAGGTTGAGGTGCCAGTTCTCAGGACTCAGCCTGGGAATGGAAGCAAAAAAAAAAAAATCTTACAAGCAATTGATGTTGTCTACCTATTCTTGTGATGAATATGCACATCATAAAAGCTTGTAGTGTGTGGCCTTACATTTGCATTGTTGGAGAATTACTCTTCCCTCTTTGTAAGACAAAAGTTTAAACTATTCAGTTACATTGTTTGCTATTTAACTTCATTTTTGCTCTTTCTTTTTTTCTTATTTTTCAGTGACAATGACAAATATCGGAGAAAAAGGTAAGGTTTTTGTTAGCTGTTTATAACTAGAATTCACCTGTCAGGGTAGTACAGTAGTTTACCGGGAGGGAACTGAGATACAGATCTAGCTTGTTTTAAATAAGTGTATTTTTTGTGTTCCTCAGCTCTTTTTATTATCCTGCTCTTTCTGAATATTGCTTTAACCATTCCAAATAGATATGAGGAAATTTAGAGCTTTTTATCTTCTGTCTGGCTTTCAGAAGTGTCAGTTAAATTAATCCTTGGGGTTTTTTTGCTTGTTTGTTTTAATTGTTCATAACAAAGTAAGCTTTTGTAAAACCAGGTCTTCTAAAGGTGAGCAAAGTTATTTGTGCAGAGTGCGGCATATGCAAACAGGACATTAACTTTTTTCTGCACTTTCTTTTTAGTAAGTGTCTTTGAAGAAACTAAAT
Organism: Tricholaema leucomelas; assembly: GCA_013400475.1. Classification (NCBI taxonomy): domain Eukaryota; kingdom Metazoa; phylum Chordata; class Aves; order Piciformes; family Lybiidae; genus Tricholaema lacrymosa; species Tricholaema leucomelas. The sequence continues at coordinate 128,735 of WAAF01017128.1, read as the reverse complement.
CCTTCAGATATGTAACCTTTTCAGAAAATAATAAAACTGCCTAGTTAGCTGTCATTAAAATTCCTAGCCCGAGGCTGCAGCATGTTTAGATTGCTTTTCCAGATGCTGTTTTAATACTCTAGCACAACATGGAACTGTAAAGCATCAGGCTGCGAAGGAAGAGGTTGGGGGTTAGCATACAAGCTGTGCTTTTAACATCTGTGTAATTCCAGCAGGTTCTACCATTGATGACTGCCTCACTTAGAAAAAATGCTTGACAATTAAGAAACATTTGCTTGAAAAAACTTTGTTTTCAGTTCAGTGATCTCTTCCTCCTATTTGAGTGCTTTAAGTGTATGTCTTGGTTCCAGCTGAGTTAGAGTCAATTTTCTTCCTACTAGGAATTAACTCTATCCAGCTGAAACTAGTACAGCATATGCACAAACATCAGCACCTGCAGACTTTGAAATAGTCTCAGCTTCTTGCTGCTCCATAATGTGTGTGTGGGAGATGAGTGTGATGTTAGGCATTATTCATAAAGCACAGAAGAATTATCATCAGAATGCACTGGGCAACATTAAATTTTCTTAGGTTCAGCTGCTCAAAGCTTTGGTCAACTTCAGCTAGTCAGGAGAAATTTACTCTGGCTGTTCTTCGGGCCCTGAGTGTTTTCAGGGATGGGAACTGGGCAAATTGTGTCCAGCTCTACTACAGGTTGCTGGAAATTGCCAGGCAGATCTAGCTATGGCAGCTGTTTGTAAATGGGTTGCCTTCAGACATGGGACAGGCTATTTGTAGGGGGGTTTCTTCAGAAAAAAAGTGTGAAATAGAAGGATTTCTGCCCAGGGAGCTGCACACAGCTCTTCTTTTTCTATCTCAAGGGAACTGAGATATCTTATGTTGGGCTCTAAACACCCACAGATGAGGAGGGCAGCTGGGTAGCACTGAGTAGCACCATTGTGGTGCAGAGAAGTGGCTGGTCAGGACCTGATCCAGGTTGGAAAAGTGAGATGTAAGAGCCAACAAGTAGAGCTTAAGTCCTAAAGTCCTATGCAGACTTCAAAGGGGAAACATGGGTTAATGTCTTTAGGCTAGAATTTTGTCTTCTTCCAGTAGTCTTATTTTTCTTATTCCTTTTTTTTTTAATGGACTAGGAAGGAATTTTCTTATCAATCACAGTTATTCATACAACAGTAAAATCTAGATGCAGATTAGTAAATGCATAGGGTACAGAATGAATCTAACTTGCCTTGCTTTGCACTCACTTTATGCCACTAATATGTTGTTTACAAAACACTGATTTGGGGTATTTTTTTGTTTTTTTCTTTTGAATAAGTAATATTTTTTTAGAGTTGAAACATTCTGATAAAACTGTGGTCGGTTCCTGCCAGATGTTTGTGCAACAGCAAGGTGGTTATGTAGTGCCTTGTGCTTGCTGTGGAGTCCACTTCTACCACTTAGCCCTGACGAGACTCACTTTATAGACATGATGTATTGGCCCTTTCCCTCTGTCACCCCAAAAGTTTTGTACAGTATTGCTCCTCAGATTTTGTTAGCTTGAGTTTATTGTTTTTAAACTGAACAGTGAATAAGAATAAATATTTACTGTATTGCTGGTTTTATGAGTATACAAATTTCAACACCAGAAACAGTTATTCAGCATTACCTTTGAGGCAAAATTGTAGAAGACAGAACGTGGCTGGCTACTGTTCCTTCATTTATACACACCATCGTGCACATGTACACGAGTTTCCCTTTCTGATGACTTTTGACAGTCTTATAAATTTATAGAAGTCGTATGAAAGCTGTCTGAACATGTAGCTTCCTCATAACCTTCATCTCTCCATGATCTCAGTTCATCTGTACTGCAGAGGAGGAATATTTTTTGCTGTTGATGTCAGCTGGCCTTTATTTGAGAAATCCAAGGAAATATTCTTTCCCATGCATTAGAGCAAGTTAATCAGGGGATACAAGCTTTGGATTTACCATTTACTGTGGCAAATTGCTTAGTACAGTGAGTGCTTTTAAATGGAAACAACCCAGCCATGGCAGGCTCTTTGGAACAACTAATGTTACCTTCTGTATTCTAGCGAAACAGCTCGGCATGGTAAACCTTGAGTAGCATCTATTAAAAAAATCTAGGGATAAATCAATGTAAAGAATATAAAGCATTGAACAAACATTTGAAATTAAATAACCTGTTGGGTTTTGAAGACCACTTTTCTCTTTTCCCTCCTAACAATCTAGCAAAACAGATTTGCTTATTACGGTTGCTGCTCAGGTGTCCTATGCACAGCCACTGAAAGACTCTCTTCACTCTAGTCATTGTTTAGGTAGCTGTCCTTTGTTTTTTTTGGGGGGGGAGGTGAATTGGTGGTGTTTTTGTCTTTCTGTTTGGATTTTTGGTTTTCTTGGTTGCTTTTTTTTATTATGTGTCCCTCTTTTTTTTTTTTTTTTTCATTGTCAAGCATGTTTTATAATGGTTTGTAAAGCTAAAATGGCTTGTAAAGCTGAAATGGTTTCTAAAGATGAAGTAGTTTCTAAAGCTGAAATGGTTTGTGAAGCTAAAAAGCACAGTTGCATCAGTTAAACAGAATTTGACAAATGTGTGAAGGGAGAATGCCTGCTAAATAATTATGGGGCTCTAGTAGTCTACTAACTGTTCCCTCAGACATCTGCAATATATGTAGCCTGTATCATGACTTCCCCCACACAGTCTGTATCTGTCTCATGTAAAGCTGCAGTGCAGTATTTTTGTTGCAAAGCTTTTGCAGAGCCTCTGTATTTACATCTGTTAGAGTAACTATCTGTGACACGTGCAGCATCCATTTGCAAGCACTATAGTACCACTGCTCTGTTTGTATTAATTCTGTTCCTTTTTGATTTTAGTTGTGTGCCTGGTTGCTTACCACATATTTTTCATGCTGTTCGTCTGGTCATATTGGAAAACAATCTTTACACTACCAATGAATCCTTCAAAAGAAGTAAGATAAACTTAACTTTTGTTTCCGAAACAGCCTGATTTTGTAGTGTTTGAATACCTTAAAGTCTGATCTCATGTAGTTTTAATGTGTGGAATAATACAGCTGGCAGTTACAGCTTCTTAACAGGAGTAAGTCAGATGGCAAACTGTGTAATGACAAACACAAAAGCAAGATTACACCTTCTTCAATTGTTAAAGGATTTTTTAGCATTAAAAAAATAATATATATGATGTCAAGGATTGAAAGAATATCTCCACTTGAAAATATGAGTTATTTGAACTAGCACCTTACTTTTATGTGGGCAAAAAATTTATTGTCCTGTGCTTAAGGCTGATATTGCCTGTCAGCATCTGTCTGTTGTCCTCTGAATTAAAGCTTCTTTCCCATCTCTTTTGGTATGAAGGAACTTCAGAGTTTTGATGTAAGTGCACTGCAGGTAAGCTGATGCTTGCAAGCCACAGCTGGTTAAGCAGGAGGGGAGTTGGTATAGAACAGCTGCATGGAAAGGGGCCTGAGCAAATAGTTAAGTCTAAGTCTAGCTAGTATAGAAGTGTTAAAGAAGAAGGACCTGGAGAATATTAAGGTAGAAAACTATGTTCCATGTGAGGTAGTCTCAAGACGATTGCTTTAGGTTTTTACATTGTTTCAATTTCACTTTCTTTCTAAATTTAAAAAAAAATGAACGAGAGAGAGAAAGCTGTCAGTAACCTTGATGAAAATCCTCCACATGCAGCTTGGAACAACCAGTGCAAATTTTTGGCTTCTTCTCTATGGTCTTTGTACAGCAACCCCACAATCCTCTGTAGGTACTGTGTCATACAACCTTTGAGGTCGAAAAGAATGAGGCCATGGCTGCTCTGGAGTTTGAAATATCCACAAAGCCAATGCTTATTTTGGCATGGATTTGAAGCTGCAGCTCCTATAACTACCATGCCAACACAAAATAAATAGCTGATGATTTCTGCTATTTATCTGTTGTGCAGAGGTTCTTCTCTGAATAGTTTTAATTCACTAATAAGATACGTAATTTTGGAAGCAAGTAGATAATTCAAAGTAATTAGCAGCTTGGGGCAGAGAGTAACAAAATGCATTAAGAAGCTATTTTGTTTGGTAATTGCATAGCAGAATATACACATTTATATGGTGACTGTAGTGATAATTAGAAGGATTTTCAAATCACTGCCAACAAAAGACTTGCAAAACGTTGTGACAAATCCTTAGTAATTATAGCAGGATTCCGAACCCATCATACAAAGCTACTGGATATTAGAACTATTGAGGCTGGGTAATAGAAGCCAACTCATGGTATTGCTGGCAGTAAGTGACATCTTTGTTGTTCCACACCTTCTTCCTAATCTACTAGTGTAGTATTTTTAAAATTTAATTAGGATATTTTGTAATGCTAAGTTACTGCTTGATTTCCACTTTCTGAAGTCTGTGAATGTGAAAGGATGTATTTGCAACATAACTGAACTTACCAACTCTAGCAAATATGCATTTGAAGACTGAAAAACAGATAAAGCTTTTGTCTTCTGTCTTCACAAAATGCACAGCCTCTGCATTTCTTCTTAAGCATATTTCAACCTTTTACATGTTTGAAGAGCACCAAAGTGGCAGCTGCACACTTCAGTGTGTGCCATTCTTTGTCGAACAAGAAGCACTAAAAAGTAAAATGTAAGTGTTCTGAACCAAGTTTCTGCTGTGAGAAATCCTGTATATGCAAATATAAATCAACTCAAGTGTTGGCAAGAGGGTATTTTTTCTAGGGGGAAAAATGACAGGTAACCTGAGGAACTCAAACAGCTTCTGCTGGAAGATTGTAAGCTTTGTTAGAAAACTAGAGAGGTTCCTTCTCAATGGAGGTGAGAATAGGCTCTTAAATGTGTTCCTCCGTTTGCCTTCTAAGTGCATTGCTTTCATTTAGGAAAAAGATTGATGTTATTGTTGTAATGATGAGCCTGACTGTAGACATAAATGTTACGCAGAGGGCTTCTGTTTCTAGTACAGGCTAGAGATATCCACTCTTGCCCAATACAGATTTCTTTTCAGAGGTGATTTTGTATCCTATAGCTCTGATAGATACCAAAGACTTCTGCATCTTCCCATTTCTAGAAGTTGCAGTACTGTAGCTCTGCTGCTGGGTTGCAGAGGACTTTAGTCCCAACTTCTTACACTCTACTCCAATGTATGCCATGCACCTCTTATCAGTAGTTTTTACCCACTCAGCTCTTACTAGAGCAATGTTTGTTACTGACATTTTGGGCAGTGATAGAAACTGTCATTTTATGCAGGAGGATGTTAGGATGTGGCTATTCTGTCACACAGGACAACAGTCTAATCCTTCTCTCAGCCAGTCTCTGAAGTAAAGCCACCTCTGAGCACCTGCATGAAGAGAATGACAGAACTCTAGTATCAAATAATAAAAGGGAAGATGCCAGCCACCAGAAGAGAAATAAAGCTCTCTTTTTTGCTTTTTACTAGTAGCAGGTTTTCTTTCAGTTGAAGACTGGCATCCCTGGCTTATATTCACCATCTTATATTTAGTATTCTGGAAGTAAATTAACTGCCTTTTGAAGGGAATGGTAAGCTCTTCATCGTCCTCTTAGTACTTATGGGAGCAGTCAACCTTGCATCAATACTAAATCAGAAATAATTTAAATTTCATCTCCAGTGGCCATAAACTAAATTAGTGGTCTCAGGAACACAAGGTTATTTGCTCTAATGCCTTGTATATGCTGCTAATCCATCCTTGTATAATGAATATTTATTTCTCGTTACATCTCTATAGATATTTAACTAAACTTGCTAACATCTTTGATTTTAAAAATTATTCCAGTTTCATCTATCATATTCAGACAAGGAATCCCTGGAAAGGGAGCCTAGAGGTGAATCTCAGCAAGAAGTCTTAAGACGAGCAGCCAAGGATCTTCCTATCTATACCCGGACAATGTCTGGAGGTAAATAGGTGTTCAAGAGACCACCGAAGGCAGGTTTCTTGAAGTACGACCTAAACTACATTAAAAAATCATTTTTTAAAGGGTTTGAGTTATAGGGAAGAACTGGCTTTCATACATAAAATAACAGAGACACAATAATTGAATTTTAATGTAGCTTTACGCAGCTGTATTTATTGAGTGGAAGGATTGTTGGAAAGTAAACTGCTGCGTGGAACTTGGGATTCTAAACTGCATTGACAACACCTTGCTCTGTGTTTGGAAACTGACATTAACAAATCACTTGTAATACTAACAGACTACAGAAGAGGCTGTAGCAGTCTTGAACTGCATAGATTTCTCCTTTCATAGGTTAAAAGCAAATTTAAAACGTTTAATCCCTATCTGCATGCCATTTACATCTAGATAGACCACAGTAAGAAACTGTTACTGTTTTATTTGCTAGCTGTTCAGTTGCAAGAAAAAAAGTTCTTCCAAACTAAAAGTTAACCTACTGATGATGTAAGTTTGTGAATGCTGGCTAGCTAAGCAAGTCTAAGAGACGATCTCATACAGTAAATTAAAGCTGTTAGGAGCATAGCTTAAAATAGCTGCATTGTTGAATGGTCTTTAAAAGGTTTTCCAGTCTAGTGAGGTCTTTGTGGGTTTGGGTGGTTCATTGTTTGTTCTGCAAAGCTGAGGGATTTGGAAGAAAAAACACTGATTAGCTTGATTAGCAGAGATTGCAAAAACTGAACTTTTCTGGAGTTCGCTCTGCTGGATTCATCGTTGCAAGTACTTAAAGAATGCTTTGCTATTTGCAACTTCTTCTCATCAGGCTGATATGCTTTTCTGAGGGTTCTGCTGGGCTGAGCTACTGGTGTTCCTTTTTTTGCTCAGACTTAAGGAATCAAAATGTGTAACTGTACATTTAGATCTAATTTTGGAATCTTTTTCTCTAGCAATCAGATACTGTGACAGATGCCATCTTGTAAAACCAGATCGTTGCCACCACTGTTCCGTATGTGACAAGTAAGAAAATATTTTAAATAAGTGATTTTTTTTTTTTTAGTGCTGTGGTTTGGATTTGCCACCCAACAAATAGGAAATTTATCTGCCACAGTAAATTTACCACACCTACCCAGAATTTTGGAAGTTAAATGTAGTTATATTTACAAAAGTAGACCAAGTATAAAAGGCAATAAACATGTACAAAATGTATTTACATATTATTTACAGTTCAACAGCGGCACAATACCCCCTTGTACATTATTTCATCTCTCTCCATCACACTCTGTACAGTACCTATAGGGCTGCGTTTTAGCCACTTTCTCTACCTCCTGCCTTGTACCTTTGCAGACCCAACCAAGAAGATCAGTCAGGCAGCAAGCAAAGTCACAGGCAGAGCAGAGAAGGCAGGAGCAAGCAGGAGAGTTCCAGAGAGAGAGAAACAACCTTGTGCTGCAAAATATGAGATATTCAGCAGTCCAGCGGAAGGAGATAAACATACCCTGCATTATTTCATGCCTAGTCCCTAAAACTGTTTAGGCTTGAACTCTCAAGAAAACCCCAAAACAACAAACAAAACCTCACAAAACCCAAACAGAACCAAAAAAGCAAACCAACCAACCAGAAAAAAAACAACAACCAATCCAGGCCTTAAAAATGTAACACTGAATTAATGGGCTTTTTTTTTTTTCTTGACACAGAAGCTTTTATTTTTTATGCATAGGCTTTTAAGGTTTAATGTTATGGCAGATAAGCTCTTTTTTTTTTCCCCTTAGCTTTTATGATTTATTTAATTTTTGTTTACTTATTTCTAGAGGAAATTCTAAAAAAAAATAATTCACTGGATGACTTTCTTGATGCCAGTATGGATTGTGTGATCATATAAATTCTTCACATAATGGTTAAACATTTTTAATATTAATAAAGAATTTCCCTTTAGAATGTAACCAAAAAATAGCTGTTAAACAAAAATTTGCTTCTTTTGTTAGAATCTGAATAAAGATCACTGCCCATCTCAATCTAATCATGATGTCACATCTTATCTGAGGTAATAATATCCTATTTTTCATCGGATAACTTGTGGGTTATTTTTGCTGAAAGGAACAACCAAGCACCACCCCCATTTCTAACTGAAACCACAAAATAACGATTTTGTTTATCTAACCCAAAATGTTCACTTCTATGTTGCCTAGAAGTCTTAATTGCCTTCTAATTTAATCTTTGTTTTGACTATTCTTATCTCTGACCTTTCTCCAGCTAGCTTGGATGTCTTTGTATTTCTCCACTCTTGCCCTCAGTGATTTAAATTTCTGATTTTGAGAGAAGAGACATGCTCATAGATTGATTTAATCTTACCTTTAAGACTGTTCTAGATACTGTTCATCTGTTAATGCGTCAAACCTTCCAACATAATTGTAAGGCAGACAAGGTTTTCCATTTTTGTCCAGCAAAACAACAGAGGCACTGAAAGAGGGTTATGGTTGTGTTGTTGGTAATGTGGTTACAATGCCAGATAGGTCTGATAAGATGTAGCTGAGCAGAGTGGAGAGAAAGTGGTGGAGTCGCCGTCCCTGGAGGTGTTCAAAAAAAGCCTGGATGAGGCACTTAGTGCCACGGTCTAGTTGATTGGACAGGGCTGGGTGCTAGGTTGGACTGGATGAGCATGGAGGTCTCTTCCAACCTGGTTGATTCTATGATTCTATGAAAGGGTGCAGAATACCTTAATTTTGTCCTTGTCAAAATTCATTTCATAGAATCATAGAATGGTTTAGGTTGGAAGGGACCTCAAGGATCATCCAGCTCCAACCCCCTGCCATAGGCAGGGACACCTCCCACTAGAGCAGGCTGCTCAAGGCCTCATCCAGCCTGGCCTTAAACACCTCTAGGGAGGAAGCATCCACAACCTCCCTGGGCAACCTGTTCCAGTGTCTCACCACCCTCACTGTAAAGAACTTCCTCCTCATTTGCTTCAATTGTATCTGATTTTCTGTCCCTATTTTATTAATGGAGAATGACTAATTGTGGAATGTTTGAGATTTTTCCTAGAAGATAGGTACTTAAAAACCTTGTGTGCATCTGTATACATTTCTATGAAAGCAAATCAGACACTTGAAAGTTTATTTAATTGTGTCACTAAGCATGTAATGATTGAAATATCCCCATTTCTAAGGCTCTGCCAGGGAAGAAACTGTAGTTGAGAAACCTGTTCAGAATGAGGAACAAATCCTTAAGCTAAAGTTACACATTGCATTTGTTTAAATCACTAAGCTCTTGAGAGAACAAGTGTCTTGATTTTGAGTTACCTACAGCTTAATTGTAGGTAAACTGTATTATGTGACTGTAAATAGCCACCTTAGTTAAACAGATTAGGTAAGCAGCTGTGCATGTGCAGAGATGGCTCCTAATCTGTATGTGAATAACTGACATCTGAGACTGCTTCTGACTTTGGTTTGTGTTTTGTTTCTTTCTTTCTATTGCCTTTTGCAATGCTTGGAATTCTGCTGGGATTATTTTAAGATGCATTTTGAAAATGGATCATCATTGCCCATGGTGAGTGTACTACTGGCTTTCTTTTACTTTCTGATTTGTTAAAACAAACTCTTGAGGGGCCTGTTATGGAGGTGGTGCTTCACTATTCTTAGAGTTAGACGATTCTGTTTGAGGTTAGTGGTTTGCAGGACTATTGGTCTTATTTATTGCATGTCCTCTTTCCCTAGTTGGGAAATATGGGAAGAAGTTCCTATTAGACCTTCAAAATGTACCTCCATGTTTTGACAGTTAGGATGAGGTAGACTTCTAGTCAGTAAGAAAACTTCTTTTAAGAACTGCCTCTTTCCTTCATGGACTTTTAACTATTACTGTGGCTTAGTTGTGTTGAATGATGATTAGATTAAAAACCAAAGGAAAGGGCTGTGCCTTGTTCTCCTTACTGAAGCTCCCAGGACGGCTTGAGTGGGCTTGCTGGAAACAGAAACTTAGCTCTTTTAGTTATATGGGTTCTTTGTTTTCTTCCCTATTTTTCCACTCTCTCTCCCACTCTCTTTTTGCTGTTGTGTTGGCCTGCACAGTGGTTTTACCTTCTGTCTTTTCTCATCAGCCCTTTGAACCAGTGGGGAGGCAGGGTGTATAATTATGTCAATTTGGCATGTATCTCACAGAAATAAATGAAGATCATTATTAGTAAGATGTAGGTTAAGAGGATTGAGTGGTAGATGGTAGGTTTTTGCCACACAAAACTGATCAGAACAGAAGCATCTCTTGTGTTGGACAAAAGATAGCTCTAAGCAACTAGTTTGACTTTCTTAAATCAAATTCCTGGGCAGAGGAGACTGTCCTAGGAGAGGAAGGTGTGCTGGGCTCCTCTTGGTTGCCTTGGTCCCCACTACAGATCTTTCATAATGCAGTATGACTTAAGAATCTCCCCTTATTTTGCCACTGCATGGTAAACAGAATTGCAATAAATATTTAGCAATATAGGGTAAAATTGCCAACTGCATGATTGTTTTTTTGCTGTGGTGCTATCGGCATGTGAAACTTGATGATGCTCAGTGTTCATAGTGTGCTTCTTAATTAAAAAAATACCAACCAAAATAAACCACCCAGACAGAACAGTAACAGGTAAAACCACCGAATGCAGAACAGATTTCATATAAGAAAAAAAGTTATCTCCTTTTTTCAGCCTTCTTATAACTGTCATGTAGAAAACTATAAGAAAAAACAGCTGTCAGGCTATTGCTGACAAAACACGAGTGAGAAGTCTCAAAATTACTGTGATTGTTCAGTATTACACATAGTTCTCATAAGCTTTACAGTCTCTTTGGGATTCTTTGAGCTGTCCTGCCTTAGGATAGTACATGAAAACGTCCTTCATATAAACTTCAACTTCAGAATAAAAAGCCATTGCATCAACTAACAAATTACAATGCCCCAATGTGTTGTGCAAAGGGGTAGTGAAGTTGTGTTTCACTGATCTGTAGACTTGTAGAAAAGACAAACTCCATTTTCCTCTCGTTAGAATTTGGTTATTTTACCTGTTTGCAGACTGTTTGTACCCAAACACACTCAGTTTGAGGCCATGTTTACATTGTTGTTTCTAATCTAATAAGCAATGGGTGCAAGAAGAAAAGACAGAAACGAGGGATGTTAGGAAGCACTTCTTCACTGTGAGAGTGGTGAGATGCTGGAACAGGTTGCCCAGGGAGGTAGTGGAAGCCCTGTCCCTGGAGATCTTTAAGCCAGGCTGGATGGGGCTCTGAGCAACCTGATCTAGTGTGAGATGTTCTTGCCCGTGGCACGAAGGTTGGAACTAGATGATCCTTCAGGTCCCTTCCAGCCCTGACAATTGTATGATTCTTCTCAAGAGCTTGGTGGGACAATACATTCAGCTGCAGGCAGAGTAGAACTGAAGCAGGTGGAGGAAGGTAAATAACCTTCTTTACTCAGCTTAGCTGTAGGACTGTAAAGAAGATGACAGACTCTTAGATGTTCATCTAAGATAAGACATTTGGGCACCTGTGTTTGCTAGTGAAATGCAGAAGGTCTTAGTGAAAGATTCCTTAGTGGAGAATTGTCCTTTTCTAATTTAAGTTTAAAAAATTTGTTAGAAAAAGAGGTAATGCCTTGCTTTATTTTCCCTGATTTGAGTGGATGTCCACAGTTCTTTGCTTATCACCCGAAAAATAACTGTGGAAGAGAGTGACAAGAGTGGTTTGGAGCATTGCACAGATGCTGATCAAACGTCATAGTTTCCTTTAAAGACGTGAGTTCAAGAGTTCTCTGGGAAATTATCGTAGGGCTATTTTGCCAACTAGAGTAAGGGTGGAAATCAGTGTAATGGGTGGGCTTTAGCCATCATTAAGTCACATGCTGCTTTCCTTTTTTTGTGTTGAGATTTTTCGGACAGGGCCCAGTAATGTTTTGAGAGAGCAGTCAAACAGAATTTATTGTGAAGGATTTCTGGAGAGTGAACCAGTATAAGTAAACTAGGAGAAAGAAAAAAAGATGATTTGGAAGGCTGAAGTAGTAAGATAGTGGTCATGTCCTGGCCCCAGGTCATTTGTCATCTGCTTGTTGGGAAGCTTTACTTTGGATGTTGCTTCTGAGCTAGTGGAAGTGCTGTAATAAACTGAAATATTTAACTGCCCTCTAGCTATTCTAAAAGGTTCAAGTGAGGCAGAAATAAAAGCAAAGTGATGCAGAAGTAAAAACATTAGTGATTTCTATGCTATTGCTGCTGCTACTCACAGTGTATAGAGATGGAGCTGCAGGCAGGAGTGCAATGGCATTACCATAAGTATGATTTATATGTAACAACTCTAATACTAACAAGGTGCACTGGAAACACCTTAGGAATCGTTTCAAACATCTTTCCTTTGTCTTTTGAGTCATCTCAAGATTATTCAGCATCTCCTTCATTCTGTAACTTTTTTGTTAACTGCGTTGAGTCCTACAGTGCCTTGAGAGTTGTTTCTTTGCCTAGAACTTTCTGTAAACTTTTGAGACAGAAAGGTTATCTCTTCTTTCTCTACTTCAAAATCAAGTGGTTTTGTTACCTGTAAACCAAGTCCTTAATGTGAACCGCTCTTCCAGATGATTGTTTTACTGCAGTAGCACACCATTATCTAGCCAGTTGTGAGGACATCTGTCAGTTTTACTCTTCCTCAAAAGTATTAGACATCAGATCTAACCATTCTTGGATTTTATGATTTCTCACTACATGTTCAAACAGTACAAACCTTGCCCTCTTCCGCCTTCTGATGAGGTATTCTCTTCCAGAAAGAACTGCTCAGTCTGGGGCTTTGTCAAAACTAAAGGGAGTGGAATAGTTTTTGAAAGTTTATTTTAATGTGTGTACCATATGCAGCAGTGCCAAAGATCAGTAGGGAAGAAATCTGCCTTTCACTCAAGAAAGTTCTTTTTTTGGGCAATAGCATTTATTTCACTTGGTATGTCTTTTCTCACATTAAATGGTGTCATGAAGTGAAAACTGTCCCAAAATAAATACCATGAAAGGAAAAGAAGGTTATCATAGAAACCTTGAGTCTGAATTGCTTGCAGTTAATGATTGAGTTGCTTACTTTGACGTATTTAATGAAAAACATTACACAGCACTGTGGAGAATTGTACATTTCCCTTCCAGCAGGAATCGTGATCTTAGCAACAGATCTGGGTTTTTTTTTAATTAGAACAGTCTGCTGCTAGTCCTTCTTGCCTGTAATTAATACTGATGCTCAGCTATTGCTGTATGTTCAAATGGCAATGCCAAATGTAATGTTCAGCCAAGGTGGCATGTTTAATAAAAACAAACCCGGTAACAAACCAAACAAATGCCTTATCCACCCTAAGGATGGATAACAGCAGTGTAGAGTGGAGGTTTATGTAGTGTTTTAAGATTTCACCTATCCTGGTTGCTATGTATTCTGCCATTACTGTCTTGTACTTCTAGAAGCTAAAGTTGAGATTCTTCATGTACCCTTATTTTTTGAGAATTATTTTTCGACATACAGGTGCTTTCATGAGTGAACTCTTGTCTTAATGAGCTAATCTTTCTGGCAGCAATATCAATTAATTATAGAAGGTGTATAGATTTAATTATTTTTTTTAAACTCCTGTGGAGAGCTAAGTCAAAGTTGACAGCGCAGCGATATGGGCTGAGAGAGCTGGGGCTGTTCATCCTGGAGAAAAGAAGGCTCTGGGGATACCTTAGAACAGCCTTCCACTACTTGAAGGGGATCTACAAGAAAGCCAGGAAGGGACCTTTTACAAGGCCTTGTAGTGACAAAGAGAGGGATTGAATTGAAGTGAGGAGGGCAGATTTAGACGGGATGTTAGGAAGAAATTCTTTACAGTGAGGGTAGTGAGACACTGGAACAGGTTGCCCAGGTAGGTCATGAATGCTCCCTTTCCGGAGCTGTTCAAGGCCAGGTTGGATGAGGCCTCGGCAACCTGGTCTAGTGGGAGGTGTCCCTGCCCATGGCAGAGGGCACTGGAACTAGATGATCTTTAAGGTATTTTCCAACCCAAACCATTCTATGACTGTATGAACTTTCATTAACTTCTTATTGGAACCAAGTTAAAAAAAGGGGAATCTGTTCTCCAATAGGCTGTGCATGGGCAGCACTCCAGTAGTTTTCCTATGGTGGATTTCATTACATGTTTAATAAAGCTCAAAACTTCATAATACTTAATATATTGCCTCTAATGGGAAGTTGCTGTGGTACTAAATGTACCCTTATCATGTCTCTCTGATGATAGTGTGTAGTAGTTGCTCATTATCGTGTATGAATTCTTTAAGACTTTGAAACAGGTGGACTTGAAGCCAATAAGTGAAAATGATAACATGAGATTTATTTTAACATTCAGATGTATATTTACATGCTCCTAAACTCTTTTATGTGCTGTCATGTTGTCACCCACGTGGAAGGTTTTTCTGTTTGTTAAATAGTGTTTCATTATTTTATAGCAATGTAAATGTTTTTAGGTGTTCAGGAAAAGACTGGATGAGGCACTTAGTGCCATGGTCTAGATGACTGGATAGGGCTGGGTGCTAGGTTGGACTGGGTGATCTTGGAGGTCTCTTCCAATCTGGTTGATTCTATGATTCTATGAATCTTCTTCTGGCAATATTCTTAAGTTTGAGAGTCTTGCTAACAAGTTTTACGCCAATTTGTATTATGATTAATGTGAATTAAGTGAGGCTGATTTTATTGTTATAAATTCAGCTGAGATTCAAATTCTTGGTTTGCAGTTGTATCCCAGTTGCTATGTACAGTCTGTCTACTGGTAAAACATAGACGCTTAAGCTTCCCTGCAAACTAACAATGTAACTGCAGTCACATTTACGTTGACTGTGCTGGGAACAAATTTCATGCCATGAGTCAAAACGGAATTTCAGTAAACCGTTGAAAATGGTATTACCTAGTAAAGGTCTTTAGGGTTGTGGTTGTGGTTTTGGTTAGAATTTCTACACTAATTTGGGAGTTGAAACTAAATACATTTCAGTAGCTTGAGGCATAACGGAAAGGAAGCAAATCTTGGTTTGTGTACCAATACTAACTTCTTTAGAGTAAGTTAGTTTAAGTCTAAATTGCATGAAAACAAAGAAAGATAAAAAACTTTCATTACATTCCTTTTGTTTTTTTTATCAGGGTGAACAACTGTGTGGGATTCTCCAATTACAAGTTTTTTCTTCTGTTCTTGGCTTACTCTCTGCTGTACTGCCTTTTTATTGCTGCAACAGACTTACAGTATTTTATCAAGTTTTGGACAGTAAGTAATAGATGTGCTGTCTTTAAGTGTATGAAGTTACCACTGCGCAAGAATTCTAAGGCTTGAGGCTTTTCTTTCTTGTGGTTTATGAAAGTTTCACTTATGCCTACATTATTTTCAGGCTGCATGAGATTAACCTAGAAGACATTTTGCAAGGGAGTTTACATTGTAAATGGGTTTTGTTAACTTGTTATAATGCTATGGAAAGATTTCAGGGACGTTTTCTAGTATTATGATTATGTAAGTTTGGAACTTAGGCTATTACCTTCTTAGATTTGCAATATTTATCCTATCCCTATTTTGAGAAGGCTGAATTAAACAAGACCATTTTTCTAAAGACAAATTATTTTTCTCTCAAGGACCCTTCAAAATTCAGATCCAATTGCAGCTTTTTTTTGTCAGTGCTTAAACTTTATCAAGAAAAGGCCAATTTCTTTAAATTATATGATGTCAGCAACTTAACTGCATGACCATCATTACAGAGGAGGTGTATGATTCATTTATTCAGGTTCTTCTTGTGTGGTACATTTGTGTCCTGCACTGAGTTTGCTTTGGCTGTATAGGGTATTATTAATAATCAGATTAAACAGCTATTCCCTCAGTTCTAACAGCATCATTATTTTATTTTTATCTTTAGAATGGCCTTCCTGATACTCAAGCCAAGTTCCACATCATGTTTTTGTTCTTTGCTGCAGCTATGTTTTCTGTCAGTTTGTCCTCCCTCTTTGGGTATCATTGTTGGCTTGTCAGCAAAAATAAGTCTACATTAGGTGAGTGGATTTAATGCTTCTACATTTAACAGCAAAAAAAGAAGCAATAAATGCATATTACATGTATGGAAGTAATGGGAACCTCCTACAGAGGTTCCTTGGATCCTGACTGGAAGTGCCCAGAATCTGGCAATGTATCCAGTACTGAGTCCTCCCAGTTCTGCTGCTCTTTTCCTTTTGACCCAAGGAGTCAATCTATTAGTAAACTTACTCTCTTTCTCTCATCTACAGCCTGCTAACAGAAACTAAACAAACTCAAAAATAAAGATAATAAGTATTATACTTGAGATCACTTTGTACTAAATGTTATATGCACTAATGCATGCTGGTACAAGTGACTCTTGTTTGGCATTTCCAGCCCCCAGGTCAGAGTCCTCTCTATGGTATGGTATCTCATTGGCTACAGCACTTTATACCCTTGTCCCTTGCAGAACCAAAGTTCCTCTCTTCAGTTCTGCTACAATTATGTTTTAAAGCTCTGAAAGACATAGTTGTTAATTCCCAAACTTTGCCAATACTGGAGGCAAGAAGAGAAAAAAGGAATAATCTGAAGGGCAGACTGATTGTGGCCCTTGTGTTAGTTTTGATCAGCATGAATGAGCACAAAGAGCAAACGTCAGAAAACGATCTGTTACAGGGGAACAGACTATAAGGCACTGCTCTTATATTTGGTAGTAAATGGACACAGAACTGAAAGGCTGTTTCATAGTTGTGTGTCCTGCCTACCAGATAATCATGGATACAGAGAAAGGACTCTGTGTTATGAGCTGATTTTAAAAACCTCAGAGAAGGTGGCCTGTGCCTCTGCTGCGGGGCAGTGTGTATAACTGCAGTGAATATCCACATTAAACCAGCATTCCCCACCACTGTCTGCTTATCAATCAAAATAAAGAAATAACTGGAGGTGCAGAAGATTTGAATGTCTGCTCTGTGCTATATCCTGGACTGCAGTATATACTAAATTACAGTATAGTCATTAAAGCTTCTAAGTCTCTAAATGCTTTTCTGCTGATGTAAGGTGAATTACAGTAAGCCAGTGAGTTGATCTGGGTTGGTTGGGGTTTTTTCAGTTATTTTGGGATTTACTGATATGTAGATGATTAATAGAAAACTTTGTGTGTATATAATTGGAAGAAATCTTTCTTGCTTCAATCCTTCTCTAATGTTTGTGGGTTTCTTCAGTATTCTGAAAAATCATCTACTTAGAAATTGGCATCAGAAAAAAAAAATTGCTCAATCTGGTTATAAGTGGATGAAAGTTTTATTAAAGATGCTTAAATGAAAGAAATACTCTGTTTATCAATTATGCTTATAATTCTAGTGGAAATATTTTTCAAATAAATATTTTTCAAAGGTAACCATAATGCAGTACACTTCCAGTTCACCATTTCATGGGTTTAAAATGCATAGAATTCCAGGCAGGTGATATACCATGTTTTCTGTACACTTAAGTTACTGAGGCCTGAAGCCTGTATCCTGGGCTGCATCAAGAGGCATGTGGCCAGCAGGTCAAGAGAGGGGATTCTTCCCCTGCAATCTGCTCTTGTGAGATCCCCCCTCAAATACTGTGTCCTGTTCTAGTGTCTCCATCATAAGAAGACCGTATAGAACTGTTGGAGTGAGTCTGGAGGAGGGCCATAAGGATGATACAAGGGCTAGAAAGTAAATTAGTCTTCTGCCCGATCCGCTTCATAACATAGAAAGCTATATGCAGCTCTCTTCTCCAGAAATTTGGGTTGGACATCCATAGGGCATAGTCTGGATCTATAAATAAAGTGCTTTCTTTATACAGCTGTAAAAACACACACAATATTTTCATAGCCCAGGATATGAAAAGCTAGTCTTACTACTGAAGTAGCTTAACCTTTTCTTCTTTTCCATTACTCTTTCTGTAGTAAACCCATTGTTTAGATTTTTCTTTCTTGAATGCTGTCTGTGGTATAGTCATGTGCTGAAAACTTCATATAATAAATATATCATGCCTTCTTAGAAGGTAAGTTGCTCGTTTCTCCTTGCATTGATTAGGGAGGGGAGTGGAGGAGATGTACGCCTTTCTTCAGCCACAGGAGTTCCTCTGCATGCCCAGTGACTGCACAGCACTGAGTTTGGCTTTCGTGAGTGGACTGTCTCGGTCATTTGGGCACTACAGCCTTTCCTCTTGGATGATGGCATCATCAGTGCAATTGCCTAAGTACCAGTGTGAAACTTGAACATGCTGTCTTAGGAAGAGAGCTAATTATTTTTTCTTTTTTTAAGAGGTATTCAGAGCTCCCATATTTCGTCACAGAACAGACAAGAATGGCTTTAGCTTGGGCTTCAGCAAAAACCTAAGGCAGGTGTTTGGTGATGAGAAGAAATACTGGTTGCTGCCTGTATTTTCAAGGTATACTCAGTTTTTAATGCTTGCTTTGTTGAAACTGTTGAATAATCAGGATTCACAGGGTTTGGGGGATGGTTAGTTTTTTCAAAGAAGACGGCAGTGATATTCAGAAAAGAATCAGTTATTTGCAGCTGGGATTTTTTTTTTCATGTATGAGACTAATTCTGACTTTTTTAGTCTAGGGGATGGTTGCTCCTTCCCAACTTGCCTTGTTAATCAGGATCCTGAGCAAGCTTCCACACCTGGTGGTCTTAATTCAACAACCAAAAGGTAATCTGCTTTTTGTTACTTACTTCAAATAGTTGATAATCTATTTTCTCCTGTACACATATAAATAGAACCATGTATAAAATACTTAGAAGTAGTAAGCAGATGATGGCCCTATGGCCCCATTCATAAATACAAGTCAGATTTTAAACTGCTAAGCTGTAATTCAGATAATTGTCAGACTTGTATTAAAATTTATAAAAATTAAGTGGGCTTTTTTGTTAGCCCAAATCTGCTTTGTTCAGTGGCATCTCAAGACCTGAATTTTGCTGATGTTAGGCAAGTGTGGAGGATTCTCTTCTGCTTCCATATAAGATGGTTAGTTGGTCTGTCTGTGACATGGAGGCACTGCCTTGCAAGGCTTTTGGGGGAGGCCTGCTTCTTCCTTCATGTGGAAGATGCTTCACATAAGGGAATCCCCAACCTCAGCACTTGTGCCAAAGGACGGGAAGCTGCTTGTAGAATGCATGTGTTTTGTTTCTGCTGCTAATAGGACATATTTTCTGAATTCTTATGATTTATGGATGTGACATCTTCATACCATTTGTGAAAAATACACAGGTGCTCCTTGAATCAAATAAATACAATAGCTCAGTGTTTCATATTATAACTTTTGTGTAATGAAGAGTATAATAGGCTTGAATATGTGACTAAGAAATTATAATGGAATCACACTGACAATATTTTCTTCATAAAATATATTATATACATTATGTACATAAAATGCAGCTCTTTATTGATGTTTCAAATCTTAACCCCAGTGATCCATAGTTGATATTAGGCTATAGATTTTGGAGATATTCTCTGCACTATTCATCATGTCAGGTTTATTGCAGTAGCAGAGAATATGGATAGACTGCGTATGGAACTGTGATGTATTAGTACAGGATAGCTATATGGTATTTATGTATAGATATGTTATATATTAATATATAATCATCAGAATGCTTCCCTGTTCTCTGTTAGGGAGTTGCTCTTTAGAGTGTCCTGACAGCCACAGTGTAGTGTATGTAATGATAAACAGTAGTGAATCATCAGGAAAGAAGCAAGGCCAGGTAGGGAAGATACTGCATGCAACAAAGTGTTTGTAATGCGTGGGAAGACCATGAGAAATGACTGCAGTTTACTAATGTGCTTTTTATTGGCATCCTAGTGAGAACCACTTGTTTCCTGCAAAGCCGTTGCGTGATTCCCAGAGCCACCTTCTCACAGATACACCCTCTTGGTCAGAAACTAGTGTGAAGGCTGAAAAGGACAAAGTTGGTAAGGAGTTGAGTTATGCTGCAGTGATTCATCTTGTAATCAACTAATTTTGGAAGACAGAGTATAAAAATTACCGAGGTCTCTTGGTTTGTATTCAGAAACCAAAGTTCATGAAGCTGATTTGAAATGCATGCTCGTGGGAAGTTAGAATCATAGAGTGGTTTAGGTTGGAAAGGATCTCAAAGGTCATCTAGTTCCAACTCCCTGCTGTAGGCTGGGACACCTCCCACTAGAACAGGTTGCTCTACCCTTCCCACATAGACTTGACCAAGAGATACTGAGAATGACGACACTATTAGGTGCTACGTATCTTTTAGGCTAAGCCTGGTAATTCTTGTGGTGACAAATTGCTTATACTAGAATACAATCAAACCTCATTGCAACTAATGAAGAGCAATGTAATGGACACAGGAGAGGAGTAGACTTGGTAGTGATTTTAAGATGAATTGTTAAAGTTTGTATTATTTGCTGAACTAGACATGAGACCTTTTCCTGTGGAAATTTTGTTTTAAAAGGCATGAGCAATCCTGCACTAAGCATGGAAAATGAAACCTAATTTCCCTTGAAACAAGCATCTGAATATGTGAGGAAAGGTATGTTAATATTTTCTGTTATTCTGTGATTCCTTACCACTTAAAGTATGCACACAAAAAAATTTATTAAAGCAGTTCCTGTTTTCTTCAATTTGTTTTTGCCATGACTAGTAGTAGATGATTCATAATTGTAAACTAAACCTATTTCTTGATGTGTCATGCTTTCAAAATAGTTTAACCTTTATATCCATTGAATTTAGGTGATATTTCAAAACATAATTATGCCCTTTCTGTAGGAAAATAATAGAGTTGTGACTATTCAGGCTGTCCAGCGAATATTTTTAAAGCTAAGTTTGAAAATTGAATTAATTCTTAACCCTGAACAGAAAGATCATAGCTTGGTCTGCTAGAGCAGGTACAAGTCTATCAGATGATGGAGGAAGATTTATTCTAATACATAAGCTATTATCAGCTTGTTCTTCAATGTCAAGTACTGAGCTGCAATCCTATTCAGTAATAAAGAAATGCTGCCTGCTGAAGACAAGAATGACCACATGACTTCCTGAGTATTTGTCACCTATTGTCAAAATCAGATGAGATGCTTTTTATTTCTTGCATTGGTAACTGGACAACATAGGCTTCTCAGAAGGCAAGTTTGGCCCCAGCCCTATGAATTTCAGCATACCAAATCATGTACAATTCTCCAGCAACATTGGAGGAGTTGTTCCAGCAAGGGTATTTCATTTTCTGCTCTTGGAAGCATGCTTTCAGTCACCCTAAAAGGTGTCTCGAGTGGATGTAGAATCATAAAATCACCAAATCAGTCAGGGTTGGAAGGGACCACAAGGATCATCTAGTTCCAACCCCCCTGCCATGGGCAGGGACACCCTACCCTAGATCAGACTGGCCAGAGCCTCATCCAACCTGGCCTTAAACACCTCCAGGGATGGGGCCTTAACCACCTCCCTGGGCAGCCCATGTCCTTCATTTGTGCGTGACATGACTCCTGGACACACTGTCACGGCTGTAAGGTTGCTCTTGGTCACTCGTGGAGGAAGCAGGAGGCACAGAAAGCCATCAGAGAACTGCAGCAATCGTTACCAGCCCCACAGTGTTGTACTGCTGAGGCAGGTTATAAGAACGGCAGGTGTGCTGGTACCAAAGAGGTCCCAGAAGTTCAGTTGGATTCATCAGAGAAACTAAAAAGAATTCTTGACTCTTCCATTCTGGTTTTGTGTTAAGTGGTGAATGAAGTCACAGATGGTTCCAAATATAGGTACATCTGCAAACTTGGTGATGGTGTGAAGCGTTAAAGTGTTGAAAATGTGGATGTCAAATGAATAAGAGTTAGAGATGACAAAATTAAACTCAGCTGGTGTCTTCAGTTTTGACTGCTCTCGAGGGCTTTTTAATTGAATCTAAAAATCTCATCTCTAACCTGTTGTTAAACATGCAAAATGCCTGTTTAATGCATCAGTTGTTTCAACAAAACAACAGCTTCTGACAAATAAAATGACTCAGCTACAATTAGTCTAATGTCTCAGGTGTCATCACCGCTCAAGAGCAAAGCATTAGAGACAGTCTTTGAAGAAAGAGATTTTTGGGTTACCTTACAGAAATATTAATTGCAACTGGTTTTGTCTGGGTGGAGTCCTACTGTCTGAAGTTCTAACACTTTATTTGCTGAAGTACTGACTTTTAAACATCAGTGTTTCTTTTAAGAGTGCACACACATTACTGGAACTTTGTCATTTAGATTGTTCTGAATATTGTCTGTGATTGTTCTTGAGATGCCAAAAGTGCTGTGGTTTTTTTTTTCCCCAAGCTGTTTAGCTGGATAAACATCTCATGTTCTTTTCTGGTTGGTTGTTAGTAGTTTTTTTTCTTTTAGTCCAGCCTGAGAAAATAACAGAGTTGTGTTAGCAGTGTTATCATCCCACCTCTGGGTATTGCAGAGTTTGGTTGTTTGGGCTTTTTTTGGTTTTGATTGTTTTTGTCTTTTTGTGAGCATCCACTCTGGAGTGCAGCTTCTTAAGAGATCACTTTCAGAGGAGTTTACATGCCAGAAAGTAAGTGTAAAGCCATATAAGTTAGCCTCAGACTGATGCAGACACAGCTCAGAGGCAGCAGCTAAGGCCTGATAATTTCTCTAGCATGAGCATAAGTGCCAGTTTGGTTGTACGCACCCTTAACTCTGAGCTATTTCTGTGTGACACTTAAAAGGCTTTCTGGAAAGTGAAACAAAAAAGCTAGATTACTGTGTGTATAGATATGAAACTGACATATAAGAGCCCTTATATGAAAACATTTTTACTTTTTTAACTTCTTTCTGTTCAGTTTCATTAATTTAATGTCAATATTTGAGTTGTATTTGTTCCTAGGGAGCAAGTAGTAAAAATGCTGAAGTCTGAACAGCAAAACCATCGCCTTTGACATGAAAAATGCAGCCTGTGTGTTAACAATTTGAATTTCTGTCTCAACTGAAGTTATATTCAGTATCCTGTAGTCCTTCATAGTTAATCAGATGACTAATGACTCAGAAACAGATGTGGCTTACAGCAGTGTAAAAAAGAATTGTTTTTTAATGATGGTGGTATCTGGAAATACTCTAAAAATAGCTCATTTCATTTTTACAAAGTGAGGGCCTACTTGCCACATGGTCAGTTTTTAATCACTGTCATCCTAAACTAGATTCATAACTGCTGTGAACTGTCTTACTGTGTTCTCTTCAGGGTGGGATTTCCATTCATAGAATCATAGAATCAGTCAGGGTTGGAAGGGACCACAAGGATCATCTAGTTCCAACCTCCCTGCCATGGGCAGGGACACCCTACCCTAGATCATTCAGCTGTTGTTCACTTTCCCCTTTGAGTTGATGATACTTGTTGCAATAACTTATTTTGTAAGTATTTTCGATTCTAATAATGCATTTTGTGATCAATGTTCTGTTCTAGTTCAAGAGGAAGCTGTCATTGGAAGGGAGATGCATTTCTTCCAAACACCAGTGCTGCTGGCCAGCTGCTCTTGTCTGCTCCTGTGTGGATATGCTCAGAAAACAAACCGACAAGATGATTAACCGTCTCCATGTCACTGCTTGAAACATGAAACTAAACATACAACTTCTGAACCATATAAAGAACGTTTTAACTTGAAAAGTACTGGGTTTGAATGGTGAAGGATAATTCTGGGTATTAGAAAGGGGGGGTGGAAAGAGTCTTGAGTTTACAATTATAAAAATTCAATGGCTGGTTTTACTTTGATACTCAGCACAAGAACAATGTGACCTCCTTACACATCAGTCTGTCATCTTGCCTTGGTTTTAAAAATTCACCTGTTAATTTGAATTGCTCTAAATAGTTGACTTTATAATCAAAGTTTTGCACTACTGCCTCTAAGAACTGGGAGAGCCAGTGTTGATGATGAATAATTTAGTGGCTTGGTGGACCATATTTTCTTTTGAGTGCTTGTTAAGCAATTTTTGAAGATAAGGAAACCCAGGCAAAGCATCTGACTATTTTTGGAAAACATCATTGCAGAAGTTCTGTTTTTTTCTCAGAGATCTGCATTAGCAGTAACTTGGAAAGCTGTGGAGAGGTAAAAAAAACTCCTTTGTTAATTGAATGCTACAGTGGATCACTGGTAAGTGGAGTGATAAAAAGCCTGCAATCAGATAGGTGATACAGAAATGAAGCTGGTCAGGTGGGGGTTTTGAGGGGAGCTGCACATGACAGTGCTGTGAAATGAGGATTTTATTGTCCCGTTTGGAGCTATTAACCTCTTTGGGAAATTAATGTTGGCACTTAACTTTGATCCAAAAGGCTTTTTATCAGCCTGTGTTCCTGAGGGCCACTGTCTTTCCAAATCCTAGATTCTCATTACTCGACAGTTGTCTTAGGTTTCTTTTTTCACTCTGTTCTTTAGGACACTGCCTTTCTTACTGTGTAATTAACAAATATCCTGTACAGTCAAGGAGTCTTACTATTCTAACTTGTGATACTTGCATTTACAGGACAACAGATGGTTGTTTGCAATACCAAAAAGCAGAGCTGCTGCAGATAGGAAACCCCCCTCAGTTGAGCTAGGAGTTGGCAGCTTCCTTAGGATCTGAGTTTATCAGCCAGGTAATAAATAGCATTATTGATTTTCAAAGTCAACAAAATGTCAGCAACACAAACCTAATTGTCTTGTGCCTTTTGTATACACTACATTTATGGTATCAGTGTTTACATTTAAATGCAAATTGCTATTCTGAAAGCAACTTTGGGAGAACTCAATTATCCTTTCTAGGTGGCTAAAGACTAGGCCAAAAAAAGTGAAAACCTCTTAGACTGAGCTCAGTTCTGTTATCAAACCTAAAACACTTAGCAAGTTGGTTCATGCTGTAAGGGTGCCCTGTTGTTCCTTTAGAAAACTGGCAGCAGGGCTGAGTGAGATTTCTGAAAGCAGAAATCTTATCATTAACTCTTCTACAGACAGATAACTTTGTCTTTCCTGAGTAGGTTTACAACTTAAGTGATAGCTGTTGGAGCACAAATGAGGCTTTATTTTATTTTCTAGTGAGGGGAAATGTATTTATTTTACCAGCCTGAAAACATGTTTCTTGCCTGAAGTGCCAGAGTGTGGGTCCCTTGATGTAGAACACCTTTTTTAAACTAGCATGAAGGTAGCATACAGTTTACATGATGCCTGCAGATCTCTAGCAACCAAAAGTTTTTTGCAGCTATTTATTCAGTGTTGTTCAGTCAGCTGACCTTGTATTAGTGTTTGTTTGAAGGCTAACTTGTCAAGGGATAAGGGGGAGAGGAAAAAAATATATATTTTTGACACTTCAAGTTCTCTATCTATCTGTATAGTCTTGGGTTTTATGCAGTTAGTCACAGGGTAGCTTGTCATGGAGCATGCATTTGAAACTACTGAGTTGAGACGCTGAGATTCAGCTTCAGTGTAACTTGCTCCGTATTTTTACATAAAGACAGAGTACATTTCTTCTTCAACAAAAGTCATCTTGGAAATGGATCTCTCTAACACAGGTGTTAACCTCCCTTACTATGTCCAGGGCTCTGAAAGCTTTCAGTAGGGCTGGGAATCAATGTAGACAAAGGACAGGGATAAGGAATGGAAAGATGCCTGGCCTCTGCCTATCTCAGAAGTCACATTTGGAAAGCACAATAGCTATAAATAGTGTACAGCTTTGACATAGCCAGAGGCTGTCCCTCTGGCTGAAAACTGATGGACCTGTAGGAAACAGGCTGATGAAGGGAGGGAGGAGAAGGGGAAAAGGAAAATACTGTAGCTATAAGGTAAATGCTGTGGGAGCAGTGGCTACACCTGCTCTCAGGATGGGTACAAGCTGTGCCTCCAGAAGGAGCACTGTCAGAATACTTTTGAGGGTCCCTGGCTGCTCTCAATGTATAGAGCATGGACAAAAGTGAGCTAATCATGCTCCAAAGTATAATTTCTGCTATGACTGTATTCTTATATTGCAAAGCAAAAGTGGTCTTTTTGACATACTGTCAGTGAGCACTGATGTGGTGACAATGCACACAGGAGAATTGGTCAGGAGGTAAGGGAGGAGCAAGGCTGTAACGTTTGTCTGCTTACTGAAATTCTCCTGTTCTTTGTATTCTTGCTAGGCACTTTACTACAGCCTTTTCTGTAACTTCTGTATTTTTTTTAAAGAGTGCTTTTTACCTCCTGTACAGTTACTAATCTACTTTTTTGCTAAAAAGAAAGAGTATTCCTGATACTCATTTAGCAGTAGGACTGCATTTGAAGCTTCAGTACAAGTTGGATGAGTTCTGCAGACTACCCAGATGGGCCTGAGTCCCAATGACAACAGAGTTTAAATTTATTTTGTATATATGTAAACAGTTATATGAATCATAGCCCCCACATACATAAGAAGCTTCCTTAATTTGTAGGTTTGAACAAACCTTAATACATGTCTGCACCAGAAGTGGTTCACACATTCTATGTCAGTTGATGTACTGGTGGCGATGGAGTGCTCAAAGTCTTCACAGAGAACTATTTTTATTACAAAAAGAGAACAGTAGATGTTGATGAGCTCCTCCCACTGAGCAATTAGGCACAGCTGCTGCCATGCACTTTAATTTTTTCACTTGAGAGAAAAAAAAACCAAACACTGCCCAGTTTTGAGTTGCAGATTGCAAGTTATTCAGGGGCCCACAACTGTGGGCAGGTAACTAATGAAACTGTTAATTGTTTTTTTAACTGTTTATGTACTTAAAATCAGGGTCTTCAAGTGAGACTTCAGAAAAGCGGCAGGAAGCAAATTTGTTTTAGTGCATGGTATGCTGTAGGTGTCGGTAATCATTATTTGGATTGAGAGTTCTTGCCCTGACTCAGTTGACTGGTGTGTTGCAGTGTGGGGGAGGAATATATTTTTAGTGTATAGCTTTGCCACTTGTTAATGTACTGCTCACAGAAATAAATGCTTCATGTTCAGCAAGTCACGTACGGAGTAGTCTTTGAAGCATTACCTGCAGTGTTACTGACAGTGTACCCGAACAGTAGAACATCAGCTCTACTATGGCTTCATTAACAACATTAATTGCTATAGAAGTCCCCCTTCACTAGCCACCTTTGACTTGTGTAGGACAGTTTGCCTCCCCAGCTTAATTGCTCACAAAGTACTATACTGTGATACAGGTTAAGAGAGAACCAAATCCTTTTTGCTCTTTCACAGGTGAAAAACCCTGTGTCTTCATGCTGGCAGAGCAAACACAACTGCACTCCACTGGATGCTGTTGAAGGTCAAAAAGGTATAATTTTGTCTCAAAGAGAGGGGGTTCTTCAAACCCTACCCGTTATATAGAACTGTGGAAGTGTGAGGAAGGGGAAATATGTCACTTACCAGGGTTGTCACATACAGTAGCTTTGCTTCATGAGGGCTCTCCAGTCCCTCCCATGCCAGTCTTGCAGTCTGCTTGAATTCTGCTCTTTGCTAACAGTCTAGGAAAGCACAGAATCCACCACTGGTGCAGAGAGGAATGAGACCATCTGCTCTGGGGCCTCTTGAAATGCTGAAGCAGTTATGTAGAGATGAAAGCAGCTTTTACCTGTTCAGTTCAGACATGACCTGCACAGCATATGCTCCGAGCAGCTCCTACTTCTTAGTTAAAATGCTTCTAGAAATATTTATATTGAACCATATACAAATATTATCCAAACCAAGGAGACTAAAAATAAAAACCAAAAACCAAAACCATGCTGCTGTGCTAGAGAGGTGGTGGAGTGTCTTTCTTGTCACTTCACTTGCACTATCCCTTGTTTATCTGTGACCTGATAAGAGGCCAAGAAAAATGGCAGCCTTCTGGGGTGAAATTTTGAGCAAGTGGCATCTGACACAAGCTAAGGAAAGCCTTCCCTGCTTCCCTTTGCAATTTTTCAGTTGTTCCCTTTTTACATTTGTTTGGTCATCATTCTTCTCTATCTCTGCCCTTCTGTACAAGTCCAGATTGAAAAGACTAACTTGAAAGGTACAATCAAATAATATCTTCATCCTCTTTATTCCTCTCCCTCTCAAGTTTATTCCAGATAGCTAATTCTTTAATTTCTCTAAGTATTCCTGATGCACCCATCACCAAAACAGTAACCCAGTCATCCTGAAACCTGGCTGTGCAGTTTCCAGTATTTGGGGCAGTGATTATATGCTTCATCCTAGATCACTCTAATCTTGTCAAGCAGATGGGCCCAACAGTTTGGCTGCAGCAGTTGGAAGAACGTGCTGTGAGCTGTGTCCCCTTTCCCACCTCCTGCATGCCCACAGTTTAAGTGATTGGCGTAACTGGCACAGATCCAGCACTTCCTGACAGTCATCATTTTATGAAGTCATTTTCCTTTTTCTTCTGAGAACAGATTAATGCTCCAGTTCTTCTAAGATGGAATCCTGGTTATAAATCCAAAACACAGTGTATACAAACTGTGGGTTACAGCCCAGACAGGAACCTGTTTCCAGTTAATAGAGGATAAACTGGTCAGTAGTTGACACAGATACAACAGAGAAGCTCAGTGAAGATAGAAGCACACTAGCAATTAACCCTTCATGTAAAAGACCCCTGTAGGCAGTACAGATACGTTCCAGAGCATGCACAGGGACAAGAATGAAGGACAACAGGGAGTTTGCACACCTCGGCTATTATGTGATGAAAGCTGAAATAAGGATGCTGCCAACTGCAAACAGTACTGATTTGCTACCCTACAGAAGATGAAGCATGTTCTCTCTGATACAGTTCAAAAGTTCAGCTGCTGCCAATTTCTACCTGATGCACAGAGAAGGGAAGGCTTCCCCTCTCCTTTCTCCATCTCTCTCCCTCACACATTATACGGCACAGTGTCTCAGCTAACACAGGAAAGAGCACGCTGGCAAGACAATCCTCCCACTTCACAGAGTCAGGAAAAAAAAATCATCTGTGCTGGCAGAAAAAGGATGAGACAAGCCTCTGCAGAAGTCAGATCTTCACAGTTGGCATCAATGAGCACATTTCATTTCCAACCTAAGTTTGCTAAAATAATGTAGGAGAATCCTCCGTATTTCTCTGCCATACTTAGGCAGGAGTGGAGAAAAAAATCAAAGCAATCTCCTGTAAGCCAACCAAGGTACACTAAAATTCAGATATATCAGAAAAAAATAACTTCATGGCAGGAACTGGGAAGAATGTAGAGACAATCAATATGTAAAAAACAATTCATGTTGTATTTTGTGAGATTCTGTTCAAACTCTACAATTTGTGGTAGCTGAATACCAGCAATTCTGCTGGAGACTTTTGGCTGAGACACTGCTCTCTGTCTGTTTAGGCTCCCACATTTCAAGCACTACTAGTGAAATTATCTTTGGTATGGTAATTTCAAACTAAGTAAAACCAGATGAACAATAATTGGTTCCCCAAGGCACGCTGTCTCCCTTTGCTTCAAGAGCTCAACGTGCTCTGTTGGCTCAAAGTGGAACCAACCACATCTCTGCTCTTTCAGCAAAATCCACTGTTGCAAGGGCGAAAGCCTACATGAGGAGGCAAAGCGTGCACATTAAACAAAGCAGGCTGGCTCTAAGGTTAGGTCTCCTAGTCCATGTTATGCAACGTGAAGTAACCACTCAGTCTTCGTTCTGTGGACTGCCCTCTGTGATCAACAAGCATGTGTACCTCATGGATGCAGAACACCCATACTATACACCCTTATCTATTTCAGACAGTAGGATCTGGTGCAGGCTACACAAGCATGCTTTAGTATCATACAAGAGTTATCACTAGAAGGGACCTATAGAGATCACCTAATCTGTATACCTGCTCAAAGGAGGATAAAATACAGACAGCTGGTCAGAGACTATTGCCTTTTCATAAATCTAGGCTAAATACTTCCAGTCACCACCTTATCCATTCTATGATTGAGAATGGTTTCTAAGATTATCTGCTCACTCACTTTACCTTGAGATGAGGCTGACCAGCCTACAGTTCTCTGCATCCTTGCCCTTCTTGAAGACAGAACTGACATCTGTTCTCTTCCACTCCTCAGGAAGCCACCCTTACTGACCTCAGAAGAATGGAGTTAACTTTTAGGCCGATCTGAACATAGGATAACAAGAATGGAAGGCCCTTAGAAACAAACAACAGCAATTAAGAACAGTATCTAAAGACAGTAATATTCTGTCAGCTATTGTAGATAGTGCCTTGTTACAGCTTCTTTACATAAACCAGAGAGATCAGGACAAAGATCAAAGCATTGATGATTTTAAGACTAAAATACAGAATTTATGTTTAAATGTAGGGCCACTTTAATAACAGAAATGTGATAATACTATAATGAATTAGGCAGTTGAAGGAGCATGCATACAAATATTTGTCTGATGTAAAATCATACAGCTAATCATGTATAATTTGTTCCTGCTGTATGTGAGCTGCTGCTGTTTGAGCTAACAGCTGCTGGATTTGTAGAACTGCCACCTGGCACCCACCTTTGTGCAAACATGAAACAAAACACCTCGGCTGTGAGTGCATACTGGTGTGTTGCACACTGAGTGAACAGCCCTGCTTTTGGCATAACATCACCTCAGTGACTTGTCAAAGGTAACGAGAACAACCCCACAATGACATTGGTCAGGTCCCTCCAGCACTTTTGGGTGCATCCTGTCAACTTCTTTATACCCATTTTGTTTTTATGTTACTAACCTGATCCTCCTCCACCAAAGAAAAGTTTTTCCTATTCCAGACTTTCCCAGGCATCTCAGAGACCTGGGATCCCTGAAGGCAAATCTTAAGAGCCAAGAAAAGGTGAGACCATGTGTCTTGGCCTTTTCTGTGTCCTTTGCTATTAGGTTTCCTGCCTGTGTTCAGCATATTTTCTTTGCTCTTAAAATCCCTGTATAAGCTTTTGCCTTTCATGAGACTCCAGACTATGGCTTTCTTAACCCAATACCTACATGCTTTGAGACAGTGTTACCTGGCTCTGCTTCCACCTTTCATACACTTCTGTGTTTGAGTTTAGTCAGCAGCTTCTTGTTCATTGGTGCAGACTTCCAGCTGTTTCATTTCCTGTGCGAGAGAATGAATCATTCTTGAGATTGCAGTAACCACTTAGATACAATTTGAGAAGGTGCCTGCACGTCAGAGATTGCAGGTCATCCTCAAATTTGCAGGGGGAAAATACTTCAGATACTCTGGATTTGTTCTAGACCTATTCTGTCTTGAAGATCCTTCTTGCCTAGTTTTAAAGAGCAAATGGATGAAATGCTTACCAAAAAAAAAAAAAAAAGTGAGAGAGAACAGAACGTTCCTGTAACACACTTCTGACTCCAGAAGCCTAAAATACAACTGAATAAAAAAAAGAAGTATCAAATATCACAGGTTTTGATACTGCATTGCTTCTGACAAACCCACTCAGACAACAATGTATTTTAAATGGATTGGGAAGAGTAGAGGGCTGGAAAGAGAATTCCTGTCTCTGAACAAAAAGGTGCCTGTCTAGACAGCTGGAGCTGTGCCTGCAAAAGCAATTAAAGCTGTCCACTTTGGAAACAGATTGAGATGTCAGGCTCTGCAGTTAAGAAGTAACAGTCCAACACGTAAGAAATTACTCATTTCATCATCTCTACAATTCACCATTTAAATCGCTCCTTAATGGAAACCGAATCTGATTTTGCCACGGGAAGGGAATGATGCACAGATGTCTCCCCGGCTGTAATCAACTTTCAGCTGAGCACATTGAGCAGACCAAGAGTTCTCACACAGAATAAATGATAATCTTCGTTTCATGCTGACTGAGCTGTTAAGATTTTCTTACAGAAAGAAAGCCAAACAGTAGAATTGAAATCAAGTACCTCACAAGAATTTCAGGCTATGGTTTAAGCAAACTCAGCCTGATCCTGCAGAACATGTCCTCATTAGCAGCTGGGACACAAAATGCACAGCTATCACGCATCTTTGGGTGTAGCTTCTTCCAAAGTGAGTCCAAGTACTGATAGGATCATGATGAGAAGCAAAGCAAAGCACAACATCTGGGTTGCTCAGCAGTCACTTCAGAAAGTGCATCTCAGTCCGATCTCAGACTTCTACTGTAGGCCTGTTTGGAAGCCTCTAAATGTTCCTTTGATCCACAAAGCCAAGCCACTCCATCATCTGTCAGCGGTCCTGGTTAAGCAGTCCTGGTTAACAGGGGAGGTGCTAGGCAACTGGAGGCTTGCCAATGTGATACCCATCTACAAAAAGTGCCAAAAGGAGGATCCGGGGAAGTCCAGGCCCATCTTCCTGACTTCAGAACCAGGGAAGATTATGGAGTGGTGAAATGGTTGTGGCAATTAACAAGGCAGGAATTATAAAATAAGTAGTTATTTGATTTCCAAAAAGCCCTGCCCACAAGCTGTGTACAAACCAATTAAATTTGGGTTCCAGTTCGGTCAGGGAAATCTTCACGAGGGTGCTTATGGGCAATTCATTCATTTAGGAGAATCAGAAAATTGGAAAGCTTTAGCCACAAAATAGCTTTGCCCCACTTAAAATAAGCAGCCTGGAGCCCTAGGGAAAGTCTGTTCTACTCACGGCAGTGGTGTAGCAATTTTGAGATAGTCCCTGGCTCCTTTGTGGCAGTGTTGGAACTTCTCTGCATCTTGATAGCCATTGAGAGGCTTCTACGTCTTCCCAGGCTCCAGCAGGGTGCTGGGAAAGAGGCAGATGTTTTCTGACTTGATCTTGGTTCCTCTTGGCATGGAGGTTTGCAGAGGTGCAGGCAGGACCTCTTACAGATGTGCACAGTATCGGTGGCACTTCTCACCATGTCATGAGGCACTTAATGCCTTCTCCTGGTAAACTTGAGGCACTTAAGTTTTCAGGTAGTTCGAGCCCAAAACATGAGGGCTGAGCTGGTCTGAAGCACAAGGCAGAGCGGAACACGTTGTCCAAGCTGAGAGCAGCGAGGCAGAGCATGTTGTCTGAGCAGAGCAGTGAGGCAGAAGCAGCACAACTGCTCACAACTTAGCTCAGTTTATGTTATTTGCCCAAGTGTAATGGTCCTTTGGCCACAGATTCACCAGTCACAATGGCATTTGCAAAACTGACCACGAGGTGAAACCAGGGCTTGCTTACCCTTACTTGGGCAAGACACTACCAAGTACCTAAACACCTGTGGGGTACCTGTTTATCACTTTGGGAGGGGACATAAAGGCCCAAGCCTTTGTTTTCCTCCCACTCTTGCTTCCCCCATCAGCAGAAGGGTGGGGCAAGCCAGGACATATTTTAGGCCTTTCAGCCTTCCATGACAGGTGGTTTGAGTGTGCTCACATAGCAAGTGCAAGGTAATAGTGGGATCAGACCCAGCCAGTGTGGGTTCATGAAAGGCAGCTTCTGCTTGTACAACCTCATCTCCTATGACCAAAGGACCTGCCTACTGGGTGATGGAAAGGCTATGGACATTATCATCCTGGACTTTAGTAAAGCCTCTGACACTCTCCCCCACAGCGTCCTCCTCAAGAACGTTGAGGCCCATGGCACAGCCATGTGGATTCTTTGCTGGATAGCTGGGCCCAAAGAGTTGTGGTAAATAGAGCTAAATCCATCTGTCAGCCAGTTACCAGTGGTGTCCCCCAGGGCTCGGTATTTGGGCCAGATCTTTTTCATAGCTTTATCAATGACTTGGATGAGAGGATCAAGCGCACCATCAGCAGGTTTGCAGATGACACTAAATTCAGTGGAAATGTTGAGCTGCTCCAGGGTAGGAAGGCTCTGCAGAGAGATCTGGACAGGTTAAATCTGTGGGATGAGATCAACAGAAAGAGATTTAGTAAGACCAAGTGCTAGGTCCTGCACTTTGGTCACAACAATGCCAAGTGATGCTACAAGCTTGGGAAAGAGTAGCTGGAAAGTTGCCTGGTGGAAAAGGATTTGCAGGTGCTGGTGGACAGCTGAACATGAATGAGCAGTGTGCCCAGGCACTGCAGTGTATACCAAAACCAATGGGTCCAGCAGTAGGGAAGTGATTGTGCTCCTGTACTTGGCTCCAGGAAGACCTTACTGTGGCCTCACTAAGGCCATGTGGAAGGGAACTATCATGCTTAAACAAACAATACAGAATTGAACTAAATATATTCCCCAGGTGGGGGGGAATCTACAACAAAACCACCAGTCTGTTATGTAAGAAAACATTTCTTAGGCCTTTATTTACAAAAGCTTTAAAAACAAATACCCTCTGTTATGCAAATTATTTGTCGTTTAAAAAGGACCACCCAGTTACATCATCGTAACCCAATGAAGGGAAAAAAAAGTGTCTGATTTGTTGATTTAAAGTACAAGGTAAAACAGAGTCATTTGGCAAACATCTGGAGATTCTTCTGCTATGGATTCCCGTGTGGAACAGGCACACGCACACACACACACACAGACGCACACAAACTCGCGCGTGGGCACGCTCACAATGTCGCATGTTCCATCATTTCAGGTTAGTATTTAGCTATTCAATACCATAAGTCCTTCCTGCACAACTGCTCCTCTGCACACGTGCTGTGCAGAGTTCAGCATGTACTTTAGGGTCCTTTAGAACAATATATCTAAAATATATTGCTAAGATATACTCAAAAAATAAACTACCATTACACTCCTCAGGTACCTTTATTAGCTATAAATTATATTTTGTTGTTTTACAACAAATATCTGTAACATCTGTCTCTGTTGCAACTACCAAAAAAGCATGATTTAATTGTCCTTCTAATTCAATTAAATAGGTTTTTTTTCTTCAGATCTTTGGGTTTTATATCTTCAACAAAACTGACTTTCGAGAAAATCATCAAATCAAGTACATAATAAATATGACTTCATAAAAAATCTGAGGTGTACTTTAGTAGAATAAAAGCTAGGAAGTTGATCAAGGGAAGTATGCCATTACAAAACTCCTAACAGCCTTCAGCTCTCAGCTTAATGGCAAAAATGCTGACGTCATAGCTGTTCTTTTCCTGAAGGGTGTAAAGCTGTTTTTAAAAGCTTCTTTCCCTCCTCATGTTTTAAAGCAGCAGGTCAACCAGCAGTTGACACGTGCAGGACGTGTTTAAAGATGACTGAACACCAGCAAACTAACTGCAGTTACTACAATTTCAGTACTTTGCTTTGCTGGAACAAACAGGTTATGCAGCAAACTAAGTCATGTTCTGTGGGTTGAGATACCAAGGAAATGCAGCATGAAGCTGCTGAACTTGGCAGATGATTGTTTTCTAGTGGAGGGTAAAAGAAAAACACAAAACAAAACTTCAAATAAGACAGAGGATCTGAGTCAGAGTCACTCTCTAAAGTGCAAATTGATGGTCCACAATCTTGAATAGCTAAAACACCTGCATACTGAAAGGAACAGACATGAATGGGGATGTTAGTTACAATCGGTGCCAGTTGACTTAGAGGAGAGTAGGGAAAGAGACAAAACAACCTTGTATGATCAATATAGGTAAGTTTACCAGACTATTCATTATGATTTATCTTTCCCCTTCACTCTGCCACACTGACCCCTATACATGCTTCTTTACAAATGAGGCCACAATGTAACCCAGAAAATTTTACATATCAATATTAAGATCAAAATCTGTGATAGGAACAGTCAAGTTTAGTACATAGAAAGGCAGAAAAGAAAGTGTGCCGAGAAAGAGGGGAAAAAAGCCTTATTGTCCAAGGGGTTCAACCAGAGATAAAACCTATATACAAGCATGTGGAGGTCAAAAAAGATGGCCTTTCTCTTCATGTCATGACTGTTTGTTGGCTTCTTCTTCATATGCATTTCCTGTGCCATTTTGTACATAAGATGACCCCGAACCAAGGCCGTATAAGTGGCCACAGTATTTGGCATCATCGATGTGATCTTCAAAGAACATCTGAAAAGAGAGAGACACAAGACTGTCAAAGAACAGTTTAAAAAGAACTACAGAAAGGCTTTAAAATATTGCTTTATTTTCAGCGTATCCAACCCCAAGGTGCAAAGGATGACATAATTAACACAATCTCAAGATGTTAGCAAAGTGTGCTGTGTGATGTGATTCTTTAAAGTAAAGCTGTCAAGGAATACAATCAGTCTCCCTGCACACCTTTCCTGGTGAAGTGGTCAAATGGAACATTTTGACAATTTTGTATTATCATTCTCTTTTCTGCTACTGCAACAGAGATATTTCTCTAACTGGTTTCTATGGAGTTTCTCACAACAGGTATCTGCTTAGCATCCATACTCTACCTGTTCCTTTCTCAAGGGTAGGGGATGTCCTGATACTCTGCCTTGAAATGGAGGGTATGTCCTGATTCATATCATAAAGCTTTGGGGTTGGGGAGACTATTTGAGCACAAAGCCTGTTTAGAGAAACGCAGCAAGATGCATTTCCAGCTAGTTCATCTGAGGCAGGGACTTAATTTAATAAGGAATAGTAAAAATAAAGTGAATTTTGTACTAAGACTGCACTTACACATCTTCATTGCAAACAGAATATCGTGAAACTCCACCATATTCTAATGTTCTATCTTTCAGACTTGCAAGCAAATTAACCCACAAAAACAAAGCTATGCACAAAAATATTTTACTCTAAAACCTTCACAGCAGCTCTGGACATTCCAGTGGTTGACATTCTGAGTCATCACCACCATTGGAAACCTAAACCAGCCAGAATCATGCAGGAGCAGAGCAGACGCAACAATCTAAATGCAGAAGACCACAAAAATCTAGGCAAGCTGAAAACTTCTCCCTTCAGGCTTTGCTCTTAGCAGAGCAATCTGGATAGAAAGTTCTGTACCGCAGGAAATGGAGATCTCAATTGAAAGTTCTAAAGTTGCCAGCAGTACTTAAAGAAACTAAGAGGTAGGGATCCCCCAACACAGCAGTCTTCTTCTTGATAGTATCATTTTTTTTAAGTACTTCTGATGGGAAGGAAGAGATCAGTAAATGTTTTTGGCTGGCACTCCAAATTCCAGCAAGTAAGTTGCAAATCCCTCACACCAATTAATAAAATAAAATTGTACCTCTAAAAGCACTGCAAAATGAAGTATTTTTCCACTCATAAAAGCATTGTTAAACAATGAGCTCCACTGATAAGGCCCTAAAAACACATTAAATGCAATTCTCCCTGCTGACTACTGTGTCCTTTAGAAATGCTCTACTTGCAAGCAATCGCAGGAAGTATTGGGGGAAAAAAAAAAAGCTATCCTAATCAGTCCATCTTTGTTGACTTAAGCAAGTGTTTTGCCCTAAAAAAAAGACTCAAACTTTTATTTCTCCTACTAAGAAATTTTGGTAGACAGAATCAAGAAGCTAACTTGCCATGCAACACAAACTGCGCATCACTGGTTTGAACTGCTTCCTCCAGAAAACTAACCTGAAAAGCAGCATCTTCAGCATGACCATCACACACTTCCCCTTTATCTCCCTTGGATTTTGTTTCAGATTCAAAAGTGAAAGATTAACAACACCAGGCAGACAGCAGCTTGCTGCACTGGACTGGCATTATGCCAAAAACACAATCCCCTCTATTGCATCTGTAGCCCATGACCTGCTTGACAAGGGCTAACAGTTCCAGCAGAAGCAGAACTGTTACGATCAGCAAACCAGCTTAAATCAAAGCATTTATTTTTCACCTGCTGTCTCACCACTACATGTCAGAATCTTGTGGTTATTCTCCCTTTCACACCTCAGCATACAATATTAAACTTTATGGAAAGATGAGGTTTGCTATTGCCAGCCCTTCTGGCATGATAAATGAAACCAAACTGCTGGCAGAATGCCATCTTCAGACACACTGGCATCCACTGCCCAGAAGAGGCCCATCCAACATTTGTTCTGCTAATGCAAAATATGCTATGCAGACTGTTGTCTGCTGCATGCAGACAAGCAGCAAGCAAATGTGAAGCCTGTAAGACCCAGTCTCCTCCCTGCAAACCTTGAATTAATTAACCAATGCATAACCTTTCAGAACATGAGTTAATCTGTGCTTTACCCAATGCTAAGGAACAAAACTATGGACATTGTTCATAGAGCCTGAAAGTTATTACTACTTAAGAAAGACATCAAACTGCTGGAGTGAGTCCAAAGGCAGGCCACAAAGATGATCAGAGGGCAGGAGCACCTCTGCTGTGAGGACAGGCTATGAGTGTTAGGGCTCTTCAGCCTGGAGAAGACTTTGAAGAGACCTTGTAGTAGCCTTCCAGTATGTGAAGGGGGCCTACAGAAGGGCAGGGGAGGGACTATTTACAAGGTCTTGTAATGACAGGATAAGGAGTAATGGGTTTAAACTGGCAGAAGGAAGATTTAAACTAGATGTTAGGAATAAGTTCTTTACAGTGAGGGTGGTAAGACATTGGAACAGGTTGTTCAGGAAGGCTGTGGATGCTCCCTCCCTGGAGGTGTTCAATGCCAGGTTGGATGAGGCCTTGAGCAACCTGCTGCAGTGGGAGGTGTCCCTGCCTATGGTGGAGGGTTGGAACTAGATGATCTTCGAGGTCTCTTTCAACCTAAACCATTCTATGATTCTGTGAACATACCCAAAAGCCTGCAAGTTCAGCTAGAACTGGGTAGCCAACACACTTTTCCCCTCGTGCAGGCCTGTCTCAGGCAGAAGTGCATACCAGCTGAGTACTACTATGAGCAAAAGTTCAAAAAAAAAAAGTTGAATATGGTCATCCAGGAAGGAGTTTGGCTCTGGTAGCTCGAAATTCACCGCAGCAGCCACCTAGGCAAATGGACCCTGCAAAATAAGGTTGGGGGAGGGAAGAAACCCCACAAAAAAATCCAAAGGTCAGACACAAGCTGGATACTGGAAGCGACACTCGCAGTACTAAAGCAGGGAATCGGCATGGCTGGTTCATACTACTCTAGGGACTATATAGGTGGCCTTATGTTTGTCAAAAAGGAGTGACCCATGAAGCCCTTCAGAGACATCCTTAAAGCATTTATCTTATATGCTGATTCTGATAAGTATCAGAACAAGTAATTCCATCTATCACAGCACATCACTATCATGGAGATAAAACCAACAGATCCACTTACTTCTCTCATTTTGAAAAAGGCCATTCCTGTGAGTAAAGAATCAGATCCTGCCTGATGCTGTGGTCCTATCCTTTCTAGCTCTAACTGTTCAGCCACTTCTTGTAGTCCACCCTGAAAGAAAAACCAAACGTTGTTAACTGCTGAATCAAATCAGATGTTCTTGGCCATCTGCCAATAACAACTCTAGATGTTCTTTTCCTCCTAACTGAAAAGGAAATCTCAACTTTCGACACCAATTTGATTAACCAAAGAATTTACACAATTTATTTCCCACACTAGTAGGGTACTGCTTAAAAGTTATACACTCTGTTTCAGAAAGAAACAGGACTATAAACCACGCACATATCACTAGTTCAGCAAGCCAAAGCGGCAAGACATCCATTAGGACATAGCTGTACTACAATCAATGTTCTTTTCCTGCAAGTTCTCATTAAGCAAGCCTAGATGATCAAGTTACTTTCCATAAAAGCAGCAAGTCATTAATTACCTCAGATGAACAATGCACCTCATTCCAGCAGCCATCCCAACTCATGCAGTTCTTTGGCAAGCCAAGCTGTTAACAATCTGTAGCACCTTTCTGTGACTTGCTCTTTCCTTTCACATACTTAGTTCTAGTTTCCATTCATTCTCCATTCTAACACAGTACCCAAATTTTATGCCTGATAAAACCATGTCAATTAGTATCCCTGCCATGAGGGATTAGTTTCTAGCACTGAAATTATTATTCCTAGAAATCATGTTGTCCCTGAACATATGCTGCTGTTTATCTTCTAAGGCCATCTGAAACATTCTTCCTCCAATCCTCTTCGCAAGACACTTCCACAGTATCATCATTGCAATCACCCTTACCAAGATGCCTGCAGTCCTTAAGTGAACTGGGCAATGAGGAGATGAGAGTATATGAAACTGTCATGGCTTGAGAAGTCGATGATTAATTCCAAACATGCATTTACCACCTGTCAGCAAAGACAGGGCACTACAAATACAGTATCAACTTGCTATTTTTGCTGATAAGCAGTTAGAAAGATTGGTGTGTGCTCCTGCCTGCTTCTATCCATAGCCTTTCATATTAAATGTATAAGCCTTGAGACAACAATGCTGAATGTGTACTGTCAAAGCAAAATAAGAGTAACAGTGGTTTTAAGTAGAAAACACTCTGTCTCCAAACCCAGAATCTGTCCTGAGCCATTAACAGATTACTTACCTTCAGATTTTTACAACTCTTCATGAGATACTTGACATCATAGATGACAGGGAAGAACAGTCGCAGTATCTCAAAGAAGTCCAGCTCTTCTTCGGGTAAATTAGAGTTTGTCAGGATTTTGATTAGATAGCCAAAGTCATATCCACTGGAAGTAAATAACAAAAACAATGTAAGTAACTTGGATGCATCCTTCTCACTTCCAGCAAGACTGTGTTACACAAACAGGATTTTTTGCTTAATGTCAAAGCAATTATGACTGACTCATTATAAAAGCCTAAGCCTCAGAGTAAATGGCCTCATTGCAGACTCCAGAGAAAATATTTTAATTTAGTCTGAATGAGGCCAAATGAAGCTGCAAAAATAACAAGATTTAGAGAAACTCCTATAGGTAGAAGCAATGTGGTGCTGCTGGGGCTTCATTTCACACTGGATTAGTTTGTTTCACAGTTTCTCACTACAAACTGAGTAAGAGGGACTGCTCCAGTTCTTGAAATCCACAAGATTAATGAGTTTCCAGAGCCAACACATTTATATGTGGAGGGAAGTTTCAGCAATGGAGAAAAGCAGATTATCTTTCAACTTTCTTAATGAAATTTGCATACATCTGATAACTGAAACATTTAAAAGCTTGTAAATTATTTGGAGGCAAGGACAGAGTAAGTTGGAAACTTTTGTGTGTACATGTGTAAGTAGCAGAAGGCAGCAAGACAGTGAAGCAGTACAGCTTTGGTAGGAGAAACCAAAGTATCATAATGGCAGACAGAAGAGTCTGGCAAGACTTCTTTCTCAATCGCTTGACTGAAGAAAGGACACAAGAATGAGGTGTGGCAGTAAAACAAGAAACTATTTTTATAGAAGGTTGTGAGGGGAAACAGAGGGTTTTAAAGCTCAGGAAAGACAAATGTACAGTATTAAACCAGAACTGAATACACTAATAGAAAGGCAGAGGCTACAAGCCAGATCATTCATGATCAGCAAACTGATGCATTCTGACCCCTTGTACAGGATTGCCCATGCACACTGAACTAGATGGGACACTGAAACTTTCTTTTCCTTGTTTAGGTTTGCACTGAGCCACCTGAGTTTCTAGATTTTGTCAGCATGTAATTTTAGAAGTGTCCATTCCACAAAGATGAGAACATAGTAGGGCTGTCTCTGCTGAAGGCTGCACCAGTTCTGCAGCTAAGGGAACCTTGATGTTTAAGACAATTCATGTGAATAGGTGGTCACCAGAGACTCCAAATCCCCTGTTTAAGACCATGCCCATCTTTGATTACATGGGGATCACGCTTAAAAATCAAGAACTTTGCAACTTGGTAAATACCAACCAAGACCTTTAATCGTGAGAGGAGCAATACAGAAGACAAATCAGTTAAGATCACTCTAGTACTGATTTAGGGTGATTTAGCATCTGCAGAGGCCGGGGACTTCTGACGTAGATTTCCAGGCTTTAGCTTAAACCCTCAGGGCAAAAAGGATTGGTTTTTTGTACCTTCTGTGTATGATTAGGTTCTCTACATAATCTTTATGTAATGAATTTTCAGACAGAGGGTAGAAAAGCTTGGACAGACTGGGAATGAACAGATTGTTCACTAGAAGTCCATTAGTATAGGATATATACAAAAGGTACAGATGATTGAAGGTCTCCTACGGGAATTTCCCAATGCTCTGAACAGGGATTTCATGTTAAATGAATCCTGCACTGCATCTGGTGCTTTGAAGCCATGTTGGCAGCACTCCAATCTTCACAGCAGCAGCCACTGGCCAGGGACCAAGGTGCCAAAGATAAAGAAGGATTTTAGCTGAATTTAACAAAGTAAAAACCTGTAGTACATTGGGCAAACAGTAACTAGGAAACTTAATTTTATTAGATCACTCATGTCAGGGAGGAGTTGATGGGGAAGCCTGTATCAGCATACAGGAAAAAAGCCACATTACTAGAAAAAAATGAATGCTGTTTATAAAAATGCAAAAAAAGACTGTTCAGGATTAAGGAGATTTACTCCTCTAGAGATCAGAGAGCTTACTAACTCATTGAACTCCCAACATCGGTCATCCCTGTGGCTCAAACCTAACAGCCACATTAAAGCTTTTGAAGTGAAGAATGTAGTACTTACGCTCCTTGTCAGAAATAAACACTTACATCCATAACTGAATTACTAGGAAACTCTCAAACACTTCAGTTTCTATTAAAACCAAATACTGTAAGAAAAGTCAAGATTCATTTACTCTTTGTATTGAAAGGCAGCAGACTATCATAAATCTACAATTTAGATGACTATTTTTCCCTTGGAGATTCTAGCAAATTCCTTTATTCTAGGATTCCCACGCAGAAAAAGGGAACAGTATTTCTGAACAGGCATGATCAGCCTCCCATTGCATGACAGCATTCAGTCAGGTATCTGTACTTGGATCCTAAGCCTGGGTTAGTTTTAGCTGGTTCTACCAAGTAATGTCCCACATCCCTTAAGTTCCAGCTGCTTACAATTAGTCCCACAGTGCTTGTAACAATCACAAGCTACTCTTTACTAATCACAATGTAGTATCAAGGCATTTACATAGTCCTTTTAGTATATTTTTTGGAGGCAATATGCTCCAGTCATCCAAGCTTACATGGAGATAAGAGCTGTCACTGCCAAGACTGCAACGTATCTAGTTCAAAAAAAATGTTGCGTGCCCACTCTGAATGCTAACAGAAGGGTAAGAAAGTCCACAGTGAGCAATTATGTAATTACCTGCTCATTAAAGAAGTTTTTTTTCTAATCCTCTAACAGGCAATTAGTGGTTGGTTTACACCCTGAGGCACATAGGCTTCCTTTCCTTAAAAAGCTTTCACCATTTTGAACATAATCATCTAAAGTTCCTTAGTGCAGCTAGCCACAATCCCTGCAGCTATGCAGAAACATAAAGCACCCGTGCTACATTATTTTTCCCCTCTATTTTTTTCCCCTCGCACTGAACAGCTGGAAAAAAAAAAAAACAAAAAACGAACAGTTGTGAGCCACAAAACCACGGAAAAGATCCAAAAAGTGAACTATCTGTACTTCTTTCCATTACTATCCAGAAAGAATTCCAACTGCCAATTAACAATGATGTCAACTCCAAAAATAAATCAAACCTGACAAAAGTGTCACAACTTTTCTTCATGTTATCACTGGCTAATATGAATGAACCAACAGATTAAGTTTTACTAAAAATCAGTTAGGCACAAATGATTATTGAAATACAGTGGCTTGAAACTTTTCAGATTCCCTCAAACATCTGGTTTAAGATGCATGCTTGCATTGAGCCTCCAGACAGACTAAGAAGGGGTACAGAGGTGGACACTCATAGCTTCAGACTAGTCAGGTGAACACCCACAAATACAACCTTTGACTTGTTCTGTTTTATAACTTGTTAAACTGCCAAACACTCACAGCTCTCTAGACTGTGAGAAGAATCAGGAAGTCAAGGCTTTGCTCTTCTCCCTGACTGATACAAAAGCTCCGATGGAGTTGCGA
Source organism: Tricholaema leucomelas (assembly GCA_013400475.1). Taxonomy (NCBI): domain Eukaryota; kingdom Metazoa; phylum Chordata; class Aves; order Piciformes; family Lybiidae; genus Tricholaema lacrymosa; species Tricholaema leucomelas. The sequence goes on along the minus strand of WAAF01017128.1, from coordinate 85,142 downwards.
TATACAAGAACCGGTGACAGTGCATGCTTCCTCATTCATGCCTGGCAGAACTGCAGGCCCATAGACATTTGCCAATAGCTGAGGATGCCAAGGCAGCTCCATCGAATACAGAGATAAAAAATACACAAACAAAACTAATTTGAGAAGCTAAGAGTTTTGACACAAACTACAGAAGTTACTAACGAAAATCAAACACTGGGAAACTCAACGTAAGCAAAGCATAACCTCACACTAAGAAAGGAGTAATTCCCCTCTACCTACTACTTAGAAAAGGTTTGTAAATTTTGAGGGGTAGTAGTAGCAAAAACACTTTATGGAAACAGAAGCCATAAACAGCATAGTCAGCAAACTACTGCATGGAGAGCCTACATGTAACAAATTTGCAATTGAGCTATCCCACTATTTATGTTTCCACTGACAGAACATAACCACAATCAACCCAGGATACATTCAGAAACAGATGTTTACTTCTTTGTGGCACATTTTATGTGACCCATACTCATTTATAGCTTTGTGCAATCTCGGCTTCCTCAGAATTTAACCCACTACTCTGAGGTTTTGCGCTCAAGATATCAACATGCTCTGTCAAGCACAAAAGCCTTTAAACATCACATTCAAGCAGAGCTGTAGATAAATCAGTGTTTGACAAACATTAGAAATCTCCTTAAGACAGTGATTTAGCAAAAGACATCTCCAGTGAAGAAACTTATTTTAGCACAGAACTTTAATAAAACCATTCCAACCCCCCTTCATAATCTGTACTAGCAGAAACAGCATGTTTGCACCACCCTTAATCAGCCTATTAGTCAGGAATCACACAAAATCAGTACAGTTGTGCCTTAAAAAGAATTTCTAGTGTAGAAATGGCTCAGGTATTCTTTTGCTAGAATAGCTTACATTGAGGCCAGTTACTAAGCAATACTAGAGGAAATATTTTGTAGCTGCTTCTATATGGTCATGTCTATTGATGGATGTGGCCTCTGCAAGGAGCCTCCTCTCCCCTTCTCCTGAGCCACCCAGGACATTTTACTGTAGTCAAGTGTAAAACAAATTCACAAATAAGAGCCCATAATAATGGGTTTAAGAAATCAAAGTAAACTTATTCACTAATTTAGCCTTTGTGGTTATTTTGTTGCAGTTCATGACATTCTCATTTCAGTATTTTTCCCCAAGGTGCCACCCTAGTAGCTAGGTAACAAAATAGTCTTATTTTAAGAGTCATACTGTGAGTCAAGATGGCTGCACGTGGAAAGCATAGGCAGATTAGGCAGTAAATATACTCAAAGAGGATGCTTTAAACTATATTTGCTTTCCACTGCCTTCTCTTTACGGAAAGTCAGTCTAACACTTGCTTTCTAGAAAGCAAGTTAAAATGATAAACTCTGCAACAGATTGTTATATGCACCTTTCTATTACTGTCTACCAATCTTTACTTTTCAGTTAGTTAAGATTATAAATACTTCCTAATTCCATGTGACTTTCTGTCCTCCAGCATCCTATCTAAGATTTACTACTTCAAGATGAAGAATTATTTTTTTCCTAATTGCATCTACATATTGCCACCCACCAGTGCAGCATGTGAGATAAACAATAAGGCTGTAAGGACACTCCTATTCTCAGATGAAACATTTGCTATACCTTTGTTGACTTGCTTAGCAGCCAGCGTTTAAGATGTCAATTTGAGGGCATTACACAGCAATAAGCCTTCAAAGCCACTGTTGCTAGCAAAAACTGCCAATTATCTCTGGCATATAGCTGACTATACAACAGCTATTTATCCTGGTCTCAGCTGGGAAAGAGTCAATTTTCTTCCTAGTAGTTGGTACAGCATTATGTTTTGGATTTAGTAGGAGAACAATGTTTTGTACACATACATGTTTTCAGTTGTTGCTAAGTAGCATTTACTGTAAGTACTACTGCTGAAGACTTTTCAGCTTCTCATGCTCTGCCAGCAAGGAGTGCATAAGAAGCTGTGAGCACGGCCAGGACAGCAGACCTGAACTAACCAAATGGATGCTCCATACTACAGGTTGCCATGCTCAGTATGTAAACTAGGAGGATTTGGCCAGGAGTGGCAGATCACTGCTCAGGAACCAGCTTAGCATTCATCAGTGGGTGATGAGCAATTGCACTGTGCATCACTTGTTTTTCTCAGGTATTATCTCTCTTTTTGTTATCTCCACTATTATATTTTATAATTATTGTTATTATTTAACTTTAACTATTAAACTGTTCTTAACCCACTAATTTTAACTTTTTTTTTGCTCAGTCTTCTCCCCATTCCACTGGGAAGGGGGGAGGACTGAGTACGCACATCACACTTGCTGGCTGTGGTTAAATGACGATACTAATGAAGAAGTTTTTGAAGTGTTACATTTTATTAATACCCAAAGGTCTTTTGTATCGTGACAGATTCATAGATTAAGCATTTGCATTTATACTTCTACTTAGAAGTTGAGCTCCTGTGAGGGTATTAAGGCCTATGAGGGCTCTCCTTCCAAGCTGAGTCATTTTCAGATTCCCAGACTATCAGATTTTAAACAAATTTAAGTGCTTTACAAAACACTGACAATCCAGCAATCTCTCCCAGGAGACAAAGAACATTTGCTTAAGAATTGCTTAAGAACGGTTTGCTTCTATCAGGATTACTATTTCATTTGCAGATGTGACATTAAAAAAGGCACAATGCCACCTTGTGGCTTACAAGTTTTCCAGTTCTCTGGTTGCAGGATGAACACCAAAAATAGAACACTACTACCAGTCTGTACATTCTATTCTTCCAATATTGAATGGTGCTACAGGTATTAACAGCAAAAGTATTTTCTAAGTCTTACCAACCAAGACAGGTGCTACACATCCACTGTCAGAGGTGTACCACTGAAGACAAGAAATATGAAATGCAAGGCTGAAAACTCAAACACTTGACATGATGAGTTTACCTGTGAAAGGAAAGCCACTTGACGCCTTCACACAGCACAACTCCTGATGTCATAAGCAGTTCTGCAAAGTACTGTGTCTCAATTCCTTCTTCTTCATGCTTTTTAAACTGGATACCAGATGTTGTCAACAGTTCAATAGAGTCCTGGGCATACATATCTTCTCTAAAAACAAAGAAAGGAAAGGCAAGTTTTCAAAACTACAAACCTCAGCAATTATAAACCTTTATATTTTTTTTGCTATTCATTTTACAAACTTCACTAGTAGATAGAGATGACCTGATTTTGTTCTGTGTTACTTAGAAAACTAACCACCTTTCATAGCTCTTGTCAACCTTTGCTAGCACTTCACCATTCCTGGCACCTCCATTCTTGCCTCCTTCACAAAAAAGCATAGTTCCCCATCTTCTCCTGTTTACTTCAACCCTTCCCATTCCTATATACAAAGTTAATGGATGAATATAGCCATTACATTGTACATGCTTGGCTATTAGACCAAGTAAGAGGTATTACTTGAACTGACAAATTAACAGCTGAAGCACTAACACATTACATTACAAACTTAGGAAAAGTACACACCATATCACAGTGCTGTATTAGTTCTGTGGAGAGTATTTCCCACATTTCCTGTGATTTAACTAAATGTTTAGACATGCTCATCAACACTTCCTTTTTGCCACAGCTGGAAAGTATTCATACATCTAGCCAGTCTTTAAAATTCAAGTAGCCTAACATTTGTTTTTGTGAACAACCAGCTTCAACTTTAAACATCCATGTTTTGGACTCAAAACTTCACAATATGGGAAAGAAAAATCCCTTATGCCTTGTTTGATACCCTCTTCTCCCTGTATTTTTTCCCTTTTCCACTAATACTTCTGTAAAGTTTTAAGGATTTTGTGATTAAATGGATGTGTTTTTTTTTTTAATCTAAAGTTTAATCTATATCATCATGAAGACACAGAATGGCTAACTGTTGGAAAAAAACAAACATAGCTCTACTTTGAGGATAATGTTTATCTTAACTGTTTACAACACACTATTCTACAAAGTCCCTTCAGTGTACAATTTTCAATTAAAAAACCCAACCAAATAAACCACCAAAAATACACAAACCAGAGGACAACTGATGTATCTAACTTGACTATTATATTTCTTATACCTAATACCATGAGATACACGATGAAGATATGTTTGGTTTTGTCCTTTTTTCCTCTCTCCCATACAAAAGCATATTGGTTCCCCAGCTGTAACTCATCAGCTTCCCAACACCTGTCCATCTCCATGACACATTAAAGAACCCATCCAAACCAAATATGCCTATTTCACAGAAACATTTTCATTCTAGTTTGTTGCTCTGCATTAATCAGGTAGATAGTTAGGATGAGAAATATTTATGGTCTTTAAAAGCTCATTATAACAAGACTTGAATGGAATAACACAAAAACTCCAGCCTTCTAGGAACAGTCAACAGCTGTTTTACTTTAGGCACAATGCACTGGGCACAATGCCACTTCCCAAACTGAAGTTTAGAAACAGACAAAACTAAGTAATTTCTCCACCCACGGGGAAAAAAAATCATGTTTCATGCAACACTTCTAGTTTACTTTTTTGCATAAAATCTCTCCCAAGAACCAGTAAGAAATTAATTGACTACCTATATCTTGCCTTACTAAACTGGCTTATTTGTGCAACATCTGGCACAAACGGATGAAAAAGGCATTTTTGCTTTCAATAGCTTGACATAAGTAGACCTTCAAAGCTTAGAAAATAAAACAAACACAAGCTCTTCTTCCCAGATCACAGTCTGGAAGTTAGCAACTAAACTCCTTGCTTTTTTCCCATACTTAAAGGGATTAGTGTATTTTTCTACTAAGACAATGAAGAACTTCCATTCAGCTTTTACACAGCCAAGTTAAGTTTAGAGACACCAAAATACCAAATTATCCTTTTCTTTCAAGAAGTGCTTCACACAAAACTAAAACGAGCATGTTACTCCTCAGACCAAAGTGATTTGTGTCAAGCCACAGGCTCTGCTTGTTGAGAAAAGCAGGACCACGCAAGACAGCAGCACTTCTTTTTCTCTGTTTACGAGCCCTGATTACTTCGAAAAACAAGTTGTACTTTTGTGTTTGGTTTGGGGTTTTTTTGTTTGTTTTTATCTGCAGTGAAAAAAAAACAAACAAACTGTTCTCTAAAACTCCTTTGTAGGCTGCAGTTTTACCTCATTTATATCAAGATGTTCAATGATCCACTTGGAAAACTACTGTCAAAAAATAAAAAAAAACAGCAATACTTCAACACGTTTAAGTCTGAGAAGTGTTTGAAACACTGATACTCAACTCAGGCCATATGAAAAACCTATCAGATCAATTATGTTTACTTCAGGAAGAAATTCAAGCTACCAGTAACCTTGTTGATTACTTTCGTCTAAAGATATAATTACAACTCCAGAGTGAACTGTCTCACCCCACTGAAAAATTCAAGCTAACACTTAAGCTTAATATTGATAAAAATCACATTGTGAAATAAAGTTCACAGTACTATTTCAACACACAGGAAAAAACACCTTGCTTTTTAACCACACTTTAGACAAAATAATTCAGAATAAAAACCTCCACAGGGATTATGTTATAAAATCAGTAACCTCTTTCAACATGTTCTAAGAGGAAATTTAATAAGAGTACCTTAACAGAGCAAGTTGCTTTGAAAATGCAAAAGCTAATGCAGTATTAAAAAGCTGGCAGTATTTTACTGAGAATATTATCTGGAACTTCGTGCAAGTGTCTTTACAAGAACATTAAAGAGAACAGGGCACACTTGCTTCAGAACTTGTTGACAACGTTTGCCATACATTTTTTTGGGGGGCACCTCAGTAACTTTACATTTCTTTTCTTCACACGTTGGTATTTTCTGTTTAAAATTGTGCAGAGAAACGACGTGCAACTTCTGTAACAACTAGCACGTGTTAAACCGAGTTAAAGCAGAAGCATTTGGAAATGCTGAACAAGAAAATGCAGAGTTAATTTTTGCACTAACTTTAAATGCCTCTTTTCAAAACTTACACAGAAATCTTTGACCAAATTACCAGTAAAGACAGACTGCATAAAACTGAGGGAAGAAAGTAGGTGTTTGGGCAACGGAAGCTGTTCTCGCAAAGCATCTACGGTATTCCAATCGCATGCATAAAAACTGCAGTAACTTTGACAAGCCATAATACACTTTCAGTAAGTCAGAAACATACAGCACAGACATTTAACACTTACGTTAAATTAAATTTAAAATTAAATTGCCAAGTTGAAGTTCCTGGAGGGTATTCTCCTTGCTCGTTCATAAATGTCAGTCCTAGCTGAATTATTTTTAGCAAGTCTACATTGCAGCGTAGTAACTGGTACTGATAGTCTGCATTGCTTCTGAATTCTCCAATAGGCCTTGCAACTACTCCTGGAAATTCTGTATCCTGCAGGAATAGGAATAAAGCTTCAACAAAACATATTCATAAAAATTTACATGATTCATTTTTCATAAAACTTATTTCAAGCATCTAACAGGTTCACAGCTGAAGAGTACTGTGTGCAAGTTTAGCTTTTAAAAAGGTAACATGCTAGGATCCTATCATATGTACAGTGTTAATTCAACATTAAGAATCCATTCCTCTCTCAATGAAAACAGATGCTCAGGCTTCATAGCTTTTGTTTAGTGACATTAAATAAAGTCATCAGGTTGTCATGCCATTTGCTAGATAAAAAACAACAGTCCACTCACCATAGCTACATAGTTATACTTCCGTATAACCTGACGAATTTTCTTCATCTCTTCATCTAAGTTACAAGCCCAAACTTCACAGATTCTTTGGCTATGGTCTACGGTAGCTGCTGGCATAGTGGGGGGCTTTAGAGACCATAAATTAAAAGTTACACTTAACTGAGTATCAGTTTCATAGAGATGACTTTATTTTTTTTTTATCTGAAAGACAGAAGAAAATATGACACTGTAAGTTCTTATTCTTCACAGTTTATGTTCTAATTGTTCATTTATCAAAAAAAAAAAAAAAGCTTAAAGCCCAGGATCAAGTTTTATTCTTGGAAACTACATAGAATCAACACAACACAGCCACCAAAACCATAAGAGTTTCAGTTTTGTGGGTTCAGATTACTTTCTACAACTAAAACCCTACGATTTTGTTAGAAACTTGCATGAAACCATGCAAACCAGCAAAGCGCTCAACAGATAGAGAAGATAACCAAAGCCACAACAAGGGTTACCTAATCCCAGAGGTTAGAAGAGCACAGTCCTGTGGATCCCACGGCTGCGTGCAACACGAAACGAAGTGGCAAAGTGACTACTTATGTTACGCCACGTTCGGGGACACTGTGGACGACTAACAGCCGCCCAGGCAATCTCCCTGGGCAGAAGCTTTTCCGTTCGTACGGGCCGCGCTAAACCAGGCAGCGGTGCGAGGAGACTGAAACGCACGGTTCAATAGACTCGGGACTCATACCCGAGCTGAGTGCCTCCTTATGTGTGTAAAGCCTTAAGAGTTCTCGAAGAGCCGCAGAGCCCGCCCTGCGCGGCAGGAAGCGCCCTTTAATGGGATGCAATTGTGAACGGGCTGCCTCGGCTTACTCCTTGCGTTCTGGCCCAGGGCCGGGAGAAGCACCGTTCCCAAGCCCGCCTCCGGCGGCACTAGCGCAGCCCACAAAAACACCATTCCTCCGCAGCAGGTCGTTGCGACTGCCGGTAAGGCCGTAAGGCCTCCGCGGTGCTGCCTTAGACACGAAAGGGATACGGACAGACCAAGGGAATGGGATTACCGGACCACTCCCAGCTCCCTCCCTGTGCCCGGCTCCCCGCGGCTACCGCCGCACCTCCATCCCTCCCTCACTCGCTCGCTCATTCACTCACACTCTCGGGCGAGCTGGGCCGGGCCAGGCTGGGCCGCAGCGGGTCTACAAGGCCCCGCGGCGGCCCCCAACGCCCTAGAGCCGCCAGTCACCGCGCGAGACGCAGGAAGCGCTGCCCCCACCGCACAAAGCCATTACATCATCGCTGCGCGCCACAGCCTTTCGCCCCTCACCTCTGACCGATGGCGGGCACACCAATCATCGGCCGCGCCGTCCCGCCTTCATCCCACCTCCCTCCCCTCCACCGTGAAGCGCGTCAGTGGCGCTCGGCTGTGACGTTGCTGTGCGGCGCCGCGGGGGGCGGGGCACTGCCGGTCGGCTGCCGGTTGGTGGGAGGCAGGGCGGTGGCGCCCCGCGCGCATGCGCGAGGGAGCGAGGCCAGGCCAGGCCGCGGTGCCGCTGGTGCCCCCGCGCCCGTCGTGGGCTGCCGCGGGGAGAATGAATTGGCTGTTCCCCCTCAGCAAGGGCGGCAGCTCTTCCTCGCCCGCCGCGCCGCTGCCCGCCCTCACCAGCCTCCAGCAGCAGAAGCAGCGGCAGATCGAATCCCTGCGCAGCGCCCACGCCTCGTGAGTGGCCGCGGCCGGGCAGGGGGCGGCTTGTCGTCCGACATGTGCCCTGCACTGCTTTGGGGTTCCTGCGAGGCCGCGCCGCGGTAGGGTGTCGTGTGTCTCTACACACATACCCAGGGATGTGGTTTCGCCTTGTCCCATGACGGTGAGGCCCGGCTGGGTCCTGCCGCCCTTCAGCCGTGCGTGGCGCCGGTAAACAGGAAATGGAGCGTCCGCTGCCGTTGTAGCCTGAGCTGGCCAAACCCCATGGTGTTTCGGGGGAGAAGGGTTCTGCTGGGGTGTGCGAAGTGGCGTCGGTGAGGCGGCCGGGGAGCGATGTGCCGCGGAGTACTGGCGGGCTCTGGGGCGGGAGCTCGGGTGTGTGGCGGGGGCACAGCTGGAGCAGGCCCGCGGCCGGGAGAAACCTGTGAGGGTGGCGAGGACGGAGGTTGCACTTGGAAACAGAAAACAAGGTTTGCTGTCGGGGCGGCTGATGTGTCGTCCCCGCTGGCTGGGCGTTTGTCGATGTGGCTTGGTTGGGCGCGTTGTCTGGCGCAGATTGTCGTGCTCAGTGACACCGTCCCCTTGATCCGAATGCCGGCTGAATTATTCAATCGATTTTAAAGCCCGCAGAGAGGTACAGTTTGCCTGTGCTGGAATAAAGCTCTCTTTCTGGAAACTGGTTGTGGGATCATAGTTCTTAAGAAGTTAAGAATAAAACACGCAGTGTGAAGGAGCTGTGTGTCACGGCGGTCTTATCCGCAGTGGCAGAGCAGTCTTGCTGGCTCTACAAACTTTTTTCTGATGTACAGTGCTACTCTACTAACAATCAACTGTGCTTTAGTAACTGGTTTTATTTATAAGCTCACCAGAGAGCAGGTTTGTCCTGTTTAACAGCCACACTTTTTACAGCAAAATACCTTCATTTATCCTGAGATGCCCCAGCTTGTTGTACGCTGACCAGTTATTGCCTGCGTATTTTAAAAGGAGACCAGCATTACAGCATACTTTTCTAGGCTGTCCGTGGAATGATAAATGCCTCCAAAATGAGCCAGAAAACGGTAGAATGTTTTCAATTGCTGTCATACAGAGATGAGGATACTTACTGTATCCCTAAGGGTAATAATTACAAATCACTATCCTAATAGTTTCAATTATCACACAGAAACTACAGTGATATTGTCTCTTGCTTAATCGTGTTCAGAGCAAATTTTGCAAATATGTTTATTTAGGAGTAGTTAAGTAGAAGCTTTTGCTGGAATGGTATTACTAGTCTTTTATTTCTACCTTTTTCACTCTACTAGAGAGATGAGATTACTGCAAGTTATGTTCTTCACAAAAGGGTGATCATTTTTTGTCAAAGTCATCTTGCTGAACTGGTCTGCTACCAGTTTGTGCGGGCATCAGTTCAAGCAAAGGCAAAGAGGGAATGGATCCTCCAGCCAGGAATGGAAATGAGGGGTAGGGAAATGGTAGCTGTTCAAATGTAGCTTGACAGCCAGGTAAACTTGCCTATCTGATTGCTCATGACGAGCTGTGAAAAAAAACCCAAACAAACCAAAAATTAAGCAGGCAAAGGAGTAAATTCTGGCAAACGTACAGTTTTCATAAGAGATGCTTATTACTGAAGTCTGAGTAACAGTGCCTCAAATTCTGTGGGTTTTTGTTTTGTTGTTTTTGTTTTTTTTCCAAAGATATATGTACTTGTGCAAGTTTCCAAAGTACAAAGGTTTTTTTTGGGTGAGATTTCATGTGCTTGCTTATTGGCTCCATAGCACCTCAGATCTACACGATAGGGATATGCATTAAGCATTGCGTCAGTCTTGTTTCCCAAGAAATGATTAAGCAAATACCATTGTAGTGGGACATTTTGTCTCATAAGTATATTTTGTTACCCATTTATGTGTATCCCAGCTGCTCCTCACTGAAGTGCTTAAAACAGAATTCTTGGCATGGTGTAGTTACCTAAAGGAGGTGTGGGTTTTTTTGTATGGTACTGGATCATAACAGCCCAGGTCTATGTGGTCTTAATTTCATTTAAGTAGTTAGTCTTCCTTTTCAGGATCCACCACAGGTTAGGAGCTTGAAAGGAAGGTTTTTTTGCTTTAATATTCAATATCACAATCTGAAGCATATGAACTTATTCCAGCATTTTCAGTTTTATTCTTGGAGGCTTTTCAGATCTTCAGAGTTTAGACTGTTAGATTGACCATGAATTAGATACTAATAATTTCTTCCTTAACAGCATTGCAGAAATTCAGAAAGATGTGGAATATCGACTGCCGTTCACTGTAAACAACTTGACAATTAATATTAACATGTAAGTACAGTGTAATACCTCTATGCATGTTTTGAAAATTAAAACAGTTCTCAAAAAAAAAATAGTTATAGAACATATATGGCTCCCACCTCCTAATGAATTTCAGGAACTATAACCTGGATTTGTATTAGTAGTTGTCGTGATAGGAGTGAAACTAGTTCTGCAACAAGATGTAGATGCTCAGCTGAAAGCAGAACTATGTTTTGTTGTGCTAAGCTCCCTGTGTGTTTTTAGTTGAAGGTACATAGAATAAAACTCTTTGAGGGTTTCAAATTACTTATAATCCTCTACAACTGAAAATAAACTTAATTAGTAATTTAGTCATAGGCTGTAAGTTCTAACTTGTACCTCAGTGAAGCTTCTGGATTGTAACTTAAGTGATTTATTACAACTTTTCCTGTGAATTTACTTTCAGGGGTCCTTTTGCTCTGGCAAACATTGATGTTATTCACAAGTTTTTTATTGCTTTAGCCTGATAACCTGCCAAATGATGTTGCAGGTTACACTGCAACGTCTTTATAGTAATAACATATGTATTGGAAGATATTCTTGTTACACTACAGCTTTTTCTTTGTGAACATAATTGCTTCATTGTTATACTGCCATTTGGGCCAGTAAATAAATGTTCTCTTCAGCTCTATGTAAGTCTGGTGTTTTAATCTGCCTATCTTCTGATTTTGTAAGTGAATAATCCTTCTGTGTGCTTCATTCACTTTGTCACTCTTTGTAACTCTTTATGCAAGGAAAGCAAATTTATTTAATTAATACTTTTTTCTTGTATAAAAAGATGCCATATGCAAACTTTATCATGGGATGTAGCTGTAGTAATGATTGTTCTTATATTTGCAGCTTGCTTCCACCTCAATTTCCTCAGGAAAAACCAGTCATCAGTGTTTTCCCACCTGTGAGACATCATTTAGTGGACAAGCAGGGAGTGTATGTGACTGGCCCCTTAATAAGTAATGTATGTATCAATTGTAGCTTCATCTATGTCTGGTATTAATGGTAGTTGTATACTAATACTTATGCTAAGAGAAGACCAGTGTACAGATCCTAGTCCTTCTCAAACTGTATTTTGAGTGGTCTGAAAACAAGAATTCAGTAGTGTTCAGTCTAATACTATTTATTCCTTCACTGCTACCATTAGCAAGTTGAATATTGCATGTACCTAAAACTGTTTTTAAGTTAGGATGGCTTAGAGAAAGTCCCTATGGCTTTTGTTGTTAGTACCAATAGCACAATTTTTGTTTCTCTACAGTGTATTGCAAATAAGGGAGAAGGCTGCTTTAAGACTGTTTTGTAACATAGCTCTTTCTACTCTAATCCTATTAGAAACATGTCAAGATTTTAGCTCTAATATTCAGGATTTTAATATGCTGTTCTTTTGGTTTTCTTTCTTCCTTTGCCAACAAGGGTGTAGTAGCTTTTTTGGGATGGGGAGGGGAAATTTATGACTTTTCCAGAATTAAGTTAATGTATTTTGCCTCAAATCTTAGTGGGTTTCCTTTGTTTTCCCAAATGTAACTTGGTGACTAAGGTGGGTTTTGTCAGCTCTTCATCAGAAACGCTGTGCTTGATTGACTTTCCATTGCTAATGGAATGTACTACGTAATTTTAGTTTCTATTCAGTTCTGTATTGCTTTGTCACATTATTTGGAGCTTATGTTAACACAGTATAGCTAGTAATTCCAGCTGTATAATAGACAGTCCAGTTCAGCATGTTTTGCAACTATTAGATTCCAGGCATATTTTTTGTCCTGCATTGTGTTTTGTTTTGTTTTGTTTATTTGATTATTTGTTTGTCAGTTTACAATGCACTCGGATCTTGGAAAACTTATTCAAAGTTTGCTGGATGAGTTTTGGAAGAATCCTCCAGTTCTGGCTCCCAGCTCAACATCATTTCCATAGTAAGTAACAGTAAATGTGATGAATGGAACTATGTGTTTTGGGGTTTTTTTTGTTTTTTTTTAATGAGGTGAAACAAAATATTAGGATGGCAGGAAAAGGCATAATGTGGTGGCTGTCCTGGGAGACAGATGCCCTGCCCTTGCACAATTTCATGTGCGTGCTTGATAGCTGTTTTGAGAAAACAAGTGCTAGATTTCATTGGAGTTGCTGATGTCAGCTTGCTGATACTAATTTCTGTTCTTCTCTTTTCTTGCAAAGGAATAAATGCTTACATTGTCAGATGAAGTGTTGAATTTGATGTAGGTAATGAGCTTAGCAGCTGTGTTTCTTCAATATTCTGTTCATGATCTCCCAGGCTTAGAGACAGGTTTTGTTGCACAACTGCACCACAGAAGTTGTGCAATTTAAATAATTGTATTAAATATGCAAAAGTGATCTGAAACATTATAGCTTTACTAGTACAGCTATGGTTCTCATGGTTGACTGTACTGGTTCAGATGCCAGCTGCAGCTGTGATTTTAAAATAAATAATTCATGTTATTTAGAAGTAATTAGGTGTGTGGTGTGTGTTGCCTGAGCTGTTTAATGCCATACTAGCTGTCTACAGCTACCTGAAAGGATGTCCTGGAGAGGCTGCTGCTGGTCTCTTCTCAAAGGTAAATAGTGACAGAACAAGAGGGAATGACCTCAAGCTGCCACTGGATAGGTTTAGACTGGATATTAGGAAACATTTTTTCACAGAAAGAGCGATCAGGCATTGAAATGGGCTGCCCAGGGAGGTGGTTGAGTCACCAGCCCCAGATGTGCTTGAAATTCGTTTGGATGTGGTACTTGAGGATATGTAGAGCAGGGATAACAGTTGGACTTGGTGTTCCTGAGCGGCTTTTCCAACTGGATGTTTCTGTGATTCTGTGATAATTAAGAACTAATGTGTGACACAGATGCATTTTCAGGACTTTTAGATGGGAATAATTTACACTCTCATTATTTTTTTTCAGAAGTAATTTTCTTACAATTAAGAGTGTGAGTGTGTATTTGGCTGCCCTCCAAGATTGTAGTTCAATGGCTTTCTGTATTATATTGCAGTATAAGACATAAAGTAGGTTTTCTTTGTTGGATGTAACTGAGAACAGAATATGCAAAAAAATTAAATTTTATTTTAAATTCATTTAAAAATTCAATCTTATGTCTTGTATGTGGTCTAATAATTATAATTCAAATGATAAGAAACGTGCTCTGAGCAATTGGTTGCTCATGATTGTGTTTGTTTGTGTTTTTAAAGCCTTTTCAACAAACCAGCTGGAATGCCTCCTTATGCTCCTCAGGGGTTTCCATTTCTTCCTCCATACCCACCTCAAGAAACTAATAGAACTATGGCAGCTGTGCCTGTTGCTGAATCAGTTTCTTCAAGCTACACTACAGACAAGCCTGCTGCTCCCTCTTATGGCGTCATTGCTGATCTGCCACTACCTGTTCCGACAGCAGAAGCAGCGCTTCAGGTCTGTGCTCTGAATTTTGCTGCTAAAGCTATCAGACACTGGGTGCAAGCTCTCTGAAAGGTACGCAGGGTATTGCCCCAGAATTCAGGGGAACAGTCTAAGTGACGACACTTCGTTGTTTTGCTGGTGCTAGGAAAATGAAACTATCATTCTGGCTTTAGAATCGTAGAACTGTTGAGGTTGGAAGAGACCTTTTGAGATCATTAAGTCCAACCAATGAAAAGTTTTTTTGAACAAACTTGAAGTCAGAGCAACAAGTTTGTCTTCTTGAATTTCAGTGAAACTAGTGTTATGGGAAATATCTCTGAAAATACTTGCTGGAGCTTCACTCCCCCATTCACAGAATCATAGAATCAGTCAGGGTTGGAAGGAACCACTAGTTCCAACCGGCCTGCCATGGGCAGGGACATCCTACCCTAGATCAGGCTGGCCAGAGCCCCATCCAGCCTGGCCTTAAACACCTCCAGGGACAAGGCCTCAACCACCTCCCCGGGCAATGCAGTCCAGGCTCTCACCACTCTTACGCTGAACAACTTCCTCCTCATGTCCAGGCTGAACCTACCCATCTCCAGCCACACTCCATTCCCCCTAATCCTGTCACTCCCTGAGAGCCTAAAAAGTCCCTCCTCAGCTTTTTTGTAGGCCCCCTTCAGATACTGAAGGCCACAAGAAGGTCACCTGCGAGCCTCCTCTTCTCCACACTGAACAGCCCCAACTCTTTCAGTCTGTCCTCATAGCAGAGCTGCTCCAGCCCTCTGATCATCCTCGTGGCCCTTCTCTGGACACGCCCCACCACATCCACATCCTTATTGTAATGAGGGCTCCAGAACTGGACACAGTATTCCAGGTGGAGTCTCACCAGAGTAGAGGGAGGGAATCACCTCCCTCGCCCTGTTGGCCACACTTCTCTGGATGCAGCCCAGGCTCTGGTTGGCTTTCTGGGCTGCAAGTGCACACTGCTGGCTCCTGTTGAGCTTCTTGTCCAGCAGCACTCCCAGTTCCCTCTCCTCGGGGCTGCTCTGCCTTTGTGCTTGGGATTGCCTCGATCCAGATGCAGGACCCTGCACTTGGTCTTGTTGAACCTCATGAGTTTGGCTTGTGCCCACCTCTGCAGCCTGTCCAGGTCCTTCTGGATGGCATCCCTTCCCTCCTGCGTGTCTGCTGCACCACACAGCTTGGTGTTGTCCGCAAACTTGCTGAGGGTGCACTCAGTGCCTCTGTCCATTGTGCAGCTGTGACTGTTTATCAAACCACAGAAAATGTGATCCTTTTCTCTATGTGACATTTCCTGCCCAGAACCTACCAGGTGAGAATGATGTGCAGTCTTAAGGCTTTGTGTGTAACTACACACATCGGTGCAATCCCAGGCACAGATACAGGCTGGGTGATGAATGGCTGGAGAGCAGCTCTGAGGAAAAGGACCTGGGGGTCTGGGTTGACAAAAGCTCAACATGAGCCGGCGGTGTGCACATGCAGCCCAGACAGCCAACCGTGTGCTGGGCTGCATCAAGAGAAGTGTGGCCAGCAGGGCAAGGGAGGTGATTCTCCCCCTTTACTCTGCTCTCGTCAGACCCCACCTGGAGTACTTCCAGTATCTGAAGGGAGCCTACAGGAAAGCTGGGGAGGGACTATTTACAAGGTCTAGTAATGTCAGGACAAGGGGGAATGGGTTTAAGCTGGAAGAGGGGAGATTCAGACTGGATGTTAGGAGGAAGTTCTTTACAGTGAGGGTGGTAAGACACTGGAACAGGTTGCCCAGGGAGGTTGTGGATGCTTCCTCCCTGGAGGCGTTTAAAGCCAGGCTGGATGAGGCCTTGAGCAGCCTGCTCTAGTGGGAGGTGTCCCTGCCTATAGCAGGGGGTTGGAGCTGGATGATCCTTGAGGTCCCTTCCAACCTAAGCCATTCTATGATTCTATACTTCCTGTTTTCATGCTCAGAATAGCTTCTTTTCACAGACCTTGTATGTGTGTACTCACAAACTCCCTTTCACTGAAGTACTCTGGAAGATTTTTTTTTTTATGTCCTCCAAAAACTTTCTATCTAAATGTTTAATCTTTTCATCATATCTTGTTTTCAGAACAAAAGCTCTCTTCATCTTGGGAGACAGTCTTTTGGCTTCGTAGAACTTAAGAGTTTCTGCATTCCATGAAAGCAGACTTTTTTCCTTGTCTAAAAACTTTTTTCCCCAAAGGATTACAGCTTTAAAAGCCACATGAAAGAGATAAAAATGCAAATCTCTTTGTTCTCACTTCTGTGAGTTATACTACTGTGTGTTTCCTGGGTCATCCAGCTGTTGTCAGATGGAGGTAATTTCTTACAACATCTTTTATAACATGACACCCCAAGCATCCCCAAGTATTTTGTTGCTGTGGTTGGGTTGAGACATCTGTTCAGAGACACAGTGCTGCTGCTTGCTACTGCTTTTCCTACTTTTCTTATTGCTGGCAAATACTTCTCTCTAGTTTTGGATCTAATCAGTTTAAACACCAAGAAATTGCTCTTCAGAAATCTGTTGAACATTTCCAAACTTCTCTTTAGGTTGGTCAGAATGGATTTACTTACAAGATGCCTGATATTCCTGATACATTTCCAGAACTCTCAGAACTAAGGTAAATTTTCAGAAGGTAGCAAATCTTTCCATAGCCTTGAAAAGGCAATTACTGCTGATTTGTAGGTGATTTTTGTCAGAAGTCTTGTATGTGTCTTGAAAGATTTTGGTAGAAATTATAAATAGGAGATCTAATACTGAATGAACTCATAGAGTCAGAAAGGAAGTCAGTCTTGTAGTCACATATGCTGCTTGCTTAGAATTTTATCAGCATGAACAACATTTTAGGATTCAGTACCAGGAGAAAGTATTTATTGCTACTTTTTTCTAACTGCCAGTTTTCTGCTGCCTTGCCAGGGACTTAATTTGCACCAGTACAAGTGTAACTTTTCAAAGGAAGGAAGGAGACAGGGTAAGGGACTTGAGATCAGTTCACAAATTACATTCTTTTTAAATTCAAGAGAATTGTAGAACAGTTTAAGCAGGGTAGACCACTCTGTGAGTGGCTTGTCATGTGCAGACAGGTTGGGTTTGATAAACCCTGATGGTAAATAAATTGCGTACAGGCTGTCCTTGTGCAAATCACTTTGGCAGCTAAACACTTAACACACAAATTAGAGAAATATTTTCATCAAAAGCGTATCTTGTCAAACTTCAAAAAAAAAATTATTACTTATTGTTCCCAGCAGTTTGCTTAGATCTCATGAGACAAATTATTAGATCAATTATCTGGGACTGAATAGATTACAAAGTAGCTATTAATTCTGAAAGGGGTCTAGAAAATTAGTTTCTATCTAATTTCACATCTTTATGGTGGTGTCATAGTTTAATGGTTGAAAATTCTGACCTTTGAAAAGGAAAAAGACCTTTGACCAGAAGGCCTTCTTTCTGTTTTGTTTTTGTTTTCCGTGACACACTGCTGTTTCACCTCAGTGCTGCAGGTAGTATGGCCTACAAACCAGGAGAAGGAGGGAAAATAAGATGTCAAGTATTGTGTTTCTGTAGAGTGCTGATAAATGCTTCAAACTTTGGAGAGAAAGTAGTGACTTTACACACAAAGTTTGCTGTTAGCTTTAAATCTGCTTTCTTTCTGTTTTGAATATAGTATATCACAGCTGACCAGTATGAATGAGCAAGAGGAAGTGTTACTGGAACAGTTTGTGACTCTACCACAACTGAAGCAAGTCATTACTGATAGAGATGAGTTAGTCAAAAGCATTGAAGAGCTGGCAAGTAAGATGTCAAAACATCAGCATCTGTGGCTGTGTTCTACAAACTGAATCCTTTAAGAAAAGTAGTAATAGTGACTTTCTTTCACAGAAAAAAACCTGCTGCTGGAGCCTAGTCTTGAGGCAAAAAGGCAGACAGTGTTAGATAAAGTAAGTGGACAATAAAATGTTTTTCAGAAATATTAATTGTAATATTCTGGTTTTGTCAGGGGGAAAACATTCTTTTTCTTCTTCTTTCCAGTATGAGCAACTCACACAGATGAAAGCAGCCTTTGAAAAAAAGATGCAAAGACAGCATGAGCTGAGTGAGGTATAATCTCTATATCATATTACCATTTAAGAATGTTTAATAAAGCTGAACAATATTCTTCTGGTTAAACTCTTAACTTTATATTAAATAGATTCACTTCAAGTATGAAATAAAATGGGATGAGGTACCAGACAGTTTGAAACCAAAAGATTGTTCCTGTAGTGCTACTGTTTTTTGGGGGCGCTGAGTGGTTATTTTAATGCTGCAATAGAAACTAAGTTGGAAGGAGGGAGTGTGGTGAGCATTTAGAGCTCTTATTTAAGTACTGTCCTGGGTCAAACCAGTGTTAAGAATAAAATAGCAGCCCATCTCCTTAAGTAGATGCTTTTCCCTTCTCTTTGTCTCTAGAACCATTTCAAGGGTATTTAATAGCTGAACAGTAAGTGTGGGATGTTTGTACCTTTCTGTACTCAGGTTCACTACTGAGTTTCAAAGGTAGATGCTATTTATTGAGGACATTTGAAATTCTAGTTTTACTCACAAGTCATGCACTCAAGGACTTGTCAGATTTCCAAGTTGGGTGGTTTATACAGTGGAGGGTAAAAGTTGAAAAGCTTTATACGTTTGTGAAAATGATTGTGAAACAAGCTCTAAACTAGCACTGCTTTTCTCACATTGAATCCTTTCTAGTTTAACAATCTATGTTGCCTCCTGAAGATGAATCTTCATCTGGTCACTTAGGCTTTTATGTAGTAGTCATCATGCTCTGTTCATGTATTCTTTATTTATATAGCCATTTATCTTTCTTCTTGGAAATGTAGGTTTTCATGGAGAGTTTTTATTTTCTTAGAGTTGCAGTCCAAGTGCTCTGCAAGCCAGACTTAAAGTGGCTGCTCATGAAGCTGAAGAGGAATCTGACACTATTGCAGAAGACTTCTTGGAAGGCAAAACAGAAATAGATGACTTCCTTAGTAGTTTCATGGAAAAGAGAACGGTATGTAATATACAATTCATTCTGTTTGGAGAGACAGAATGCATCGTGAATCAAGTTAAGACAGAGTTTGAGTGGTTCTGTGGTGCAGAACAGTGCTTTAGTAAGCTCCAACAGAAGAAAAGTATCTCCCTACATGGCTGCAGTATACTTAGAATATAATTTGCATTCCGAAGGCACATCTTTTTAAGGCACGAGTGCAAAAGTTTCCTGCATTAGAACCTAGTCTAGTGTTTGCAGGTATTTTCATGCCACTTTATTCTACATCTTTTATAAATGCAGAGAAGATAGCCACACAGACAATTTTAACAAATTTAGAATGTTAATTTTAAATATAAGTCAACATAAAATGAATGGCTTGTTATATTAAACAACCTGAATGTTTATTGAACTTTAATTATTCTGACGATGGCTATCATTGAATAATTTTTGAGATTTAAAAACTACCATTCTTGCTCATACTGTGACAAGAGCAACTTGCTGAGCAGTGTACCTCTCTGTAAAGATGCCTGATAAATTCATTTCATAACATAGGAAATTATTCTTTTCTCTTGTAAGCAAGTGATAATGTGAACAATATAGAGTCATTTGGGCTGAAGCTTGGAAGGCAGGATAGTTCACAGGGCTTTCCTTTCTTGAAGAGCCTGTAAAGTAGCTAACGTATTAAGGAGAAACTGTAGGATGTGTTACTAAAAGAATCCTTTTAGATTTCTCTCTTTCTGTGTCTTGTTTTTTTAGCTCTGCCACTGTAGACGAGCCAAAGAGGAAAAACTTCAACAGGCAATAGCAATGCACAGTCAATTCCATGCTCCACTATAGGTAAACTTCTGTTTTAATATTTGTGGTGAACTTGTTGGTTTGGGTTTTTTTTTATTGTGTGTTTTTTTGGTCGGGTTTGTTTTGTTTTGTATTTTTTCTGGGGGGGGGGGTGGGGTGAGGTGGGGAGAGGGGTTTGGGTTTTTTTTTATTGTGTGTTTTTTTGGTCGGGTTTGTTTTGTTTTGTATTTTTTCTGGGGGGGGGGGTGGGGTGAGGTGGGGAGAGGGGTTTGGGTTTTTTTCATTTGGGGGGGATTGTTTTGTTTTGGGTTTTGTGGGATTTTTTTTTTTTACAATTTACTTCATTGTCCCACATTTAGAAATTGTTAACTGCAAATGGATTTGTTGCAATATTTAATTGTTCTAACAACATTTTCTGTGGAAATGGAGCATGTGCTACATCTATTGTTAGTTGTATTTAAAACTAACTTCTGGAGGAGTTAAAATATCTAATTATGGAAATTTATCTTTACAGACTTCCTGCATACTACATCTGCCAAGAGAATGAGTGACAAACCCAATAAAGCACACTTTTTAATAACTATTATTTGCAAATAAGCATTTCATCTCGTATGGTTGTATTTATAGAAGAGATTGTATACAGAGTTGGGATGGCTTTTGTAAAAATTAGGATGAATGTCTCTTTATATTCTCATTGTACTCAAGAATCCTTCTACTGCAATCTTTGCACTGATTTCTTGTATTTATTGTTGATAGTTCTTATTATATTTAAGTTCCTGCTGCTATACTCCATTCACCAGAGATTAAATACCTAAACATGTAATTTTGACTAGCTTTTTACATTTTTATAAAAAACATAATTAATATCTTTTGTATTTTGAACTTTAAACATAGATTTGGCTTGATCTGTGGAAGAGTTTGAGATAACTGGTGTCAGGACTTTGGAGCCTGAAGAAGTTTGTAATTGGAGATTGTCGGTGGATTCACAAGCTGTCTTTCCTTGAAGCCAAAATGTTTAAGAACAGTTTTTTACTTTAAAGTAATAATACAAAGCTAAGCATAGCCTGTATTGTGTTTTGGATAAGTAGATTTGGGTGAAGCAAAGGATGTGTTGGAACAAATTATACTGGGATCAAAATAGAGTAAATGGTCTCTGCATAAGTTTGGTATGTTGCTTAGTAGCACTGATGCACTTGATTTCAGAAGTGGCTTGGTACCTACCACTGTAATTAAACACAGTTTTCCTCTAACAATTTCATATTTGTGTTTACTTAAAAAATAATCAGGTCACCTACTAGATTCTGGTTTATGCAGTATGAACATGTTCATCATGTGAGAAACTGCACTTTACAAAAAATGTTTCTGAATTTCTTCGTGAAGTAGCAGTTGGTTTTGCCTAAATTTTAAGGAACAAAGAAACTGATTTGGACAGAGTTGCATAATGTGTTAAGGCTGTGATAGTTTGGAAGTGAGACTTAATTTTGCTGTTTAGTCTCTGAATCTTGCCTCTGTGAGCTCTTTGGCTTTTTTAAGGATGAGAGTCTGTCTGGTGAGAATGGCTTAGAACAAGTGCAGTATTCTATGGAACCAAAACACATCCCGTAAACACATTTTCTCTTGTGCTTGCAAAATACACGTTCTTTTTCTTACCCTTGCCGGTGCATTGGATTTTTGTGGAGACAGCCAAATTCCATAAGAAAGAAGGAACTGGTAAAGTTAAGATATAAATAAGCTAAACCATTGATTAAGTAATGTATGGGGATCCTGCTTCTTTCTTGTCAGGAAGCAGTCCAAAGATAAACCTCTTAGCCAAGACACTGCCTCTCTGTTACCTAGTTAGGGTCACAGAACATTGCAAGTTTAAGTCTCAAACTAAAGCCTGTCAGTCCAAGTGCATAGTTTTCTGTATCACTAATCTTCAGTCAGTCCTAAACTCAACATTTTCTGTAAAAATGCAATGTTTCTTTTGAATTGAAGAAAAGTGAGTGATTTTGGAGTAACAGAAACCATGTGAGTGGACGAAATCTGTCCCTCAGGCTAGTGAATCTTCAGATGGGGCTTTAGTGTCAGCTCTGTCATTCTGCACAGTACTGTGATTGTCTGTCTTAAGGTACTGCCTTTCAGGACAAGTAAAATACTGATATTTGATGGATTTTTTTCATTGTAAAGCTAGTCCAAATTCTGAGATTAGAGGTCCCAGCAGAGCTCTGGTCCATATCAAAAAAAGACACTGAGGTGCCTAAAACAATAAACATGTTGTAAGTGCCATGGTTAAGCAATAATTTTAGACTATCTTCTACTGACTGTACATAGTGCTGTTATATATTGCCATAAGCATTTCTGCTAATGAGCTAACTAAAGCCCTAATTAAAAATGATATGATGCAGGTTCCCAAGCATTTCTGGGCTTGTGTCTCTGAGCTAGTGTGATTTGTGCTGCTCTAGAGCAGGATTAGATCTAACTCACACCTATTACCTTCTTGGCAAACTTATTTTTCATGCTCTGTGTAAAGTTATCTAGCTAACAATCTTGCAGACTTGACACACACTTCTCTACAGGGCTGGGTTTTCTGTTAGTGCTTCTTCCTGTGAGTTGAGAAGGGAGCAGATGAGGCCTAATATTTGGTGCTAATCCTGAGCTGGGTTCATGTCTTCTTTATGCATCTTGCAGTGGCATGGAATGACAGACTTCTGTCCTCATCTGCATACTCCTGTTGAATGTTATGTGGTGTATTACGGTGCTCTACTGTGACTGAATCCACTTTCAGGGGTTTGGTTTCCCCAACCAGTACAAGTTCTGCAACACTTCAGCTTTTCCTCTTGTGTTAACTTTTGTGAGCAAATTTATGTATTCAGGACTTCTCCATAGAGCCCTTCTGATAGTAGTGGAGTAGTCTAGAAAATGTCACTGTTCAACACAGGTTCTTAGTACAGTGGTTCCTGTTCAGGGATATGAAAGTTTAAGGTCTCCTAGAAAAGAAGCACTAGAGGTCTTTGTATTCAACAGTAGTGTACTGGGTAAGCTAGCAGTGTCCTGTCGCGTGCAAGAATGGCCAGCCTATTTCCGACCTTCAGAGGACAAGCCAACCTGCTACGGGTTTGGTGGTTGTTTTCTTCTTCTGTATCTTTTTTGTTGTTGTTTTTCTTTCTTCTTTCTTTTTTTTTTTTTTTTTGTGTGCTTCTATGCTGGTTGTGCCAAATGGAACATTTTTCCTTACAGGTAATCTTCATACATTCACTATCAGAGTTAGGTTTTATGACTTTAGCACACTGCTGGTTCGCTGTTAAGCATAGTCCTTACCTTATCTTGCCAAAATGTGGCATGTAGGTGTAAATCCAACTTTAAACACTTCCCTTTGAAGTGTAAGAGAACAAAAGTTGCTCCAGGTAAAATCTTATGTGATCTGGGAGAGCAGGCTACACATAGTGACACAGTGACTGTTTCTGGAGAGCTTTACACTATGTCATGCTTGTGCTGAGGTGTTCTGCCAAGCAGGAAAAGGAGATAAAAGGCTAAGGAGCTGGCTTATTTCTGGGGTGTTGCAGTGGTTTTGGGTTGGGGATGAGGGTACATTCTGTATTGCAGCTACTCATTGAATGTGTATTTTGCCCAGTTTTAATATCTGATCTCACTGCTATATGTTTTCTGTAGCTATCTCTTGTTCCTTCCTGAGTCAAGTGACTGCTTAAATCTGGAACTGAACTTTCCACATAGCAGTTGTAACTGATGCTATTGCAGACCAGAGGAACTCTTAAGTCTGAAATTCAAGTAGATTTCATTTTGGGCTAATCTTGTTATACAGTTGTTAATGGTACATTCTTCTGGGGCTTATGAAAGAAAGTTCCGTTCCTAGATTTCACAGTGCATTTCAGATGTTAACCTTTCTGAAAGATGGGCATTATCAGGTATGTACAGTTATGCTAGCTAGCACTACAAGCAAGGGACTAACATAAAGATAATTCTAAGCAGTAGCTAATGCTCTACTATAGCTCTTTTGTTTGCTTTCTACATATTTGTGCAGCTTTGACACTTTGGCCCTTAACTAAATGTGGAAGTTAGAAATCTTGTAATCTTGTTTTTGTCTTGGCTCATACTATTCCTTTCAAAGAGTAGGATAAATCTTTCTGAAAGAGATATTGAGGAGACCTGCAGGTAAAACTACATTAAAACTGGCAACAAAGTTATCACAACCTTACTGTGTATATTACTTCAAGCAGTAAATAATGTTAAACTTGCAAATAAAGGCTTAGGTTTTTCTAATATATCATGTAGTTTTCTACTTTAGGGAGAGAGTTGGGCACTGCATTGCAGGACTTCTTGCTCAATACAGTATTGTGCTGGAAACAGATGCAGTAAGCTGCTCAAGGACAAACTTTTAATCTTTGCATGTACTGATTTGAGCTTTTCCTTTTTAACCCTTTCAACAGCACTAATGCTTGGAGCGAACTTCACTAAAGTGGGCTTTGAAAACTCTATTGCATCTCTAGGTACTGCCATATTTTGTTTAGATACCTGTAAGAGATGAAATTTTGGAGCTTTAATAAGCTACAAAGAAAGCTTGTGTATCAGTTAAAACCTTAGCATAAAGAACTGTGACCTTAAGTATTCAGAAACAATAAATTAATCTGAATAACCTTAGCAACCAGCAGATTCATGAATCCTTGGCTGAATTCAGTCAACATCTTTGGTGCAATCAGAAGGTTTCATTAGCTTTTTACCAGAATAATGTATATTAAAAGACCACTAAATTTTATTTTAAGGTTTAATATTGTTTTACTTTAAATTTTAACATTATTTAATTTGCTGCCTCCAGTTTATTCTCTGATAGTGCTTCTGGTCTCTGAGTTCAAGACTTGCTGTAGGTCTTTGGCAGATTTTTCACTGGCTTAGTACTGTGATGAGTTGACCTACTTTAAGCTTACCCCACTACATGTTCCTGCCTGAAGTGAATTGTCAGTGACTTACCCGTCTGTGCAGGATTTTTTTAGTCACTGTGATGCTTGGCTGTCTCTGCACTACAGTGTAAGGATCACCAGCCACCTCTAATACACTGACCCTCCAGCCTATGCATAGAAGCAGCCTCTTGCCTCAACTGTGTTTGTGACAGACTTTAGGACTCTTGTGCAGGTTGAAGCATGAAAGCATCATTAGTTGGTCAACAGTAACAAAATGCTTACCTTCTTTGCAAAGGCTACCTGTACTTTCTTGTTGCTGGGTTTAAATTGTTACTAGTTTGTGTCACCAAACATCCTCCATGCTATGTAAGCTGGTGCTCTGGCTTGGCCCTATCTTCAAAGGGCATGGTTCTCCACCTTCTGCTAATTCCACAAAGAGCTCCACTTCCCACTTTTCTTTTTTTGTCCTTTTAATTACATCCTTCAGTCTGAGTTGTGTGTCCTCTTCCTTTTTTCCCCCTGTGTTTGTCAGGTTTTAGAATCCATCACCCGTTTACCACCTTTGTCTTGTATAGAACTACCAATAAAAACAACTAGTGGATGTGGTTTCTTTCTGATCCTTAGATGGTGATCTTTTCCATGGAGCCCTTTCTTTCCAGCAGTTCAGGTATGTTCATGTGTGTCCAATTTTACAGCTTACACCAAATGAGAAAAGATTTGCAGCAGCAGGAACATTCCCAGAAAGCTACAAGAAATCAGTATAATTCAGTGTGGTTTTCTCAGCACTTTTGTTTTGCACCCCCTGAAAAGAAAACAACACAACTGTACTGGGTAACACACTCCTATGTAATTAACTCAAGTGACAAAAGCCTCAAGGTTTCTTAGCTATCGGCTGCAGATTCCTCCACAGCTTAAAATACTGGATTCAAATTTTGAAGTGGGGAAGACACAAAAATATTCTGGTCTCAGTGACAAAGTGACTCTTGGGTAAATGATGAACTGCATTACAAATACTGAAAATCCAAACAGAATCACAGAATGTTAACAGTTGGAAGAGACCTCAAAAGATTGAGTCTAACCACACACCACCCCCACTATGCCAGAGCAGGATCACCTAGAGCAGGTCACACAGGAATGCATTCAGGTGGGTTTTGAGTGTCTCCAGAGAAGGAGACTTAAGCTCTCTAGGCAGCCTGTTCCAGGACTCTGTCACTCAAACCTTTGTTCCATTTTCTGGGCAAAATAACATAACACTAAATGACCTAAATGTTTATTTGAAGTTGTTTCTCAGCAGGCTAATACTGCCACACATACATACATAACAATGAAAGCAGTAATAGCTAAGGCAGAATTCCAAGGACTAAAAAAATGCATCACAGAGGGCAGCTAAATAAAGGCTTTATATAAAAAGTGAATATGTTAATCTGTCAGTCGTAAAGGGAAGTCACAAGGAGTTGCGTAAGCGACATGAAGACAGTGCTTTCAATTTGCATCTATTGCTGCTCTGCATTTATTTCTAGGTATGTCTAACAGGACACCATACCATCATGCACAATTTTACACTTTAAAGGTGTGCAATAATACTGCCCTTTTTCTAACTCATCTTTAGGCAGAATATTTGTGCCTTTTAACTGCTGATTTTGCAATAATGTTTCTTTAGTTTGAGAAAACTTGTTCAAAATTCTCCCTTAATATCATTACTTTCACAAGGTATGGTTAAAACATGAAACCTTTTTAAAAGTGCAGTTAAAATCAGGACTCTATTAAAAATCCATAAAGGTTAAAAACCAGAAGGCAGGATTCTCAACAAGGTATAAATTATAGCTGTATTTATTTCAGTTGAGCCACAGTCATTTATCAAATTGAGGATCTTGCCTGTCCAGTGTAACATGAAGAACTGACCTACTTTGTCAAAGACAGCAGCTCCCTTCAGAGGATGCTAGTAATACTGAAGTTTATGTATTCATTTCTAGTGATAAGTTCATAGAGCAGAATGAAAAGCCCATTCCATAGAAGCAGACTGAATAATAAACTCTAAATTGAGGTATATTTCTAGAATTTGCTTCTGCCTGTCTGTATGTGGAGTAGGATGAAATTTAATGAAAGTAAACTTATGTTCCTACCGTTTTGCT
Source organism: Tricholaema leucomelas (assembly GCA_013400475.1). Lineage (NCBI taxonomy): Eukaryota > Metazoa > Chordata > Aves > Piciformes > Lybiidae > Tricholaema lacrymosa > Tricholaema leucomelas. Next base: position 58,207 of record WAAF01017128.1, on the reverse strand, counting down.
TTACTAGAGTTCAATACCACATTGCCTCCAAGCATGTAGGAGCAGCCATATGAATTGTATTTTTAACTGCTTCCTGTAACAATTTCAAAGCAAACAAACAATCAAAACAAAATGAAAAAAAAAAACAAATCCTCACCCAACCAAACAAAATATCCTGCCCAAAATCCCAGAAGAATTACATCCCAGTGCAGGAGGCTGTTTAGTCAGTTTCAAAACATTCCAGATTTTAAATGTTTTTCAGTGGTTTGCTTCCATATCTATAATGATGAAATCTATTCCTCCCACTCTTGAAAATTCTTAAACCAAGCAAGGTTAAACTTTCTCTTGTGGTGAATCAGTCTTTTTCTCAAATTAGCTTTCCTGTGCTCTCTTCAGGTTGTCCAATCTTAAAGGGGAAATTCTGTGAGGATTAAAAAAAACCCTCCCCTTGGTTGTGGTTTATTTTGAACAATAAACTTGGAGAAAGCATTCTTGATGGCAGTTTATTTATGGGTATAACCTTCCTTGAGTTCTGGTTTTGGAGAGGCATTTTCATAAACGATTTTTGTAAGTGATAATGGATTCCCTATTTTCTACTGTGTATGTGCCTCAAATATATTGAAATAAGAATCAAGACCGGATGGAGAATGTGGGGGGGGTTTCACTTTCATGATTTTAGCTTTATATCTTACATACAGGGTTTGGAGCATGGGTAAAAGATCTAAACAATCAAACCTGAGAACAAAACAAAGCTGGTAGAGCAAACTACCTTTCATTTTTTTTAATGCTTTACCCCAACAGCTGTGGAAGTATTTTTAGATCTCTTGAAGTTCTGCTCACAGAAATGACTGAACTTTCAACACTGGTTGAGAGTTGGATACAAATTGGGTAATGCATCCCCATGGAGCAGTAGCAGCAGCTGCTTGCTAAAGGATATTTTCGCAGGGTCCAAGTTTTGTTTGTCCCCTGCATGAGCATGTCCATTTGTTAATTCTCCTTTGCCATATAGGGTTCTAGTAGGAGAATATGTAAATAATTCTTAGAATTCAATTCCAGCATTGGAATTCACCAGTAAGACTAACACTAATGCATCTTTGACCGTGGTCCTAGTGCGAGAGAGTACTTTGGAATTTTACATCTTTGGAGAAGAACTATTGTTTCGTACAATAAATGATTATGGAAATATATGATGTAAGGAATAATTATGTGCAGCAGTGATAAAAAACACATTGGCTTAACTAGATAATTTAGAACAGCAGAGAATACCTTTCTTTAGCAGTGTGTCTTAGAACTAATAATGGCTTGTTTTGCTTAGATCTTTACTTACACAATTGCACAGTTCCCTTTCTTTGGATTATTTCTTCAGGCCACAGACCGCTCGCATTCTTCATCTAATGAAAAGATGGCATTCCAGTCTATGAAAGACTCAGCTTCATCTGCATCCTTGCTGTTGTGAAGGTATTTCAGACTGCCAGAAACACAGCTTCATCTGAATCCTTGCCACTGTCTTCACTCTGCAAGCAGCCACCTCCACTTGGGGACCTACAGCTTAAGTCCTCCACGCCAGACTCCTGATCACTGTTAGCCGAGAGGTCAGGATCAGAGCTTTTCAGGTTGTCTTGTGTCAAAATCAGGGCTGAATCCTCTTCATCTCCTTGTGAAGGGCTCCGGGACGGGAATGATTTCAGATCATTGCTGTACTCCTGGGGTGTGTTAGCTAAGCTGTTGTTGGAAGTAGAAAGACCTAACTGTGTGCTCCGGTCTTGTTGCTTACTCTTGACTGTACTATCATTTAATTGTGATTTCTGAAGATTTGCCAATCTCTGAAATAAAGGAAAGAATATGTATTACTATGGACACATTTAGGACCCAGTAGTCCTCTTATGTGTCTGCTTTTCCTGAAAAAAAGATTAAAAAAAGAAACTTAAGTTCAGAGCCCAACCCAGCTGGCACCCTTTAAACTGCCTGTTTGCATTTATGGAGCATGAGAAGGGCACAATTTACCAAACCCCAACGAATTACAGCTTCCTTCTGAGCTACAGAAGGACATAAAAAGTCTTTCAGAAGTAATTCTTCTGCACCAGCACAGGTAGAATTTTTTCCCTAAGAAGTCCACAGTTGTGTCTTAAATGCGAGACGTTCACAGTAATTTGTGTGAGAACAAAGATGATGGCTGAACATCCCCATGACAGAAAAGGATGTAGCGTGTAAGGGATTCCATAGCATATGGAACTGGATTTCCTTTAACATCAGTTAAGTCTGGGGCACTGAGATCAAGTGTTTATTACCTCTCCTAAGACCTCCAGCTCCTCTTCCAGCTGCTGAGTTTCTTCCTTCACTGCCATCAGATAATCTGTGACTGACTGCCGAGGGTGCAGCCCCTTTTCAAAGCGGTTGTACATGCCACTCCAGAACCTGGAATTGATGGGAAGGTCAGCAGTTTTCTCATTTGGTGAGCTGCTTTCAGAAGACTTAGATACATGTATTGTCCTAAATGATCCATCTGTGGATTCTTCTTCATTAGAGTGCATACACAAATTCATAAAGTACTTGGAAAGATTTATGGTTCATTTGCATTTGTTCTGTCCTGAGGATACTCTGTGGACATGAACAGCTTGAACCAATTCTGACACACAATAGAAAGCAAGGTCAGGGTACCTTTGACTTAGGTCACAGGGATGAAGATGGGTCCCTGAATGCAGACATTTGCTGCATTCTATTCTTATTCTACACTGGGCTTTGGAGAAAACACTACCTGTAAACCTGCCAAGGTTGAAGACAGTTTTTATGCAATCCTGCCTCTCAAATACTGTTATTTAACCTCCCATGAATCCAACTTTGAAATGTTGTATGCTTGGTTTTGGCTGGGTCCAGGGTGGTAGTTGTGTCTGAGGTGCAGTTAGTTAGCAGGCTCTTTTCCCCCATAAAGAAGAGCTAACATTAAGAGTAAAAAACAGTGTGATGTCCTGTTAAAATTTAAACTGCCATTCTGAACTGGCCTGTGGAAATTGCAGGAGAAGTATACATTTGAGAGTTCTCTTCTTGTTCTATGGAATTATTTGATAAGCCTTTAGTTAAGCAACTGAGTTGTTTTGTTTTCAGGATGAAAGGAGTTGAAGCTTGCAGCTTACTCTGGCACTCCTCCTGTGTTCACTCTTCCTAGCAATACATAGCCACAGCCAAACTCTATGTCACTAGTTCACCAGACAGGTTAAGTAACCATGAGACCTGCCCTTGGCTGCAGCTGTCCAGCCAAGAAGCTGACAGATATTTTCAGACACACGTGTGTGTGCTCCTTGGTGGTTGATTATTCCTACCCCAACAGTTGAAGTCACATTCCTCCTTGTGTTTATCGTCTGACAGCTCATTCTTGGAAATCTTTACCCATCCAAGTAATTCCATTAAAACCAACAGGATTACTCAACTGATGGAAGAACTGCAGTATCAGTACTTCTTTTATAAATCCCACTATCCTAAAGAATATGATTAATGACTATTTTTGAATTGTTTTAAAGTGGATGTGACCTGGGGTAGCAGACATGAAGGAATTAAATGCCTGGCATTTAGTCTGTTTATTGGCTTTTTTATGGGTGCTTTCACTTGCAGCTGTTGATCAAACTTGCAGCTGGAAAATGAACTGATCATTATTACTTAAATTACAGTTTTCATTCATTTGTATTAAGGGCCATCATTTTGTTAAGATTAGTGGCACATTTAACTTCTCAAGTCAGAATATCAACAGCAACACTTCTAAACTAATGATATTGTGTTGCATTTTGAAAAAAAAAACCTGAAATATTAAACAAAATTTATTGTGTACTTCCAGGTACCACAGCAACAACATAGAGAATACCTGCTTTTTACTTTACTAAACACTTGTTTTAGCAGGGAAGCCATATGATTTCTTGAAATCTTCCTTTCTGGTTTCGATGCAAATTGATCCAAATAAATACCACAACATTTTGGAATGGAGGAAGTTGAAGCAACTTCAATTTTAGAAACTACAGACAAGAACAGAACTGAAAGAGACCTTCTCGGTGGAAGAAATGAGTAACCATGAAATTAGGACACAGAACTATCAATATAGATTTAATCTTAAGCTTCTTTTAAGACTAATACTCTGTCATGGAATGGTGCAGAGGTGTTGGCTCACTGTGAGCACACAAGAAACAAACATGTTAAGACTGAATTTACTCTCTGTAGTTTACCTTATGGAATGAGAAATACTCAAATGCAAAGGTGCTTTGTTCTATACTAACATATCCTACAATTCTCAGTAGCAAGTGACACTGCCTACTTGTACAAGAAGTTGCATGGAGCCATCTGCAGGTGCAGGGTCCCTTGAGTTTGACTGTGGTCTTCTCTGTACAAAGGATTCAGGTAATCAGCACGGTTTTTCCACAAGTGAGCCCACAATGAATATGTTCGTTCTTGGACTCTGGAAACAAAAATAAAGACATTAAAATCTCTACTACAATTCAGGTATACTTAAGCTTCACTGCAACATTCCAGTGCTCTGTGCTACTCACGCAGAATCAGCTTTTTACTTCCTTAACAACAGAATTAGACAACTTATACAGAAAAGCAGAGACCCAGATTCCTTTATTACTTGCTAAAGGCAAAATCCAATCCCTTTGGTGTTGGGATATGATGATCCGTGAAGGATTTTACATGGACTGTGCCACAGAGGCTACTCTGCATCAGAGCAGTGAAAGGGACCAAATGGCAGCAGCAAGGAGTAACTCCCACCTTCCTCATCGCTACTCCTGACACACTCAAGGTACATGAGAAAGGCAGGGGGTATCATGATGTACCTGAGGAACCAAGGCCCCAGGAAGCAGAGACATCAGGAATGGTATTATTGTCCCTGTTTGTCTCTGAGGACAGGTAGATTGTTCTTCTGCTCTCTGGTTCCAAGGCAATTATAAATTGTTTGCTGGGCCCTAGATAGGGAAAGTCCCTGAGAGATCAGAACTAAAGGTGTCCAGACATGTGATCCAAAGGCAGATTAAAATACAGAAGAGCAACAATTCCTAAACTGAGGACAAAACCAGAGTTAATATCTTGTATTAGAGCTGTAGTGGTAGCTTGCTGTGCATATTGTTAATGCTGCGATAAAGGCTGGGCCCCACGGCTGAAGGGTCTAATGCTCTTGTCAGTTTCTGCTAATCCTCCTCACGCACACTGTGGATTACACTCCCAGCAGAGCTACACTGCAGAGGATCAACTTTTTTTGGCATTAATCTGCACTACCAGGAGATGACAGCCAGGAAGTCTGCACTGCACCCTGCATCTTACAAAAGCACCTACACATAGAGCAGCAAACATCCAACTTCTCACTACACAGCCACCCAGAAACCCCACACCTAAGTATGCCACTGCTAATGAAAGAAAAGGCTTTCGTACTTCAGTTCTCGTCTCTCCTTCTGGCTGTTACACAGGAAATTCCCAAACTGGCAAGAATAGATGTGATGCTGTATGTGGATGAGGAATCTCTCGTTGAATTCAAAGGCACAAGGAAACTGTTCCATTAACTGCCAAACGCACTCGATGAACTGGTCAATAACAGGGGATATCTCCTTTGGATCTCCATCTAAATTGCCATACCTGAAACAAGGCAAGATACATTCAATTATCACCTGAAGTCCTCTAGGGGAAAAAAGAAAAAAAAAAGAAAACCAACAAAAATCAATTAACATTAATCAAAACAAATCCCTGACTTTTACTGTGCAAGTTACATTAGGCGTTCATTTCTAAAATCTCAGCTGCTGCTTAGGAAAAAAAAATAAGCTAGAATCACAGAGTAGAATGAAAGCAGAATTTATCAAATGCAAAGCAAAACTTTTGACACTTGTTGCATTACAGCTACTAACAGCTGGCTGCTCTCTAGCCATGTTTTAATGCTAATAATATACCACCGTAATGTAAGTCACCATAAGAATGACTGCAATGACTTAATGACAAAAGCAGTCATTTAATGGCAAACCATTCCCCAGACCAGAAAACTGAGCAGGAGAGGAACATAATAAGCTTGGCAAAACAGTTTAAAGCTGCCCTCTCTTGGTGAAATTTTTAGAAAGGGAGAAATGATTACATGCTACTGGAACTGTCATCATCACACTTTCTGTCCATAGAATGTCTCTTGGAACCACTTGCAAAGAAGAAAAAGAGCATAAAAATAGAACACACTTAGAAGTGAAAAATATTTTGTAAGGCTACATAATAGTAAAGAATATTTTCAATTGATTATTCTGCTTCTCTAATTGTGTGTGTGTTTATATGAAACAGAATTCCATAAACATCTAAAATAGAAAGCTCAGACTCAACTATTATGATACAAAGAAAATTATATTATATTAAATGTAGTAATGTAGTCATTATAGCTGCCTTCCGATACCAATACCTGAAAGGATCCTACAGGAAGGCTGGAGAGGGACTTTTCATAAGAGTCTCTAGTAATAGGACAAGAGGGAATAATTTTAAGCCAAGGGAGAGTAGGTTTTAGACTGGATCTTAGGAAAAATGTTCTTCAGTATGAGGGTGGTGAGACTCCAGAACAGGCTGCCCAGGGAGAGTGTGGACACCTCCTCCCTGGGGGTATTCAAGGCCAGATTGGATAGGGCCTTGAGCAGCCAAGTCTAGTTGAGAGGTATTCCTGCCCATGGTGGGGAGGTTGGAAGAGATGATCTGTAAGGTCCTTCCAACCTAAGCCATTCTATGAGTCTATGATTCTGTCTAGAATTTCACAGGTGGTACAGAGCTGCACAGGTTTCCTGGAAGTTTTATTGTGTTTTTTGAAACAAAACCAGATTTATATGAAAGTCAAGCAGTTAAACTCCAATATAAAAACGGCATTAAAAAAATACAGAAACTAAAAATAAATACAAGAAAGAAAGAGAAAAAATGGATATTTACCCATGGTCAAATACATAAAAGTATCAAACATTTTTTATTACATTATAACATTTACATAGATGTACAAAATACCTTGTCCACGTAGATGACTTTCCACTTCACTTTACCTGGTGTTTCTGAGCAAATTCTACTCTTTTCATTAGAACAGAGTGTAATAGGAAGAGTGTATTTTAAGTAACATGTAACTTAAGGACATGCCTAAGATTAAGCATTGCCCTAGAAGACACAGACTTTGCCAAGCAGGGACTTACGTGGGGCCTCTTGGCACTGGGCATCTACTGAAAGATGTGCTGGAATCCAAAGGGATTTTGTAAGCCACATATATGTTATTTCTGTATCACATGGCTCTCTCAGCACTCGTAGCATCTGCCAGATCAGCACTCAGGATTCCCAGTAGCACTCTTGGAGTGCATATATAAGAAAAGATTGATACAAAAATATTCCACTTAGTTTTTTTTTTAGGTAGCTAAATTATATAACAGAAGGAAAAGGTATGGTGGCTTCCTGAGGGCATTCTGTTGATACGTTGTTGCATGGCAACAGGGAGGTAAAATCAGGATAGCAGCAGATACTGATTACATAAAAAACGTATAGAGAAAAGCCTCGGCACTGCCTTACCTGTGGTTAAATTTGTGACCAAAGGAAACCCAGTCTTTTTCAATTAGCACCTAAAATGACAATATTGCATTCAGTGTTGTGGAGCACAGCTGACACTTGTTGAAGCAGGCAGAAGAGTGATGTAAACAAGCAGTATTGAAATCCCAGTTAATTCTTAGGAAAAACAGAAAAGTGACAAGCAAGAAAGATATAAGCAAGCAGTGTTGGGATCCCAGATCATTTTTAGAATAAGCACTGCTGCCAGCTCAAGAGAGAGTAGCACTCCGCATGGATGCAGACAGGATGCCAGTATTTCAGCACACTTTCTATTAGCTTGATTCATCATTTTCTAAAACAGAACTTCAACATGTTTCAAACATCTGTTTAATATGTGACCCATCACTCGATAAGCATTCCTAGATGCTTTACCAGCTCTGATTTCCTTGGGAAAGGAACTGATTTTCCAGCATAATTGCTCATTTCAGTCTGGTGCCTGGCAGCTCACACTTCTGACACTCAAAACTTCACTGTACTCTGAAAATGAATGTGAATTATTGCTTGTGAGAAAGTTCCTTAGGCTGCAAGGAAATTTCTTGCTCAAGGTCAGGGGGGAAAAAAATAAGTATGCAAACGATCCCCACCTTTGACAACATTCCTTACAGAAACTGAGAGACTGTAACTTGGGACTGATCAAAAAGTCCTTTCCTTCCTACTTTAAAAAACAAACCAAAGCCAAACAAAGGTATATTGAATTAAAGTTTACTTTCCACCAAACCAAAAGATACTCATCTTCAATTATGCCACAATAATTTATTTACTCTGTGAAGGAGAACCTGCTTACCATGAATCCCTTCATTGTTCTGTAATATGGATCCAATAGAAGGCTTGCTACAGAGCAAACCTGGGCTGTCCTATCCCAGCCATCAGAGCAGTGAACAAGCACACTCACACCTTCCTCAGCCACAGCCTAAGGATACAGGAGAAGTCAGAAATCTCATAAGCAAGAAGAAAGGCAATGGTACAAGAGGAGCAGCGAGACAGCATGATATAGACAATGTTCATTTGGGAACTGGGGAAACTTGTTAATTTTTTTCCCTGACACAGAGTTCTTGAATTATGTTGAAGGTAGCTCCTTTCAGTTAAAAGTTTTAATTTCACCCCATCCCATGCAATATGGGGACTGTAGCATCATCTGTTTATGTTCCACTACAGGAGGATGTGGGATCTGTTTCAGTTAAGATATATCAATCTGTCAGAGCAAACAACTACCTAAAGCAGATTCAGATGCTTTAGTTAACGCTTTTGCTTTAAGTCATCTATCAGCAACAAAACAGCCACACTCGCAACATAGCTGTAAATTCCTCATTTTCATGACAGTGTCAATAATGAAGGTGCATACTCCCAGTGCCAGAACTCCTGTGGTTATTATTACAGCACACTGCGGTTGCTGATGAAATACTTCTGAAGGTTTGTGAAGAAGGCTGTGGCAATGGTAAATATGTACTAAGCAGCATTGTAGCAGCATCAACAATGCAAGTAACTGGGGAGAGAGGATCCCATTTTATACATTAAAATATGGAGATCATATTGGAGTTCTCCATTGCATTATTTTTGGAACTTGAGAGTCTTTTTAAATTCTGAAGGGTTTGGCTTCTGTCATTTCTAGAGTACCACATTTAGAAAGTAGAGAAATAAAATAGGTTAGGAAAGATACTGCTCAGATAAACAAACATGTAAGTTTGAGATTAATAGGGAATGTGCAATAATAATAAATTATCTTTGTTTATCTCAAGAGACATGTAAATTCTACCAAAATAGAACCCCTGTGGGCAGTAGACCAACAACTGAGAACTGGGGACCATATAAATAAGAACAGGTCAAAATGCATGACTGAAGAGGCATGAAGCTAGCAAGCATCTTGACAAAGGATGAAGTTTGGGGCAGTATTTTAAGACTAGCCACTGGGGGAAAGTTGGCAAGAACTGATGTAAACTATGTGATTTCAATAAGCTAATGAAAGTTAGTAGAGCGGGGAGAAATAGTAACATGCATTTATCCCACTGCTGCTGCTCAGCTAAGAAACTACAGCTGCCTGCTGAGCAAGAAGCAGCAAAACCAGAGCAACAAGCAGTTACTGAGGAGGGAAGCCCATGAAGTTTCATCCATATGGTTGTGTGTAGAAGGCCATGTGAATAAAAGAGCCTATAAGAAACTGTAATAATAATCTCAAAAATGGGAATTGGTAGAGCACAAGAAAGGGGCTAAGATAAAGTTAAAACTGCTATTGGTAGATATCAAATATCAGTATTACTTTGGTTGGGATTAGGATAAACAATTTCTTAGTAAAGCCAACGATTGTTTTCTGAAACAGTTTTAAAGTGTTAAGAGAAGTTGCTAGAGAATTTGGCCATGGTAATATGCATGGCTTAGGTGAATTTAGCTGGTCATCAAATAGCTCAGAGGGATAACACAGTAGATAATATCCCTATATTACAACTACCATGAAAAGAAATAATCCTCAAACAGAAACCTTCAGCAAAGAAAATGTCCAGAAACCAGTGGAGGAGGTAAGGGAAACAGGGAGAGGAACAATGACAGTCACTGCTGAGGAGTAAAGCAAGGTCAAATACCTGGCATAACAAGATACAGCCTAGTGGAGTCTTTAGTACATTTGAATTCTTGAATGCAAGGAACACAAGCTGTTTTATCATGCTATCAAAATGTCCACGTGGCAGCACTTAAGAATCATCTCTCCTCTTCTAGGAAACATTGCATGATGGCATTTTTTTCAGATAAAACACCACTGAAGATGCCAGAAGTTACCCACATGCAAATTTAGTCCTCACTTTCTGTATCTGGTTAGTCCAAGTTTTGTTCTCATTTGACACATTTTACCTTTGCAATAAAAATGCCAGCATCCATAATGGCTTTGATATGCTTCAGCCAGCCAGAATTTTCTAGGCCCCACAGAAAATCACTCATGGAAGGCGATTTCAGCTCACAAACTGCAAAATAAGCTACATCTTAAATGTCCAGTAATTACAGTCCCTTAAGCTTCCAATGACTGTTCAACTGAAGAGTTATCTGACAATTTCAGCTCACACACTGCAAAATAAGCTGCATCTTAACTGTCCAGTAATTACAGTCCCTTAAGCTTTCAACAACTGTTCAACCTAAGAGTTATCTCTTCAGATCAGATATCTCCCCCACAAAACTCTTGAAAGGAACAGCGACTTCCCAATCAAACCACCACTGAAGAAAGCATATATTTAAGAAACAAGACAAGACCAAACTTCACCCAACACGTCAACTTAAATTAAAAAGAGAAGCTGTTACGAAGCCCGCTGCAAAGTTTACCCACTACATCTTCTGTGCAGCACAGATTTCCCAAAACTGTGTGTTAAGTGAAGTCTTCAAACCCCTGAGAATGGGCCTTGTATTTAATGACGAGGACTTGGACATGGGAAGCATGATTTCTGCTGTAGGCAGACAGAAACCCAGCTGGCACCACAACCTCCTATTCCCAGCCACATTTGCTGATGAAGCTCTGTAAGAGCAGTCCCACCAAACCCAGCCCTTAGCAGCACCACAGGTGATGATGTTTGAGTTAAAGTCAACAGTCCTCCATCCCTAAATGAAACCTTACTAAAACCTAACTTGAAACCTAAAAACATAATCTGTAATCAGAAAGTGAGAATCATAGAATCACCCAGGTTGGAAGAGACCTCTAAGATCATCCAGTCCAACCTAGCACCCAGCCCTATCCAATCAACCAGACCATGGCACTAAGAGTGTCCTCTTTCTGGGATGGCAGAACTGAATTCTGCTTTTCTGCCCAGAGCAGCTGCAGCAAGCAGAGACTCTCAGTAGAGGTCCTTCCTCCAACACCATTTAATTAGAAAGATTATGGATTTCAGCTGCAAAGCTCTTCAGTGAAACAGCTGAAAGTCAGGAGTAACTTTCCAAGCTCTAGGAAATCTTTAAAGAAAAAATAAAATCTTCTGTTTTTTACAATATTAACTTTCTATCCTTCTGTATCTAAGTGTTTGGTTTTTAATATTATAGACTTTGTGACCTCAGAAGAAAAATAAAGGTCAATCAGAATCTAATTCATACACCTCAATCCAGCAGCAAACAAATAACAGTATCTGGTGCAATGAGTATGCAGAAATAAATTTGATCCACGTAGAGTAGACCTGCTGTCTTCTAAGGAAAAAGAAACCAGAAAAATCATTGAAAGAATACAGTGAAAAATGTCATGGTTTTGACTGACTTAATGTACAATCTGAAAATTAATTATGTCTTAGTAGGTCTCTTGTCCTCTGGATATCTTCTAAAAGACTCATTTAATTATCACCATTACAACCAGTAACAATTTTGTTTTTCTCTTCAGTGTAATTGGAATTTAGTTTTACGAGCCAGAGTGTACAGCACATCTGCACGTATCTGACTATCTGAACTCCATTTAATTCAGAGGCTAAATAGCTTAATGTATCCATACAAAGTCTTTCAATCTTTGAACATAGGGCCTCTTCCAGATGGTTTTAGAAGTAATTTTGGAGGGACATTTATAAAAACACATAGATAGCAGCACTGAAAGCAAACAGCTTTTCACATGATTAATGCTCCCGTGCAGATGGAAGCATGACCAATTACTGGATGAATTCTGGCCAAAGCTGCTGCCTCTGTTTACAAAAGCCCAAGGTAAGGCTGAAATAGTGCTTTGCTCCTTCCCACTACCAAATTAGAGTCAATATTTACCAACCACTTCACTGAGCAAAGTTCAGACTGTCCTAAAGGCATACACTGTATATTTCACACAATTTTGGCTACTGATCTGGACATTAATAGTGAGTTTGATTATTAATTCAAGAGACTTATTCTAAGGGGGAAAATTGTTTTCATGTCAGCAGAAAAAGCATCAAAATCTTGGGAAAATGACCTGTGCATGACTGTGGAAAATAAAAAGCCCCTGAGCAGAGCTCACAGCAATCCAGTGATGCTCCTTTTCCCAGGAAGGCAAGAATAAACAGGACACATGGTGAGAATAGCCTCTTCCACCAGCAAAAGTACCAAAGGGAGATGCTGAACCAGTTTCCCCATTTCTGGCAGGATAGCAATAAGGTTTCAACACAGCAAATATAAAGCCTACCAAAAAAAAAAAGGGGGGGGGGGGGGGGCAAATGTTTTGAGCATGTGGCTCATTTTAAAACAGATGCTAAGAACTTCTGCCCTGCAGGCAGCCTGAAGATTACCTTGTTACGTGTTAGTTTGGACCGTGGGCTTGAACCATCAACTTCTGGCACAAAAGTAATACACAGCACTGTCCCGTGCAGCCAAGCTCTTTGTTTACTGTTTTATCTTTGTTAGGCTTCAGATGAGCAAATAAAAGGACAGGTTTATTCACTTGGCCTCTTTCTTAGTCAAACAAGGCTTTGTAGTGAACTAAAAATCCTTCTGCTGTCTTTCCTCAGACCAAGGAATTAAGTAAAAATAAGTTATGAATACAGTGACCTTTTTTCCTGCTTCATACTTTAGTAAAGGTTCTCATAAGTCGCTTGTATTTGAAAACAGGCCACAGGTCTCCTGTCAGGGAAAATATAAGCCCTTTTTAGACCTCAGATAGTCACATTTGTGTATAGATGATAGGAGACAGACGAAGAGTAAAAGAGCAGGGTCAGAGGGTTGAGTCAAGAACAGCTAGATCAAGGTGATCCAGGAGGTAACGGAATGTGTGGATGATACACATGAAGCAAATACTGAGACTCTTCGGAATGTAGTGAGCACTATTTGCTTGTTAAAAATCAACGAGGGTCAAGGATGGCTTATTTATTCTTACCCTTTTCCCAGAAGGACTCTAAACAGTAATGTACCCCAAAAAAAACCCTCAGTGGCAGTATAGATGTGTTTATTTGTGCGCTGATAAGTATCTATAAAACAGCTATTATTAATTTTTATATTTATAAAGCAGTTACTATTCATTTCCATGGGATTACAAAGGTGCTGAATGGTTACACCTGCTGACTGTGAGTTTCATAGATAAACCTGATGTGGCATGCTCTATACAGGGCATGAGTAAGTTTCAATCGAAATTCAGTCTAAAAATGCATGACTACCTCAGTGGCTACACACAAAAATCAAACCTTAGGTTTCCTGAGCTTAAAACAAAAAAATCCCTGTATCATCCACTAGCATCAAAGTTATCTACAACTGACTTTTTTTCATTATATTCTCAAGCTGCAAAAGAAGATGTATTGAAGTCAAAATAATTTTGTCATTAAAGTAAGTGATACCTGGATTTCACCCATGAAACAAGGTGTTTGCAGAGTTAGGAAATCACCACTAGCTGCAATGACACTCCATTGCACAAACCCCATGAGCTAGCAGGTGGCTGTGTGCAGCTGCAACAGGTAAAGTTCTCTTTTCATACATTCTTTCACTGCTGCTGAATTCAGAGAAGTTATCCTGATTTTTGTGACAGAAGGATCAAATCATTCCTTCAGATTTCAATAAAGAAGAATATTACCTTCAAGCATTTTCTGCAGACTATTTCTCATGACATGGATGTTCTCAATGCCTATGAACTGAAACTTGATGTTGGAGTAGTTGTCTTCATTTTCATATCCCTTCCCTGCTGCTCTGTTTGCCATTGCATTGAGCTGGAGGGAAAAAAAGGGGCAAAATTGGAGGAAAACCAGTAGCAAACAGATTCTTTTCAAAACAAAGCTTGTGGTCTACTGCAATAAATCAGAGTGATTGAAGTCAGGGGTGAATGCGAAGCATTTATCACAGTGTCAACACAATCAGAGATCTGTTTACAAGCCCATTGCAGGGTGTTGGGTTGCTGAGGCTCTGTCCTCCATTTCACAGAATCAGAGAATGTCAGGAGCTGGAAGGGACCTTGAAAGATCACCTAGATCAGATCACACAGGAACAAGTCCAGGCAGGTTCTGAATATCTCCAGAGAAGGAGACTCCACAACCCCCCTGGGCAGCCTGTTCCAGTGTTCTGTCACCCTCACAGTGAAAAACTCCTCTTCATGTTTACATGAAACTTCCTATGCCTCAACTTCCACCCACTGCCCCTCGTCTAGTCATTGGGCATCACTGAGAAGAGCCTGGCTCCATCCTCCTGGCACTCACCCTTTACACATTCATAAACACCTCTCAGTGTCCTCTTCTCCAAGCTAAGGAGCCCCAGNGCTGAGGCTCTGTCCTCCATTTCACAGAATCAGAGAATGTCAGGAGCTGGAAGGGACCTTGAAAGATCACCTAGATCAGATCACACAGGAACAAGTCCAGGCAGGTTCTGAATATCTCCAGAGAAGGAGACTCCACAACCCCCCTGGGCAGCCTGTTCCAGTGTTCTGTCACCCTCACAGTGAAAAACTCCTCTTCATGTTTACATGAAACTTCCTATGCCTCAACTTCCACCCACTGCCCCTCGTCTAGTCATTGGGCATCACTGAGAAGAGCCTGGCTCCATCCTCCTGGCACTCACCCTTTACACATTCATAAACACCTCTCAGTGTCCTCTTCTCCAAGCTAAGGAGCCCCAGCTCCCTCAGGCTCTCACACACTTGAAGTGAAACTTCATTAGTGAGGTCAGAAAAAAAAAAAACAACCCACAGCTTACGTCAGGCTCCCCTGCAAGAGCATAAAGGTTTTATTTTGTATTTAAAAGGCTATTCTGACTTCATTTTTGATGAGAATGATGTTTGCTAGCCGACTATACCCAGGAGGTGGCAGTGTCTTATCTGCCACGCCACTGTTTCAAAGCGTGTGTACACTGTGCTGTTGCTCTAGTTGCTCTGCATTTTACTGCTCAAATCATCCGAAAGTTAATACAGACTGCTTCTTTGAAGCTTGGAACAATGAAGAGAGAGTTGGAGTAGCTTCTCCTAAGTTTCTAGTATCTTGGCTCTTGTTAAGAACACAAAATATTTGAATTGGCCAAAGTGGCACAGATATTTCCATCTGCAATGCAGCGCTATCGTGTATTTTGCTGTGCTTCAGCAGCGCTATCGTATATTTTGCTGTGCTTCAGCAGCGCTATCATATATTTTGCTGTGCTTCAGCAGCGCTATCGTATATTTTGCTGTGCTCCAGCAAAAAAAAAAAAAATAAAAAGACATTCATCTGGAAGCTAGAGTGTTTATCTTTGAGTCTTTTACCTGTTTACTGGCATGGGAAAGTCACCAAATGCTTCTTTACTTCAGTTTTCCCAAGTGTAAAATTAAGGGTTTTCAAAAGTTTATTTCCCCCTCTTTTGTGATTCCTGGGGAAAAGAGAACTACCTGCCAAGCCCCTTTTGCCATTTTTTTTTTATTTTGAGGCTGAAAACTACAGCTGATAGAAATTAACAAACTACTTCTACATTTTTCTTACTTTTAATATTTTTTTTCCCCTCTAAAATCTCACCGTCCCATAGGAAGAAACTGCCTTTTTGATAGGCCCCCTGCTCTTCTATGAAATGCACACAGTAAGGCTGGGAAGCCTTTTTTTCCCAAGAAACATGGATGCTACAGAGGTAACAGAGCAGCCTATACTGCAGAGCCTCCACACCTCCCAGCACAACAGCTTCTGCTTAGGAAACATTTGAGAATCAAATACAACAGATATTGCATATCCAAAGCAAAGCTTTTGGAAGCATCAGTTGGACAAATTGCATTGGACAGAAAGTGACTCATCTTCATTGCAGTGAGAGCCCATGCTCATAAAAAATCAGAACAAAGTTATCTCTCAGGTATTGCCTAGGGTACAAGAGGTAATGCAGACGACTCCATTTCAGTCTTTTTCCCTGTATCTCAGGCAGTATTATTGATTTGCTGATTCCACAGTCGCTTCTGAAATTCACAGTAATATTCTTCAGTACTTGCATAATGGTATCATGGGATACACAGGAATGTGTCCCTTCCTGATCTCTTCCACTCCAAACACACATACTCCAGATATTTAATTTAGAGCCAAATGCATACAAATGAGCAGGACTGGTTATCTGCTGCCAACTTACCTCCAACTAAGAACAAGTCGTCAAGCTTTTGGCTTTTTTACATACTACATCAAGACAGATTTTCATGGACCAAATTTAACTTTTTAACTTTCAAAGGAAGGTGCTAAAGACTAAAAAGTTTGTTGTTATTATAATTTCATTATAGATGCATCACAAATCAGGTAGATGAGACCAGGTTTTGATTATTTTATTCTGCCCAGTTTAATATGTAAAGATAGGGAATTTTTCTCCATCCTCATACTTTCTAGCACATCCATTCCCATGAGCAGAACTTAGCAGCAGGAATACGTAGGTGCATTTGTGGACCACCATTAGGAACTGAAGCATCGCATGGATTTCATTGTACAATCAAAGGAACTGCACTCTAAGATCATAGAATCGTTCAGGGTTGGAAGGGACCACAAGGATCATCTAGTTCCAACCCCCCTGCCATGGGAAGGGACACCCTACCCTAGATCAGGCTGGCCACAGCCTCATCCAGCCTGGCCTTAAACACCTCCAAGGATGGGGCCTCAACCGCCTCCCTGGGCAACCCAGTCCAGGCTCTTGCCACTCTCATGCTGAAGAAATTCCTCCTCACCTCCAGCCTGAACCTACCCATCTCCAACTTTGCTCCATTCCTCCTAGTCCTGTCACTCCCTGAGAGCCTAAAAAGTCCTTCCCCAGCTTTTTTGTAGGCCCCCTTCAGATACTGGAAGGCCACAAGAAGGTCACCTGGGAGCATCCTCTTCTCCGGACTGAACAGCCCCAACTCTTTCAGTCTGTCCTCATAGCAGAGCTGCTCCAGCCCTCTGAGCAACCTCGTGGCCCTTCTCTGGAGCTGCTCCATCATCTCCACATCCCTCTTGTCAGAGGGGCTGCAGAATGGATGCAGTACTCCAGGTGGGGTCTCAGCAGAGTGGAGCAGAGGGGGGAGAATCACCTCCCTTGCCCTGCTGGCCACACTTCTCCTGATGCAGCCCAGGCTCTGGTTGGCCCTCGGGATTGCAATTTCACACTGCTGGCTCATGTTGAGCTTCTCATCCACCAGCATTCCCAAGTCCCTCTCCTCAGGGCTGCTCTCCAACCAGTCACTGCCCAGCCTGGATTTGTGCTTGGGATTGCCTTGACCCAGATGCAGGACCTTGCACTTGGTCTTGTTGAACCTCAGGAGGTTGACTTGTGCCCACCCCTCCAGCCTGTCCAGGTCCCTCTGGATGGCATCCCTTCCCTCCAGTGTGTCTGTTGCACCACACAACTGGAAATCTAGTCCAAAAAATCCAACATTTTTCCTTTACTCAGGTCTTGTGTAAAGCTTCTTTCAACTCGTAGTAAGCAATTCAGGAAAAAGTACAGACGAAACAACCTTGTCTATCAACCAGCAGTCTCCTGATGTTTTGACTATCAATGAACAATAAAATACAAAAAAACCCAAAAACCTACAGCCTGTGAACAATAAGTCCTTTAAGGACAGAGTCCTCAGCATGACTTGCTAGAAAGATATAAATTATCTGCTGAATCCTAATCTTTCTCTTTTGAAGCAGACGTCAGTGTTGTAGTATAAACAAACTGAAGCAGACTCCTTCTGCAGCAGCATGCAGCAGCATACAGCTTCAGGAAGAAAGATCTGTACACTGAGGCTAAGCCATCACATACCCCTGAGACCCTAAATGGGAAATATCTCATCCCTAACTGACCTAATCCTCATTACAATAAATGCTATTAACTACCTCTGCAGCAGACCAGTTTTATCACAGAAATCCTTTCTTAAAAGACAATGTGAAATAGCCCTTTTTAAAAGGAAATAAATATAGGGTTAAATTGGAAAAGGTTTCTGACATCTATTTTAAACATTACCAGCTGCCAAACTTTGCAGCTGCCACAATATTTACTAACAAGTTTTCCACATCACCTACCAGAATTCCATCTGTTGCCCTGAAAGTAGTTGTTGTAAAGCTCTCTAAATTGTGCTTGTCCTTGCTTAATCTCAGGGAATACAGGGATACAGCCTCTAAAGCGATCATACTCCACTTGCCAGATTTTCTGTCATCTTCTTTAATGTGGAGGACAAATGAGTCTTTTCTGGTTGTAAAGAATTACAGAACTTATTTTATTTACTCATAAAGACTAAGTTTATATTAGCTCCTTCTATGGAAGAAAATAATGAAGACAGACAGTAGCCTAAGTAAAGTTCTGCATATGATCAGCCTAATACATTTGCACGAAGTGGAAACAAACCCAATCTTTTGTTTTGAAGATTATCCAGCATAATCAGGGATAGCACATGAAGAGGAATGCTGAAATGTCTATCAGTAATCATAATCTTTGCAAGGAAACAGTTCTGATGAGAGAAGCAGCAGGTAGTTTTTTTAGCTTCTCAGAGCAGTGGGAAATCTTCCACTAGACTTGGTATCTCGCTTACACATTTGTTAAAGAATTCCTGAGGAATATTAGGAACAGCTTCCACTGATACCCATCACTTCCTACCTTTTCCAAGTTCAGATATGCATTAGGAGGTCAAAACTGCAACAAGGCGCTATGTGGCACCTGTGATCACAGGAGCTTTATTACATCAGTCCACTCTTGCACCACAGAGAGAGAAATAGGAACCTATATATACAAATTTCTTTACATCAAAACTGTTTTTTACAGAGATGCTCAGTGAAAACACTCTGTCTCCTAACTGGCTCCTGAAGGAGCCAGTGCTGCTGGAAATATGCTATAGATCATGGTTGAGCAAGCCAGTTTGAATCTCTCCACTTAAAGTCCAGGCCTTTACAGAAGACATCTCATCAAAGTCCTTTACCAGAAACGTTTACAGGATGGGACCTTCTTGTTGATATCTTGCAAACCATTACTAACAACCAAGTCAGTAGGTTGTTAGTAAGAAGTCCCATCAGTGAGCAATCTCCTTTATTAGGGAGAACAAAAAAAGACAAAAGCTCAGTGTAAAGAAAAGTACTCTAAGATACAAAAATGTGAGCAAGGATCCTAGTTAGATTCCCCTAATAAATCCTGATTTACCTGTGGGGTTACACAAGTGCAACTAAGATCACAATTCTGGTCAGTCACTTTGGCTGTGCATCTTCCCTAACATATTCAGCTCAGATTCAGTCTTGCTATGTGCAAGAGATTTAATGTACTTACTTTGGGCCGAGTGTCAACAACATATATGAAATCACTTCCTGGATTTGATTTTCTAATTGCTTGGAGCATCTGTTCATCCTCAAGGCATCGAGCACTAAAGCCAGATAAAGGCTGGCTGCTTCTGCATATGGAGGCCTGCAGAGAAAAGAAACCAACCCCCCTCAGTGTAGTTATTAAACAGAAATTATTTAGCATCCAGAAGCATTTACAAAACCGGCTCATTAGATGTTTGCATAGGTGTTCAGTTATGTGGGAAGGGCAGAATTACATGTTAATGTAATCTTTAGAAGGCAAGGAAATATTAAAATGATACAACTCCATTGGTCCTAGTATTTTCTTTAATCCAGATTTTAGAACTACTTTAAATATAGCATTTCCCTAATGTGGAGTAACTCCTCTCTAGAGGATGAAATGAATATAACACTGCAATCACAAGAACACTAATAGACCATAAAGAAAGGAGCCTTTTGCATTGTCACTTGTGCTTTACCAACTATGATGCTGACTACATCCACCTTACTACCAATGCATGATTTATTAAACACCCTGACACCATCAGTGCAGGAATCAGAAATGCACAGTGTGCAGCTAGATCAGTGATGGTGGTGTATTTTTAGCACTGCCTCTGGAGAAAGACCTTGCTAATGGGAAGTGGGTCGGGCAGCCAGACTCCTGGAGTACATTTATTACTCTGTGCTGCTAAAGAATGTGAGAGAGTTTCTCCACAGACACATCAGGATCAGATCTCCAGATGAATTGAGCAAGAAGGAACAGTAAGTGAAATGAATGACTCAGGAGTGGGTTTTATTTCCACCAGGCAGAGAACAGCTAGACTTGTAGAGGGCACGGGGCTAATACATGCACTCCTAGGCACTGGACGGAAGCATGAAGTGAATCTGCTTGATGAAGGTCATAAGCTGTGCAGACTGCCATAGGATTGTTTATCACTGTGAGAAAGGATATGCTCTTTTTCAGACAAGTCTTTGAACTATTAGTAGCTGGTCAGTAAAACATGGATCTTTAAAACAGATACCCTGAGTTGTATGAAAGTTCACACTTAGTTAATAGCTTTTGCAAACAGATTATTAGTTGTCTATAGAGTCTTGCCTGCTGATCAGTGAATACTTCAGTGATTTAATATATACTTGTAGCTCCTTTGCATGAAGCAAAAGGTACATATCAGTATGTCCACAGTCTCTCCTTCAACCATAGTGCACCATACACACGGCAGATGTAGACCTCAAGAGCTGTGGATGAAAGTTGGGATTCAGGAAAAGTATGGGCTGGAGCACATTACATGATATCATCCCAGAGGCCCAAAGGACTAATGTATGTCCCAGCACAACTATGAAGAGATGGCTTTTCCATCAAACCAAACTTGGTGTTTAACCTTGTCTTAAGAAACTGCTGCACTACCAGTACTGCAAAACTAGGAAGAGAAGCTGACCTAGTGAGCATTAGCTGACCATATGCTGATCTAAGTGACCCAGTGATATTATAAGTGGGAATCATTACCCATGACATCCATGAAAATATCACCCCCTGCAGATCCAGGACAATTGCTTAACATAAGCACATGTGTCTATAAAATTTATTGGGCTATGATTAAGTGCAGGGCAAGTAATGAGGTTATTTCACAGGATGAACAGAGTTTTATCTTACCATATTCAGGTAGAGCCTGTAAGATGCAGAGTGAGATGTCACATCCTCATTGAATTTTCAAGTGCTAAAGAGCTATGGGAAAGTTGTGAATATGAAAGAATGTGACACTCACCTCCCCTGCACACAGGAGACTTCTGCTGTTACCATAGTTGTTTAATACCTGCCATCACAAATCTTAACCCCACTCCTCCCCACTACTGTATTAGCTGGCAACTCTCAAACTCACTTGCAGGCAAAACCAGACTCTTCAATAACCCATGACTCAGCCAGATTTCAGTAGCTCTTTCATCTACCCTTTTGGGTTTATTCACAGATCTTTTCTTGAGAGGCTACTCCTGATTCTCTAATTGTTGCAAGTGCAGTTTTTCTCCTCACTAACTTGCTCTCAGTCTATTCCTACCAGATGTTAAATTGCTCTTTCTCCCAATCACCTGCTAAAATTTGCCTGCCACTAGACTTTGCTCTTCTTCCACCCATGTTTCAGAATTTCTTGTACTACTCCATTTCTTTGTGAAGAAGAGATTGCTTTTTTTTTTGTCTTAGCTGGATGATGAAGCAGGGGTTAGATAACTGCATTAAGTGCCTGTTAATGAAGTAACTGTAATTCCAGTGTGTGCCCGTATGTACAAACTCACTAACCAGACTACACTAACTGTCATTATTTTTTTCTCCTTGTCAAAAGAATTACGAAAGCAAGGCCACTTCAATGCTACTTAATCACACTTACATTGTTATCCTTGCAGTAGTAGGAAAGAGCTGGGAAACGCCTTCGGCTTCGGAATTTAGAGCTCCCTACTATGATACGTGCAGTCGCAGACTTCGGTACATACACTTCTGTAGGGTAGGAGTCACACACCTGTGAAAGGAAACTGCTTACTTGGGCTACAAAATATCTCTAACATTATTTGGTCTGCAAAAAAAGTCTTAACACCAAAGAACTCTAATCTCTATCTGTGTTGTATACACATCACTGACATTTCTCAAAACAGTCTTTTGAAGCAGTAAAGTATTAATTCTATCTTAGAGATGGCAAAATTGAAACAGAATGGTTGAAAAGCTGGTGTTAATTCATGACCCACTGAAAACAGACAGGTACAACATACATTTATACCAGAAAAGAGTCAACATTATATACTGCAAAGTCATATTTCAACTGCAGTTTCCTCTGTAGCAGAGTTTGGAAGTAAGGATGGGAAGTAAAGATGGTTGAAGGTCTCTTTACTATAAAGGCAGGAGTCTATAGAGACAAATATTCCAGCTAATCTAGTTTGTTGGGTTTTTTTAATTACAAAACCAAGGACTCAAGGAAAATAAATCAATCTGTATGAAATAAGGGTACCAAGAGGCAAGCAGCTCTGACAATGCCTGTTTCTGAAAGAAACCAAATGAGTTTGCAAAAAAATGCAGAATTTCCTCTGGAGACAAGTGAGGTCCTGGACTAACTTCTTTTTCCTGACACTGTGTGCAATTCTGGCTTGAGTCAAAAGGATATCTCCCTGGGACTTTCTGGATGGCTAAAGGAACTAGGAAGCCCAGAAACAAGTTGGTTTCTGAGAGAATCAGAGATAGGTGAAGGAGAAAGAAAAAGAAGGGCTTGTGGTTACAGATGCTGCTGTAGTGAGATGGGTTTGATTCATGATGCCATTTTTCCTACACTTTATCTTACAAGAGGGCGAATATTTTCCCATTTGTTTTAACAAAAAGAAAACAAACACTTTTATTCTTCATCAAGAATTTCACAGGCTTTCCTTAACGTGGATATGTTCCAGCGAGAGAACCAATGGCACGCATGACAAACTCCCTTCAAAAACACTTTGGTTATTATTTCTCACAATTAATTAATGTTCTAGGGACTTCAATCACACCAGAATGAACAATGCAGGACAGCAGGAAACTAGGAAGATATATCACCTGTCAAATGACAGTGAAAACCACCAACAGTCAATCACACCAGCTTCTAAAGGACTGTGAGGATAGTCATCAAGAAAAAAAACCCTGCCAAACTCATTATTTCACGTTTTTTTTTTCTTCAAGTGACTGTGTAGTGATTTTATATAACCCCAGGAAAGTGCTCATTCAGATACATAACACCAGGTATGATTTAAACTTCTCTCCTGACATTTAAAGCACTGTGGAGATGTTTTCTGAATCTCATTTCCACATGTGTTAAATGAAGACACATCCTTTCTGGGGTGTATTAGAAGGGGTGTGGATAGTAGGTCAAGAGAGGTTCTCCCGACCCTCTACTCCGCCCTGGCAAGACCATATCTGGAGTACTATGTCCAGTTCTAGGACCCCCAGTTCAGGAAGGACTGCTTGAGAGAATCCAGCACAGAGCCACAAAGATGATTAGCAGAATGGAGCATCTCTGTTACGAGGAGAGACTGAGGGAGCGGAGGCTCTTTAGCCTGGGGGAAACTGAGAGGTGACCTCATCAGTGTTTATGAATATATAAACGGTGAGTGCCAGGAGGATGTAGCCAGGCTCTTCTCAGTGATGCCTGATGACAGAACAAGGGGCAATGGGTGGAAGCTGAGGCATAGGAAATTTCATGTAAACATGAGGAGGAATTTTTTTCACTGTGAGTGTGAGAGAACCCTGGAACAGGCTGCCCAGGGTGGGGTTCTGGAGTCTCCCTCTTTGGAAATATTCAAAACCCACCTGAACGTGTTCCTGTGTGATCTGGTCTAGGTGATCCTGCTCTGGCAGGGAGGCTGGACTGGGTGATCTTTCAAGGTTCCTTCCAGCCCCTGACATTCTGTGATTCTGTGATTCTCCCACTTTCTATGTGCCTTTTTATGTGCAAGAGTGGAAGAACTGCACCTTACTACATGTGTGTACAGAACTGAGCACAAAGGGATCCTGCACCTAAGTGCTATGGTAGTCCTCAGTCATACTGCTGGATTTACTTTAAAAACAGTCTCTAACAGAAAAAAAACCAAAACAACTCACTCCATAGTCTCTGTTTACATCACTAATTTGCCAGTAGTTGTTTGGAATACCCATTCGATTGTATTCTTCATTGAGGTCCACAAGCTTCCAGCCTTGTTCTCGTTCTTCTTTGTCCAGTTTTGGGTTGAATGAGAAACAATACAGCTCTTCATATTTCACTGGAAAAAAGGGAAAAAAACCCAAACTAAATAGTAAGCCACTTCAGATTTCTCATCCTGACATCACACTTCAAAATCAGAACTTGGTATTGTCCTTTATGTAGTTTCTTTTAAAATAATATGCTTTACTATGCAAAAGCACATATCCTGGCTTACAGAAAGTCTTTACTTTTGATTATGTCTTCTACAGGTTTCATTTAAGTAATATTTGCTTTTAAAAAGTTCACTTGCAAACACACACATAGAAGTATGAACATCAGTAAAGAAAACCTCATGCTAACTTTGTCAGGAAAGTACTGAAAGTCAATAAACTCACGTGTAAGGAGAAAGAAAAGAAAGATTTGCACATTGTCTGACAGTTTCAACTCTTTTTTCTCTATTGTCTAATTTCAAACATCTGTCATGGCACAGATCAGGAAGACAGTCTGGTTTATTCTTCATCTGCTAACATAAAGTTTTAGTAGCATCGTCCATAAATTCAATCTGAGATCTTTGTAATAAAGTGCTTTTAGTAGCAATCTGAGCTCCTGTTTTCACTGCTTGGTTGTCAGAAGCATGTGGATTTTCTTTCCAACTGCACCTGCTGTTCACAAGCCCACTGGCAGCCTTTAAGAATCCACCTACTAAAATACATCCAGGTTATTTATGACTGAAGTGTGCTGCAACATTACAAGTGTCTATAGGTGGTAACAAAAATTTTCAAGTATTCATAGTCGGTGCCTTAAAGCTCAGTTTTCACCTCTTTGCCTGTACTTACCACCTTTCACAGTTGTTTCGCCGTAAGCAGCTATAGTCCTGCTATTACAGCTGTAAGAACTGTTTATGGTCAACTTGTTTCACTGAATGGCAAAAAAGTCAAATTAGCTGACAGCTTGATCTTATTAAAATGCTATTAACAACTAACAAGTATCAAATCAAACACAAATTTGCTCCTTCAATGTAAGTAGGACATCAGATAGCATAGACTAGATTAATCCAGTACACAACATGAGCTTCATTCAGGTTCCCTTAGAATAGAATGGATGGAAAGATTGTGGCACATCTTTAATGAAGTTTTTTTTCTTTAACCTGCAAAGGACAAAGATGTACAACTACATTTCTCCCATTATATTCTTCCTCATCAGGATGAGGATTGACCTTTCTGCCAGTTTTCTTCCCATACCTGGTCGTGCCAGACGTATCAGAGATATGTAAACATCATGGCAGTCTCGTTCCTGAGGGATAACCAACTGGATGACCTGGAAGTTCTTGCAGCGGATCAGCAATGGGCAGCCAGTGGCAGTGGTGGCCTGCTTCTCAATAGAGGAAATTTGACTATGGAGGATCTGTGAGAGAATTCAAAATGGTTATGCCAAGTGAATCAAGTTTATAGGTAGAAAAATATATACTCATAATGATATGCCAGGGCAGGCACAGTAGCTTCCACTAATGTTTCAGAAAACCCCCACACTCATCCTCTTGTAGTTTGGTTTGCATCTCCAGCTCCAGGCTCCTCAGCAGCCTCTGATACATCACTTACAGGCAAATAATCACTTCTGGAGTGTTTCAACTGCTCAGACATCAGCCTGGTCATTCTAGTCAAAGCTTTCTATTTGTTTGCTTTATTGTAAGCTAGTAGTTCTCAGAAAGGAGCTTGTTTCACTAGTGAAAGCATCAGATAGCTTTAGATATGGTTAAAATGTTGGGCCTCCTCACTGGCAGGATGATAGCCCTGATGTAATTTTAAACATTGCATCAGATGAGATGAAATATTATGATAAAAATCAGGAGGGTAATAGAGGGAACAAAAGAGGGTAGAGTTAATAATTAGGACAAAAATGGACAAAGAATTAATAATTAAGCTACATAAAAGACTCTCAAACTAGATAACTAAAAATATTACATTATTAAAAGAAAAAAAACTGATAAAAGTCTACTGAGGAAACAGGTTGTTCAGGCTGGAGAAAAGAAAGCTGAGGGGAGACCTTCTCACTCTCTACAACCACCTGAGAGAAGACTGGAGCCAGGTGAGTAGGTCTGTTCTCCCAAGTGAAAAGTAACAGGATGAGAGGAAATGGCCTCAAGTTATACCAGGAGATTTTAGATTGGATACTAGAGGAAATTTCTTCTCTGAAAGGGTTATCATGCATTGGAACAGACTCCCCAGGGAGATAGTTGAATCCCCGTTCCTAGAAGTGTTTAAAGGAAGCAGAGATGTGGTGCCAAGGGACACGGTTTAGTAGCAGAGTTACATAATGGTTGGACTCCATGATTCTAAAGGTCTTTTCCAGCCAAAACAATTCCATGATTCTAAAACAACAAAACCACTGATCCAGCACAGGCAGTTAGGGAAAGAGGCAAGAGCTGCCTGAACCAAGGTAATAATTCACATGCAAAGCAAACTCTGCAGTTCTTCCTGAATGATAGGAGCAATGCTGTAGCTTACAGCAGCTGTTTCTCAGTCAAACACATCTGGTGTTTATACAGTGAAGATCCTTCTACTCTTCTTACTGTGTTGCAATATACAGAATCCATTCAAAAATTTCAAAAATTACCAGGCTGGGATTTCACATGCTTTGAACTTATAAGAGCATCCATACGAACTAATTTACTGCATTCAAACTGTTTTGCAAGCTGTTTTCAAATTACCCTCAATAAAGTGCCATGCCCTTACAGCTAACTGGAAACAAACAAAAAAAACCCCAAACAATAAAAATTCATACCCAGGTTTCTTTATGAGTTTCAGAATCATTCTCCACAAATATAACATGGGTAGCTGTTAAATACAAGGTTCCCAGTGCAGATTTCTTTGAAGACAAACGATCAAGTAACCGAACATTTTCCACCTATGCAAAGAAATGACAGAAGGGGAAAAAAAAAGGAAATAATTAGGATATGACATAGTCTGACACAGTGAGATCTCAACACCCACATTCTTTTCCATTTCCAGGTATGTTCTTTCCAGTATCATGAGAAATGACTATCAGAAGTGTATAACTGTACAAGAAAATACAATTGTCTTATGTGATCTAATCCCAGACCTACCTTAAAGTTCATTTTTGTCCCAGTTGTGGTACCTCTGTATCCAAAAATCTGTCAGCAAAGAATTCCAAAGACAGCTTCTCACTTGAGCTCTTTGCTGTTATCTCACCTTGCCAAAACACTGTGATAGTAAGGCAGGGCCTGGCCTTCTGATAAACCCCAGCTCCATGTTGTCCATTCAAGCCATTCCAAACTTACCAATGATACAGAGGAAGCTAATTATAGTAAGAAAATACAATAGTGATAGTGGTAGAGTGTCATTCTTCAGCAGGCCTCACTTGGGCTCTGCTGTTTGTTCCTGTGCTTCTATTAAGTTTGACAAAAGTGGTCACATTAGAATTGTTTGCCTTCAGACGCTCTTCAGTGGGAACCAAGGATTTCACATCCACTGCTCTGCCTCACTGGATACAAAATGGGCATTCTGTCTTTGCTACACTACTAGCAACATGCAAGTCCATAATGATCAACTCTCGGATCTATGTCTTGAAGACCATTAATATTTTGTGTATGGCATGTGCCACAGGCATTTGTCTAATGTAATACAATATTTCTGACTGAGAAACTAGAACAATAAAAAAATAGGCTAAAATCTGGCTTGAGCAGTTAACAACTGACTACCACGGGTTTCCTACTACAAAAATTTTAGTAATTTTTAAAGCAAACTCAATCCATACCTAGTTGAAACAAGAGAAAATAAAGGATGTT
The DNA here is from genome assembly GCA_013400475.1 of Tricholaema leucomelas. NCBI lineage: Eukaryota > Metazoa > Chordata > Aves > Piciformes > Lybiidae > Tricholaema lacrymosa > Tricholaema leucomelas. Next base: position 30,080 of record WAAF01017128.1, on the reverse strand, counting down.
GATGGCTGATAACATTGGAATCGTATGCTGGAATGCTGGAAGCACATGCTTTTTGTGCAAGCAGCAGCAGAGATCTATGCAGCCTGTCCAATGTTGCCAAAGAGCTTCAACACATTGGCTAATCTCTACAACCTCTCTTCAACTCTTCAATCAAAACTTAGTATTTGCTTTATTCTGTTGTGGTAGGCCTGATAGGCTGAAATGGGCTTATACTTGTATTGTTTTGCCCAGGCATGTTTTTTAGCTCTCTCTCCTGCTGTTTTGGGGAGAAGCAACTGCAGGAAAAAGGACAAAGAACCTGGAGCCACTGAGTCTGAGGACTCTGCTTTGCCCAGACTTGTTTACATCTTGTGGTTAACAAGGTACACACACTTAGCTTTTGTCTGCCTTGTGCAAGGCCTATGCTTTTCCCAAATTTGGGTAAAGCAAGCCTATGACTTCACCTAATACGGTCAAGCTTGGGTAACTGCCATTCTGGTTAGCTATTCTGTGTCTAAAGGCCCATTAATCTCAAACTCCATTGATAAGAAGCGATACACAGGTAAACACAACGTGCTCTGCCATTGTATTTGTGCCTACTGTTACCTGCTGCCATTGCTCACTGCCTTATTGTATCCTAAATTGCCTGGAAACTGCCTGCCTCAAGTTTACCAGGAACAGGCTCTAAATACCTCTATGCGATCGGCCTGCATAGCCAGCGTGACGTCATGCTAAGACTGCACATTGCAAGACATCCTGCCTACAGCTGAAAGTCTCCTGCCAAGACGGGAAGTCCTGGAGATACACAGATCATCTAGAGGACCAGGTCAGAGATTGTCTTCCTCCTTTCCCAGCATTCTGTGAAGCCTGGAAAGAATCAGAAGCCTCCGTGGCTGACAAGTACCAGAATTCTCTGAAAGCATTTGGGTACTGTTTGAAATTGTAGCTAGCCCTGCGAGTTGGGAAATAATATTTTGTGAGTAAATACTTAAAGCCTCTTGTAATTGACTATTGCCTTCTGCCATAAGCAGAAAGGAGCTCCTTGAGACCATCTAGTGAACAAGCAGTATATTGACCACAAGAACCTTCTTTTCCAGTCCAATTAATGCTTATATATTTTTGCAAGTTATTTCTAGATCCTATGTTATTATCTGCATAAAGTTTCCATGACCATGCAAAGAATCAGTTATTATTAAAAATCAGTGGTCAGGGTGGTGAGAGTTTTGAATATTAATATTAATTATGAACATAATATAATTAATTATAGTAACAAATACTAGTATTAATATTATAATTCATAGAATCATAGAATCAACCAGGTTGGAAGAGACCTCCAAGATCATCCAGTCCAACCCAGCATCCAGCCCTATCCAGTCAACTAGACCATGGCACTAAGTGCCTCATCCAGGCTTTTCTTCAACACCTCCAGGGACGGGGACTCCATCACCTCCCTGGGCAGCCCATTCCAATGCCAATCACTCTCTCTGTGAAGAACTTCCTCCTAAATAATATTAATGTTATCCTCAATTGTGAATACGAATATAAATTTTGAAAATATAATTTCACAATTAACTAATTACCTTTTCATAACACATACACTTGTTTATTTTTAGTATTTGGAGCTGGTAACTGCTGAACAGTTATGCTACTACTAAAATCTAAAGGGAATGGATTTGTGTTTGAAACACAGAAGCTGACTTCAATGTTGTTTTGAGAAAATGGAAGATGGTGGAAATAGAAAAAATACCAAGAGAACCAAATCCAACAAACAGCCAAATCTAAAGACAACCTTATCCCTTTTGCAGTGAAATGAATGCAAATTTGCATCAACGTCCTGCAAAAGAGAATTGTGTGCAACAAGTACAAATCAAAAAATACTAAGAGGATCAGCAGAATCATTTTTAATAATGCAGAGATTCCATATTAGACTGACAGAAAACATCTGAAATGCTCTCAGATGGGATGATAGCCATTTATTCTCAACATTTTGCAGAAATGTTTCCGCTGCAGTCACACCAGAAACAGAATGATGCCAGCACCTAAGAATTGCATGTTTACAGTGTGTATTCCAAACACATTGCGCTGTTTTAAAAATAGGAACAAAGAAATTCTTCAAACCAAAGGAAGCCACTTTGGTAGCTAAATTCTTAAAATCAAACAATTAGTAAAATCAAGTACTCTCCCTCAAGGCCAGTTATAATCTGCTTTAAACAAAAATAAAACAGCTAGAAAGCACGGATAAAATCTTTTCCCAGGACCATCTACTTCAGAGGTCACATATTGGGGTGCGGAGGAATGGCAGAAACACAGCGTTAACCCAGTAAGTATTCAGTGGTAAGCAAAAGAGGAGAAATAAAGGAGCAGGGATAATACAAAAGAAAAATTACATGAAAGCTGTGCTCCTTTTATATAATTTTTATGACTTGGAAAGAAGCTTAGGGAGCTTCAACCAACTTCTCAGATTAGGTGTCACAATTACCACCTCCATTTTTTCCACACCTTTTACGCATGACACCACAATTATTGGCTTGACAGCTTTGTACTTTAGTTCTTCTAACTTGCATGGATACCATTTGGTCTTTACTCTTTGTTGTTGCCAGATTCTTAAGACGTCTCTTCTAATAATGTTTGTACTGGCGACAAATCTTCTGGTATGTTCTTCACCTAGAAATAGGCCAGAATGGGCATGTCACTAAACACCTTCTCTACTTTGATCCTTTACTAGTTCTGCGGATTTTCTGTCAAGATTTTACCTACTTAAAGTCAGCTTGCAAATGTAGTAGGAGTCCTGTATTTAAACAATCTTCATGAGTCCTCATAAACATTTTAGATGTTGGCTCTCATTCTTTTTAAACAGTTTTCACATTTTTATGTAGTTTCCTCTTTGAAGTTAAACATTATCATGGGAGATTTCCCTCCCCACCACTCTTTTTTTTTTATTTTTGCTATTTCAAGGCTACTGCATCTAAGTGTGTTAATTGCTGCAACACAGAGTTGTCTTTTGAATCAGATCTTTCTAGCATTAAGACCAGGTCCCAGAATTATTTGTAATTATTTTTTAAAACAAATATCTATTTTTAAAGTAATCAAATAACCTCTCTATAGGCAAGCATTTAAAAAAACTAAAATTGTACTCAGAATCACCACTCCCACATTTACCAGTCTCAGTCTGGTAAATGATGTCTCCTACTGTTATTGCCTTTCAGAATCACAGAATATATCGGGTATTAAGAGACCTCCAAGATCACCCAGCCCAATCATAGATGTAGCACTAAAAGGTCAACACTAATCCATGTCCCTTTGCTTTCTTCATGCCCCATTCAATCACGTTTAGGTTGCCACTGGCAATGCCACTATTTAGGTAGAAGATGTAGGTACTACAATTTTAGTACTGTACTGCAGTCCTGGGGCGCTGCAGTTCCACTAGTTCTGTTGAATCTCATAATTTCAATCTGTAGGGACTCTTTGCTTTTGCAATATAGTTAATCTGTTGCGGGGTCGGGAACGCCAAGCGACGACTCAACATGAGCTAGCTTCAAGGCGATCCAATTGTTTACTGAGAGCATCAAGGTTCAAGTTACAAAGGACATATTTTCTGGTCAGGGTGAGCAAAAGTGAGCACATCCAGCATGCAACGCGGTGCTTCTAAAGATTGGAATTTGCATATTCCTCCCACCTGTGGTATCATTCAGGGCTAACTTCTCTCCTTATCTGGACACAGTCCCACAGAAGCTGTTTATCAGAAGGCTCAAGGACACATTCCTTTGAGCTTCTTCACATACACTGCTGTGGCTTACTGTGTTTAAATACTCAGACCTCACATCCAAGGCTTGATTGTACAAGCTTCTAGAGGCTCGTGCCCCCTTTCCTTCAGCCCGTTCCCATTAACCTGTGAGATTTTACTCCATCAACTTCAAGACAAAATAAATCTGCTCTTTGACAGGCATGACTTTCCCATCTTTCTCATGTAATTTGTCACTAACATGCCTGTCACAGATTATTCACCTTCTGCTTAATTTCTCCCATGCCTATTACATCAATACTCTCATTTATAAACAGTTGTTTTAGTTGCAAGGTTGTTGGTTGGGTTTTTTTTTCCCCCCAGACTTTTAATTTTTGTGCCGGAGTCCACATATATTTCATCCAACTATTTGTTTCTTTGCCTGGCATTCCTGGCAATTTCTATCTGTTTGAGAATACCAAATTTTTATAGTCATAGTATTTCGTGACATAACACAGAGCATGCAAAATATCATGCAATTTCTGGATTCTAACAAGAGCTTCTAAGTTTTTCAGTACTTCGGTGAAGATGAGTGGAACTCAGAACAAGCTCTCCTAACAGGCTCAACAAGGAAAAAGAACTGTTTGTGAGATGATGCAGTGGACTGAATTTTTAGCTAGCCCTTATTTCTGCTCAAAAGATTACAGTAACTCAGTTAATCTTGCCTAGTTTTTACACAATAGATATTCAATCTGTCATTGCAGGATGAGAAAAATAAAGCAGGTTTGCTAGTAACTTACCTTGGGAACCATCTTATCAGGTCCATGGAGCAGGGGAACTGCTTAAGTCTAAACTGTACCTGGATTCAAATCCAGTTTTGATTCATAGTTAAGTGGCATGAAGTGCTTTCAGTAGCAGTAGGGGTCTCTTAAGATCTCGGGAACTTGGTCTAAAAACTGTGTGCATAACCCTCTGCATGGATTTACATGGTTTAGATCTGAGCTCCATCTGTTTCTTCTGCCTAGTTTCCAATTACTCAAACTTTCTGAAAACGCAGCATATTTTATACGTGAACAGGGGGAAAGAAAAAAAAACCAACAACAAACTAGAGCTAGCCTCAATTTTCTATTTTATTCTGCTGATCAAAGGATTCAGACAAGGAGCTTTTTTTTTTTTTTCTTCACTCTCCCAATCAGGAAAAGAAATCCAAGTGTCTTTAAAAGGTCTAGAGGGAATGGGAGTATATTCATTTTCACAACATGAGGAATACATGCTATAGTAGTGCCTTGGAAGAAGCTGGGGCGTTCTAGCTAAAAAAGTAGCAGCAGAAAGCAACATTAAAGGGGGAGGGGGAGAATAGTGATAGTGTAGTAATTAATCTCCTGTCTTTTCTCCATAACTACCAGACTTTCATGGAGAACTTAAGAAATAAAGTATGTACTGTCACACACCAGGAAAGAGCATACACACCATGCACATGGGCTTTGCCTAGAACGAACAACTGGCGGGGAGACACCTTATCAGAAAATACCAGGTAAAGACTGAAATAGAGCAAAAGTAGCCCATAAAGTTGAAGGCAAAGGGAGAAAAAAATAGAGTATAAGCTAAACCAGTTTGGAGAGTGGCATCTAAGAAAAAACTTCAGTATCTATTGCCCCCACCATTTATTTTTGCCTGATGACTGTGGTTGTCTAGGCTTAAAAAGACTGCCAAGAAATTGATTTCAATGATTACAACCCCTTACATGGGGATAAATAATGCTGGCCAGAAACTCTATTTTCAATATAACACAGATGACAGAAAAAAAGGAGGCAAAAATAGATGTTAAAGTGACTGCAGATTAAGAACAGATGGAAGGCACTTTTTACTCAAAGCATAAACATGACAAATGCCTTCTGAACAAGGCTGTCATAAGGTCATTCAAGAAAGAAAACATCATATTAAGAAAAAGTGTGGGTCAAAGCTTCATACAGACACAACTCCCATCAGTTTCAATGGGACTCCCACCTAAGGAAAAATGGCAAAGATATGACCCTGAAAGTGTTCAGAAGAGGTGGTGTGCCAAAATGCTATTCCTAAAAATATCCATGTACCCTAATTTGTTTTCATTTTTGGTATAGATTACTTCTTGACAGCATGGCCTATTTTAAAATGCTTCTTGAACATGGTACCTTCATTCTCAGAATCATAGAATCTTAGAATGGTTTAGATTGGAAGGGACCTCAAAGACCACCTAGTTCCAACACCCGTCCATAGGCAGGCACACCTCCCACTAATCTTCTTCAAGATGTTTCAGCATCTCCAAACACATGGCAGCACCATTAAAAAGTGTAGAAGTTACTGCTACATTTTCATGCTATTGATAACTCCACAGGGAAAGCTCTTTCAGATAAATGCAGAATCATTTCTGACTGTGAACACAAACTGGAGTAGGCAAAGCACAGAGAAGCAAAGCTGCACAGCAGATTGGTCAGACTGGTGAAAAACATGCCTTGCAGCAAACCCTCAGTCCCATGGCTCTCCACATCTCTTTGCTTCTTGACACACTTGTGTGCATCAAGGCAGAGCTATCTGACACCAAATAGTCTACTGCAGAAATAAATAAAATGTTTAATTAGGAAAAAAAAAATCTTAAGGTTCTATAACTTTTTAAGTTTTTGGTCTGTGTGTTTGCTTCCCAAGTATTAGCTAACCCAACGTAGAAGACACTTGAACTGCCAGGTCTGGCATGGCAGTCACCAGGCTACCACTACAATTATCACTGTACATCTGAAAGGAGAACACAAGTGGAAGAACCTAGTGGAAAATCCAAGAACAAAATAATTCTGCTCCCCTGTATCACCAAGTGCTCATGGCTCCTTTAGGAAGAGCCATTAATAATTCCTCTCATATTCCTTATCACAAAGAAGGAAGAAAGGCCAGAAAAACCCTCCAGAAACTTTTTGGTTCTTCAGCCAGTTAAAATTCATTGCTCCACGGAAAAAGCCTGTCAAAGCAAGTTCCACATAAAAGCTGATAAAGTACTTTGACATTTGACCCTACAAAGGAGTTTCAGTAATTCTTCATGAGCAAAGAGAGCCTGTTTTCACAACAGTCTATGCTGCTGAAAAGACTGTAGAATGGGAATGGAGCCTGGTTAGACTAGCAGCATGCTCTTAGCCCTAGAAGGGCTTCTTTTTGTCTGTCTAGGACTTAGTATCCCTTGGGCTCCTAGATTGCATGAGGATTTCAGCTGCCTTCCCTACTCACCTTATGATGATACACATGTGAGTAAAAGCAAGAAGAGACCAAATCCTGGGAAATAGTGACAGGACTCTGGCCGGCTTCAGCACTGTAGGCACGCTCAAGCTAAAGGAGGAACTTGAACAAGCCAAAAGCCTGAGCCTAATGAGAAAAAAGGAGCACAGCTGGTATGGTTTGAGGCCAAGTGGAATATATGAGCTTTGCTCACCCTGGTTGACCCTAGCTATCCATGTGTTTATCATAATTTCTGAGGGTGGAAAAAAATACAACATGCAAAATATTAAATACTTTTTTTTTGTTTTTCTTTCACACAGATAAAATAGTGTTGTACTCGTTCAACAAAATATACAGTAAGGGATCTTTTTGTATAATCTTGGAACAGGAATAAAGGAAAACTGGATTGCCAGTTGATGCTGCCATTTACTGTGGTTTCTGTTCTGTTTCGTAAGAATCATGAAAACTGTAGCTGATCCATGTAACCTTTTAATATTTCTCTCTGAAAAGATTTCCCAAGTGCAGTAAAATAATGCACATTGAATCTGCGGCCACGTGAGTAAAAAGAATTAACCAAAGCAAAAACAAGTACTGAAATCATTGTGTTTAAAGAAAGACACTTTATGCTCTGCATTGTAAAATGTTTCTTCAGGACAAACCTGACAGGATGGAGCCGGGGGGGGGAAATATTCAAGAAAAATCTAAGCACGTCTAATTTACTGAAGGACTGAAGTGAAAAAGAAACACTGGACAATAGCAGAAAAATATATAAGGACTTACTTGTCATGTCAACAAGGCAGTGACAATTTGGCTTTAAAAAAAAACCCCAACTATTATTTGCTAAGGTCTATAAAAATCACTACCATAGTATCAGATACAGCTTAGAAGTAGTTGTATAATGCAGCATTGAAATATAGTGTCATCATCATAACACAAAGATCATCCAAAATGTCTTTTCACTTTCAGTCTACATGAGACCTTATTTGTCTAGAAAGAGAGAAGTGAGCAACTGAGGAATTTTCTAATTTCTTTTTTCTGTGTTCTACTACACAAAAAAAAAAAAAAAAAAAAAAAAAAAAAAAAAAAAAAAAAAAATCCAAATGAATTTAGGGGGCAAAGTGCTTCCTCAGGTCATTAAATCTTAGCTACATTTGCCAAAATCATTTAGATTTAGTTGTGATAAAAAAAAATATACAGAACGTACATAGTAGTAAGCTGGAGGAGGAAGAAAGTATTCTGCATGCATAGGCATAGGAAGTTCCATGGAAACAGGAGGAGGACTTTTTTCCCTGTGAAGGTGACAGAGCCCTGGAACAGGCTGCCCAGGGGGGTTGTGCAGTCTCCCTCTCTGGAGATACTCCAGACCTGCCAGGGTGTGTTTCTGTGTGATATGGTCTAGGTGATCCTGCACTGGCAGGGGGGTTGGACCAGATGAGCTTTTGAGGCTCCTTCCAGCCCCTGACATTCTGTGATTTGGGCTGAATGAGCAGAGAGCTCCCAGTAGATAGTGCCCTGTAGATAGTATCCCTGTAGATAGTTCACAAGCCCTGTGAGGAGAGGCTGAGGGAGCTGGGGTTGTTTAGCCTGGAGAAGAGGAGGCTCAGGGCAGACCTCATTGCTGTCTACAACTACCTGAAGGGAGGCTGTAGCCAGGTGGGGGTTGGTCTCTTCTCCCAGGAAACCAGCAATAGAACAAGGGGATACAGTCTCAAGTTGTGCTAGCAGAGGTATAGGCTGGATGTTAGGAAGAAGTTCCTCACAGAGAGAGTGATTTGCCATTGGACTGCCCAGTGAGGTGGTGGAGTCCCCGTCCCTGGAGGTGTTGAAGAAAAGACTGGATGAGGCACTTAGTGCCATGGTCTAGTTGATTGGATAGGGCTGCGTAATAGGTTGGACTGGATGATCTTGGAGGTCTCTTCTATCCTGGCTGATTCTATGCAGCCAAGGAACATTGAAAAGAAATACATGTTTAAATTCCTCCCTTTCATACTGGCTTTTCCAATGCATGTTCAAAAGTACCCTGTTCAGCAACCTGTTTTAGAGCAACAGGTTCTCCTCCCCCTCTACTCTGCCCTGGTGAGATCTCATCTTGAATACTGTGTTCAGTTTTGGGCTGCTCAGTTTAAGAGGGACAGGGATCTGCTGGAGAGGGTCCAGCAGAGGGCTACAAGGATGATTAGGGGACTGGAGGGCATGGCTTATGAGGAGAGGCTGAGAGACCTGGGGCTGTTTAGTCTGAAGAAGAGAAGACTTAGAGGGGATTTGATACATGTTTGTAAGTATCTGAAGGCTGGGCAGGAAGGGGGGGACAGGCTCTGCTCACTTGCTCCCTGTGAAAGGACAAGGAGCAATGGGTGTAAATTGCAGCAAAAGAGGTTCTGCCTCAACACAAGGGGGTACTTCTTTATTGTAAGGGTCACTGAGCACTGGAATAGGCTTCCCAGAGAGGTTGTGGGGTCTCCTCTGGAGAGTTTCAGGGCTTGTCTGGATGTGTTCCTCTGTGATCTGTGCTAGACAGTATTGTCCTGTTCTGACAGGGGGGTTGGACTCGATGATCTCCTTGGGTCCCTTCCAACCCCTAACATCCTGTGAGCCGTGAACAGTACCAGGCCATTTCAGCTCTGCAGGCCAGAAAAGATTTGCATTAAATACGGATTTGCAGGGCTCCATTTTGTCACGGCAGAGATCTGTCTCACTCAGCAGATTACACCTGCATACCAGGAAATGTCAATGTCTATTTCCTGTTGCAAGTAGACAATTTTTATTTTTTTGTTAACTTACAGACAATGACAGATCAAATACCATCCACTGGAGTCCATTAACAGCAGGCTTAGAGATTCCAGTCTTGACCACTCCAAAGCCAAGCTTCCCAAATCCTCCACTCCAATCTTGGTTGCCTTCTATGCATAAACAAAAATCAAAGAATATACCCTGCAGGCAAGCTGTCTTGATGGTTTTCAGTACCATTTTTTAAGTGCAAGAAGTTACTAGTTTAGACACAGATACCGAGACAGCAAATTACAGTATGTGGTTTTCCATGGCTTTTAGAGCTTGTTTTATTATTTTATCCAGCTGCCTTTTTATTGAGGGTCACATTATTGAAAATACGGCAGTCTGGCGTAGAAGATCTAAGGATGTCTGTCAGTTCCAGGATTAGGAAAATATTTATGTTATTATGGACTTAACAGAGCTGTCTAAATCTAAAAGGAATAGACACAAAACCAGAAATCTAAATACAAAATGGCCTTTCCAATTAATACGAGTCAGTATACAGATCTCACAAGGCAGGAAGTGCCTTCCCATTCACACAACATGTGAAAACCAAGGCATTGAGAGAAAGACTCGATTTATAGAATCATAGAATCAGTCAGGGTTGGAAGAGACTACAAGGATCGTCTAGTTCCAAACCCCCTGCCATGGGCAAGGACATCCTACCCTAGATCAGGCTGGCCAGAGCCTCATCCAGCCTGGCCTTAAACACCTCCATAGATGGGGCCTCAACCACCTCCCTGGGCAACCCATTCCAGGCTCTCACCACTCTCATGCTGAACAACTTCCTTCTCACATCCAGCCAGTACCTACCCATCTCCAGCTTTGCTCCATTCCCCCTAGTCATGTCACTATCTGATATCCTGAAAAGCCCTTCCTCAGCTTTTTTGTAGGCCCCCTTCAGATACTGAAAGGCCACAATAAGGTCACCTCAGAGCCTCCTCTTCTCCAGACCAAACAACGCCAACTCTTTTAGTCTGTCCTCATAGGAGAGCTGCTCCAGCCCTCTGATCATCCTCGTGGCCCTTCTCTGGACACACTCCAGCACATCCACATCCTTCTTGTAATGTACCTAACATAAAAATAAAGTGCATATTGGGAAGAGGCATATACGAAAATCAAGCTTCAAAAGTGAAAATGCATTCAGAATAGAAGGGCCCTAATGTTAAGTTTAATGTAAAACAAAGATAATGTACTGAAAATAGAACTTAAAACATAAAAACCAGAATGCTAGAACCCGAGTCATTTCCAGACAGAGGAATTCTTTCATTGGCCTGGTCTGCTGGCTCCATCAGTGTTTATGATTGAGAGCATACATTTGGAAGCATCCTCCCAGATGAATCTTGCTTTCCATCACATGTCTTTACACTGCCTGTCAGCATTCTGGATCAGATGTTTTGATTACAAAATGAAAAGCACCGCTAGTCTGGTCTAGAAAAACAGCTCCCTTGCTCCCTTGTTAAGTCACTCACCTCACAAAGGTCAGTCTGTATGCTCCTGGACTCACTGTAGACTAAACATTGAAATTACCTGGTCAGCTATCCTACAGACTCTTAACACAGGCACAAAGTTCTGAGATGATGAATATATATCAAATTTTAATAGCTTTACCTGTTTCACATGACACTTCCAAAGGGATGATCAAAGATTAGGAACAGAGATAAGTGGAAGAAGAGGACCAAAAGTGTTTTTTCTCTTTGTGTGTTTAAGAGTCTGCGTTAATATATCAGTAAGAGAGATATGACTCGCATTATAGAGTATGAAAACAGATCTAATACTACTGAACTGGTGAAGTTGGTTATTGTGACAGAAAATGAAGAAGGTATTAATGCCATTTAAGTATTTTTACTTTATTTAGGTAACTAAACTAGAACTGTGTGCACATGAAGAATAAATGGTGAATGGAGACTGTGAATCTATTTTAATGGGATTCTGGAAATTTCTTTGACTGTCCACGGAGCCTCTGTTCTTAAATTACATTCTTAATGCTGAATTGTAAAAATCTCATCCCATAAGCAGTAATGCCACAACTCTATTTGGAATTTAATTAAACAGGTATCGTGAATGCACAATAACCATGGCTTCAAACTAGAAAAGAGCAGATTTAGGTTGGATGTTAGGAACAGGTTCTTTACTATGAGGGTGGTGGAACACAGGAACAGGTTGCCCAGGGAGGTGATTGGGGTCCCATCCCTGGAGATACTCCAGGTTGAGGTTCGACAGGGCTCTGAGCAGCCTGGTCTAATTGCGAATGCCCTGCTTACTGCAGAGGCAGTTGGACTAGACAACCTTTGGAGGTCTCTTCCAACCCAGACCATTCTATGATTCTATGACAAATATTTTGCAAATCATGTCTATCACAAGATCTTATTTAAATTTAAATAGATTCTAATAAGCAGGTTTCTTGATGACTCTAATTCAAAACAGTATTTTAAGAGCAAATTCTAAGCTGAGATTTAAAATCCAATTCCACAACCCCTAGATATGCTCTGCAGGTCTGGTTCTAATTTTATCCACCTCCAGTCTTGAATGCCAAACCACAGAACATTCTTTTCAGCACGGTGCATTACTAAGTTCATTTGTATTAAATTTGGTGTTTGTGCTCAAAGTTCCACAGCACACAGTGGAAGAAATGGAATGAAAATAAAACTAAATTGCATTCTAAATAGAGAAATTTATTAACAAGAAAAAAAATTATAATGTACAAAATTTACAAAAGCATCCAGAATTAGTTCTTTCAATGCATCACTTTGAGTATAAAGTCAAATAGAATGACGAGTTTGAAGTCACTACATATATCTACCCCAAAATAGGCTGAGTTTTTTGTAACTATGATGTTAAGTTAGAAAATATGGAATCAGAAAGCAGCTGTGAAATGCACTGCTCTAAGCTGTATGCTTAGAAAAGTGAATATTGCCTACCTTTACACAACATTGAAAAGCAAAAATCAACACGACACTCAGAACAGGTTGCAGTGAAGTTTCTGGTGTTAACTGATGACCCCAAACACCAATGAAAGGTAAGGGCCATGCCAGCCTTACCTACACAGCAAACTAAATAAACTTCAGCCAAGAGTTAGGACCACTATGGCAAAGCACCTGTAGCACTCAGTTTTCTGGCATGTAGAGGAAACAGTCAAACCACATCCCCAGGTGGTTCCTGATACTGCTTTAGGACTGCTGCTACCTTTCTACATCACTGAAGTGAAATCGAATTTTTCCGCAGAGAACAGTAGCTTAAATATGCAGAATAACTACAATATGACATCCTATCTTAACAGGAGGCACACAGTGAGCAATGGTAGAAATGCCAGCTTAGCTTAAAAACAGGTGGAGATCCAGTAATCCAGCAGAAGTAGCTGGAGACTTGCTAGGTTCAGTTTTGATGTTTACACATGCCATATAAAAAGTGAATGTAAATGATATGGGTCTCCTGATGTCTCCATCAGAATAACTGACTTGTATGATAAAGCTTTTTGAGTAAAAAGGAAGAATTATGGAAAGAAAAATAGACTGAAACCAAAAGGAAACAGCACTCATTTACACATGCTGGAAATTTGTTTTGGAAAGTAATACATCTGGTAGAACGAAATACATCTGATAGAAGGATTTCTTATTATCATGAGAAATGGCAGCGTACCTCAAATTCTGCCTGAGAAAGCAATCATTGAAATACCTTACCGTAACATCACACAAATGAAAGCACTCAAGGATCTGAAGTCACCCCAAGTATTGTGTTAACAAGAGTTACTGAGCCAAATGACTTTCTGGGCTAACTCCACAGAAGACAGCTGTTACCCCAGGGATAAATATGATGTATTCTTTAATATAAGAAGGACATTCAGGACTGCTGCCAATATACAAAGACAAACGATACAGACAGAACAGTGGTAAGTAAAACAAAGTAACTGATTAGCAACAGTGCGTGAAATGTAGGCTGGAAAAGGCCTTTAAGAACACTGAGTCCATCCATTAACATAACACTACCAAGTCTTCTCCTAAAGCATGTGCCTAAGCACTATGTCTACACATCTTTTAAATACCTCCAGGGGTAATGATCAATCACTTCCCCGTGCAGCCTGTTGCTACCCATGGCCAGACATATCTCTACACATGTTAACAAGAAGCACTTCTAGTCTGTGCAGAACGTTTACTTATTCATTCTCTCCTCTCGTGACTGCTATGAGCAGTTTGTCACATTTTGGGTTTTGGCAGTTATCCTGAACTATCTCGCTGCTCAATCCATATTCATGGCAGATAGTGGTTTTACTAAGCTTTAATTTTTAAAAGATTATTGGAGTTATGGATAATTCTATTTAGCAACTCTTAAATGTCCTCAAATTACAACCTTTATACATAGGATGACATTTACTTTGTGAAAACGTCATCACTGCACATGTATGCATGCATAAGCATGCATCAAACCTGCACTCTGGGTTCTGGTAACACTGTAATGATAAAACACCAGTGTTCAGTACATAAAATACTGTGTTAGGGATGTCTAGAGAATACCATACAGCAGTTTTATCTAACTCAACTGTCAAGAGATCTGGTTTCTATTTCTGCTATTGACTTACTACTTTTCCTTGCAAAAGAGAGACAATGGTTAAATTCTCCAGAAATAGACTTAAAGGAATCACGTCTTCTATTGACAGAGTAGGCAACATTTTGTTACTAAAATTATGTATTTATGTGAACAACACATAAAAGAGAATTTTTTAGCAGGTGGATACAAACAGTTTGTTGGGAAAGAACCAGAATGGTTTTTGCAGTGGGAAATCCTGCTGACATCCTGTGATGCTGCCAAGAAGCATATGGGTGAAGGTGACCATCACTCACTACAGTTATATTCTGATCAAAATAAAGAACAGTTGACAAGTCCTAATGGAAATCATGTGATATAGACTTTTTTTTTTTAACTTCCTTTTAACCCCCTTTATTGGGGTAGGAATTTTTCAGATATTATTAAGTCAGGAATTTTATAAGCATGGAATTTATCTTGATTTTCCATTTGGCTGCATTTTCAAATCAAGGAAACTGTCATTGTTCTGAGATTAATACCTCTGAAGAGAAGGGCAGTTGCTTGTCAAATTTCTCTCAGGACAAAATTGGATGCAGTCAGGAAATGTGATACCACAGATTGCCACAGGATACAGTGAGAATATCCCTGTGTTTGCATTGCTTTCCTTGATCCATTTTTACATTGCTGGTGTCGGACATCAATTAACAATAGAATCATAGAATCAGTCAGGGTTGGAAGGGACCACAAGGATCCAGTTCCAACCCCCCTGCCACGGGAAGGGACACCCTACCCTAGATCAGGCTGGCCAGAGCCTTATCCAGCCTGGCCTTAAAACACCTCCAGAAATGGGGCCTCAACCACCTCCCTGGGCAACCCATTCCAGGCTCACACCACTCTCATGCTGAACAATTTCCTTCTCACATCCAGCCAGTACCTACCCATCTCCAGCTTTGCTCCATTCCCCCTAGTCATGTCACTACCTGATATCCTGAAAAGCCCTTCCTCAGCTTTTTTGTAGGCCCCCTTCAGATACTGAAAGGCCACAATAAGGTCAACTCAGAGCCTCCTCTTCTCCATCCACTTTCTCAATGTATTTGGGAGCAACTGAAGAGGTGAAGCATTTAAATACCTGTGCTGAATGTCCTCTATTTTCTACATGAATTTAAATATTGTGAAGGATCTTTTGTATCACTCATACCTTAAAATCATGCCTCCTAAACAGTGTTTTTACATTAAACAGATAATTTCTATCACAGCTATAATGTAAGAGAGTTCCAGGAACCAAGACTGCAGAATCGCCTCAAACTTGAGTAAGCTTTTCAGTGGTTTGGATCATCACTACAGCACCTTCTCACAGCTGTCAGATACAGAAACTGGGTTTACAAAAGCAAAGTAACACTTTAAGGACTTGCTTGTAGAAAAGCTAGCAGATACATTTCTGTTGCTTGTAACAGGGACTTTGCTAGGCCTTCCAACTCACAGCAAACAAACCAGTTTATTTTTAGGACATTTCCTACCCTTACTAGTTTGTTTTCACTCTTTTCCTCATCCATACTTTCTGTATTCTTTAGAAACATCAATTCAGACAACTTCCACTGATTGTTTCCTACCTGTAGCAGAATTATTTTTGATACTCTTCCGTCCCACAAAGGCAGATAACAGATCATGAAATAAGATGAGAAGAAGGGCAGATGTTATAAATGCCTACCTTCTTAAATATATTTGCAGCTTCACATCTAAAATGTTAACATCAAAATCTAGACGAAGAGGAGGCCATCATCTTGAATCCATGTTACCATAATAAATAGCAATAAAACCCCCAAAATTTGCACAAATCAAACACAAATACTAAACTGCAGGGGTTTGGGTTAATAAATAAATAATGTATCCCATCCCCACTTCAAATTAATATTTTGCTCTGCTCATCTACATGCTGATTTTTTAAAAAAGGTTATTTGTAATGAACATTCGTTGTGTGACAATTTCTTTTTTAAAAGTAAGATGGTAATTTTGCTAATGAATACAGGCCTCATGCTTAGCGAAGTAGATAAAAAACAATGATGCCCAAATACAAACAACAAATTCATCGCCATTACTGAAGTACTGGGGCAAAACTAAAGGCATATGAAAAGCAGGTAGCACACCTCTCATTTTGGATGCCTATAGTTCGTGGGCAGTGGCAGCGTTCACAGGAGGCACTGAATCAAAAAAACAGTTAAAATGCCCGACAAATTCTCAGCTCACATCGCAAAACAACGCGGCAAAGCTGTTGGCCGGATTTGGGCGGATTTCACAGCAAACTGGTTAAAATCACCCGGCACCTGCTGCAAAGCACCAGAGGATGTCGGTGCGCGGCCCCACGCCCGCAGGGCTGTGATGGAAGCCACTCAGCTGAAGCAAAAGCCGGCAGGCAGAGTGGCCGGGATGCTGCCGCGGTCGGGGCCCTGTTGGCCGCTCAGCTCAGCTCAGCTCCGCTCCGCTCGGCGCCAGCCGCGGTCCCACTGCCCCCGCGCCGGGACCCACCTTGGGCATCCGGATGTGCTCCATGGCGGCGGCGCGCGGCCCAGCTCCGCATCCACCTCGCGCAGCCCGCGCAGAGGAGCCGCACGCACCTGGCCGCGCTGCCCTTTCCTCCTGCCAGCCCTGCCCTCAGAAATGCATCTACATCTTTGTAATTAGGTGTCTGTACTTTATTTTCCCCTCGTGTGTTCCGGCGCAGGTAGGACGGAGAGAGGGAGGATTTATACAGAGCAGCCGATGTGCCCGCGTTGCGATGCTGGCAGGTCAGAGGCCGGCTCCACCTCCCCGGCAGCTGCCATGCTGCCCCGGCCGCGGGGATGCTTCCCGCCTTCCGGCCCCGCGGCCCTCAGGCATCCTGCTACTTCTCCGCTTGCTCTCTACGGGCACCCTCACGCACAGCTCAGAGGTGGTTCTTCAGCGGTTTGCTGTCTTACCTAAAATTACATCGTTCTGTCCTTTCTTTCAGGAAAGACAAGCTTACGAACATGAAAGGGATCTCTCTCTGAGATTGCCTCCCCCTTAGTTACGGTTTTGTTCCCTGGCCCAACTTGTACATCTGAAAGACAAAAAAGCCACTTACCTAAACTGAAGCACTGCTTTTTATTTATCTCAAGCTCGGCATGTTTGTTTTTCTGTAATTCACGATTTTTCTGCATCTTCAAATTTGCATAAGGTGAGATTTTTTGTGACGCACAATTTTCAATCTCATGCTTGAAATTCTTTGTCCCGTCTCCTGCCTTTCCTGGTATATGAGGTGTGTTATCTCTTGAAGCAAAAGGAAATGTTACAGAGCTGATTTCCTCAGCTTACCTGCACAAAGATTAAGAACTTTAAACCAAAGATTAAGTATCTTTAACTGTCTTTGAACTCCTACCATGTTCTGAGCAGAAAGGCAAACTTTTCGGTGTTATGCCAAAGTGCAAACGACTGCTGATACACTTTTTCAGATAAACCGTAGCCTTTGAGGCTTGTAAAACGTCTGGATGTTCTATACTGATCAATGTATTCTAACAGTTCCTCATGAATGGAGACTAGCCTCATCAAGGGATAGAAGCAAGTATGGGGACCTGTCAAACCACACAAAGACCATATGGCAAGAGTGCTCTGCTCCAGATCACCAGAAGCTCCCTGCATATCCTCCTGCTGCCTGCAGAGAACAGAGAAAGGTTGATTTGTTTTGAGAAAGATAAAACACGGACTGAAAATAACATGGCATTACCAATAAATTGAATATGTTTTACCCAAGGGAAAAATAAGTTTATCTCCACTGGCTCCAGTCCTGCCAACACTTCTCCAATCCTGCCACTTTCTTGCTAAAGAATGGCTAGAACAATCAGCATCGTGTGGTCTTTTTTTTTTATGCCAACTCTTTGTTTAGAGGAGGCAGAAGTTGTACTGTCATGAGTGGAATGTAAATCATCCCTGGATTTGACCACCGGCCTTGATTTGGCCCATCTGTGCCCTCGTCTCTCCAATAGTTCAGCTACTGTTATTGAGCAGGAGTGGTTATATGACCATAATCTGAGACACTATCAACTGGATGAAAAGAACTGTTTGCTCAGATCTGAAATGAGGGTTGTAAATAGCATTTTCTATTTGAAAATTGACTGGATAGCACCCATAAAAGTGCAAAACCAGCATCAAGTGTGGACTTCGCAATCAGTGACATATTTTGCTCTTTATTTTAGACCAGAGCTATCAGAATCAATTAAGAATTAATCAACCATGAAACGTATTTCCTTTGTAGCTATGGCTGACGTCTTTTGGCATTTGTTACTACGAATGAGTAAGTAAAGTTGAAAGAAAATATGATTATCCTTTTGGTCCCCAGAGATATTTCCTTTTTCTCTGGTACGTCTTGTGATTCATTATAGTCAAGTTCAAGTCCTGTTGTTGATGGCAAGAAAGCTTTCAGAATTAAGTGTGAACGCACTTTATCTCTGTTTCCCGTTCATCAATAACTGCAAAGCTCAGACATTGCTCAGAGGAGACTGTTTTTGTAGCAATTAGTTTCTCAACACCCTTGCCAGAGTTCTTGACCTGTCTTGGGCCAGTAAAATAATTAATGGGTAATTGCAACTGCAAGTAGAGCGTGAATTTAAGATAAAAGTTACACCTACTGCAATTGCCATGGAAAGCTGCAGTGAGCACAACCTGCTAAAAATTCTCTGACATTTTTCATTTGCATTTCATATTCATAGAAACTGCTGTCTTAACAATCCTGGAAAACAAATCCTTTGTCCACATTAGAGGTACAGTGAAGATAACAACAAAAAATAACACTCCATAGCTCTGACTCAGCTAAGATGCGTATTGGGGAAATTAAATTGCCATGCTTACATAGATTCTGCTATCTGTTGTGAACACCAAAAAAGTTCTTGATGAATGATGTCACATGAAGAAGGCCAGCCACTGAGGGTTAGAATTATATCAGTGTATTTATCTTCTGTTTCTATAAGCAGCAGAGTAATCTTTCATCCTTGTCCAGTAAAATTTGAGAGAACGTTTCATATCCAATGTGTAATAATTTCTGCTATATTCATTGCAGTCACCCAAAAGCTCAGACATTTTGCATCTGCTGCTACCAGCCTGGTCTGGATATGAATCATCATGTTAGCTCTGGAACATTTTATAGATTTATTTGTGATTTACCATTATATTTTATTAGTATGAAATAGTTTAAAGATGATGTCCTGTATGCTGCATTTTAATATAATACAAACTCACAGAATCATAGAATCATAGAGTCATAGAATGGTTTAGGTTGGAAGGGACCTCAAGGATCATTCAGCTCCAACCCCCTGCCATAGGCAGGGACACCTCCCACTACAGCAGGTTGCTCAAGGCCTCATCCAGCCTGGCCTTAAACACCTCCAGGGAGGAAGCAATAAGTTTATGTATTTGTGTTAATACTTACTTTCAAATCTAGCTTACAGGTCAGTCAGCTCTATAGACATATAATAAGTACTATAATGTAAGGGAAGAAATCGACCTGAAATTGGTGGTATAGCAGCTTTGGACAACCAACAGCCCATGTGACAGAATCCTCCACCTAAAGAGCCTTCTGTGTGGGTTGAAGACATGGAGATTGTGATCAGTCCATGCTATAGTGGGCTAAAGGCAGACAGTACTGGTTTGAGTGCAGCCCTGGGTTTGTGGAAATGGAACGGATTAAAACAAAACTTACTTGGCATCTCATCCAGGAAATGCTTTGGACTTAGTGCCGGCAAGAAGTGGTTTGTGGGCAACACTTTCTCCTGCAATTAAGCACATACAGGTCTTTGTACATTACTTGCTGGAAACAACAAACAAACCAAATAGAATTACATCAAAGTCAACTAACTTTTGAAACAGTCTTCTAATGGAAATATCCAGTAAGATCCGCTGCAAAAGAGACTTTTTCTATTAGGAAAAAAAAAAAGGAAATGGTGCTGGTTTTTACCATAAAGTACAATACATTAATACAATGTTGAAAATGATGCATCTACACCAGCAATACACTGAAGAACCATGTGGCCTGTAAATTGGTAATTTTGGATTAACAGTACTAGCACATCACAATCATATATGTCTTAGACATATCTATTTTCCCACCGTTTTCACAGTGCTGCTCTACTCTTTTAACCCTTTATAAAGTAAGAAGCGCAAGTCTGTTACAGGAACTGTATGAACCAATACAGACCAGCTTCTCACCTTTTTTAATATCCCACAGCATGGCAGTCCTAGGAAGACCTACACTACAAGGATGTTGATGAAGAAACAAGAAGCCTTTTGAAGATTTTTTTGCCACCCTCTTTCCAACACAAAACCACATTAGAGCATATGCCTTTAGCAGGCACTGTAGCTTTGCAGTGCTACAGCTACTTTCCAGATGAGCTTTCACTAGTGCCAAGATCCCAGCAAAAAGATGCCCTAGCCATATGCTACTGTATCAATCTGTAATAGGCTCCCAGTGTAGCTTAGCTGAACTGTTGCCAGTTCAGCAAGGTAGAGCAGTACCTTGTTTAAACTTCTTGCCTCATCTTCCAGCCCTGCAGCTCCCTCTGCCTCTGCACTGCCATGATGTTTATCTGACTTTGGTGTCTCAAGTGAGCTTGCTGTGCTGTTTGCTTTGTTTGGCTGTCCAGTTTTCAGTTAATTTGGTGTGATGAACTGGCTCCCCTTGTGATACAGAGGCAAGGAGCCTAGCTAAAAGTGAGTGGTGACAGTGAACCAGGAGAGTTACAAAGCGGGAAGTGAAGAAAATAAGAAAACAAACCCAAAAGAGTTGGGCTTAGTGCTCGTGAGGTGGGGGAATTTCACTTGCTCCGGAGACATAGCAAGAATTTTAGAATCCTAGAATGCTAGGGGTTAGAAGGGACCACAGAGATCATCAAAACCCCTATTTGACTATTACTATTGCTTATTGCCACTTATATTTATTTCATAACTTTTGAACTTTTTCAGGGCACATATAAAGTTTCTCATGGCAAATGCACTTAGACACACAGACCTCTCCCCCAGTTAATCTAGCAGGAGCTGCATGTGACAAGGTAAAGGATGCAGTGAGCAACTCTCACTTTATTGTTTAACTCAGCTAACTGTTAATGGGTTTGACCTTTTAATGTTTCCTTTAAGAAGTACTCAAAACAATCTTTAATTTTTGCCTTGTTGTAAAATATTGTTGCATAGTTATAAAAGCAAATCTATGCAGGAAAGAATGGCAGCAGACCTCTGGAAATTGGAAGGGTTTTGATCTCAGTCTGTAGATAGGGGAACCGATACAATACGTGACATATAATACACCATACATAATATTTGGCCAGATACATGACAACTGTATGCCTGAAGTGCATAGTAGAGAAATAAAACATAAGATTCTAGAATGACTCAGGATATATGTCCAATTGCTTACATGAGGATTCCCCTAATTGAGGAAACCATTAAGATTTTGGCAGAGAGATAACTCTGTTAAAGGAGAGCATTTCAACAAGATCAGATAGTGAATCTGGATCCAGCTACTCTGAAAATGTGTTTTCTGTAACAAAGTATGTTAGGACAACCAAATAGAGGGTACAGTCTTGGGATATACTTAAGCTGGTCATGCCACATATAGCAGTTAAAGGAAATTATTGCAGTTAAAAGAAAGGGTCAGTTACTACAGCAGGGATTGCAGGGAGAAAATGGAAAGAAGTTCTTCTCAGTATAGCTAGTAGTGAAACAGACTCTTGCACAAGTGATTCAAAGATCATAAACTTCTGAAGTAGGGTAAATACTGCTTAGAGATTTACCTCTCATTCTGTAAATCCATCTATCTACCTATCTATATTTCTACCTACACTTTTTTGTCAGATTGTTCAGTGAAAAGCAATTGCTTTTTCTTGCCCTTTACTGCTTCTCAGCAGAACATTGCTGTAAAGAGAACCGGAAACCTGTAAGAGAGTCCTTTGCCTCCTTCATACGTTAGCTGTGCTTGAATATATCTGAGCATGTCTGCTCTGAAGTTAAATTTCCAGCTATGTAGAAGTAAAATTAGAAGAAAAGCTGATTTTTTTTTTTTTAATAATACTTTTTTTCATTAAAGTCTAGCAGATAAATGTGTTTCTTCCACTTAAAAATGGGTACTGGATATTTTGGAAGTAGATTTACTACAGAGTCAGGTATCAACTGTGAGTGACAGTAATTGAATTATCTTTGAGAAGACATGTTAGGAAGCTGTCCCAGTTCCTCGACAGTCATGTAGGGATTCTCCAAATTGTGGCATTTGTGATACTCTGACTAATCTTTACAATATCATATCCAGAATCTTAGGCAGGAAAGTTTCCCTTAACTGATACAAAACAAGTTTTGGGGTTTGTTTGTTTATTTGTTTGTTGTTGGTTGGTTGGTGTTTTGGGTTAGGTTTGTTTAGATTTTTTTTTTAACAATGTCTTTTTACCTTTTCAAGCCCTTTCTATTGAAATATTCTGTCACAGACTCAGCAATAACTTAGAAGAAGGAACCACTGCTGACTTAAAAGCAGACCACAACTTTGTGTAATTTGAAGCAGAATTGCTCAATGAAAAATAAAATCATGATAGCAAGGCAGCCTCTAGCATTTTCTCAAGGAAAATTTTCTTAACTTATGGGGCTGTATTAATGGTCCAACTAGAGCATTTTTCCCAACAAGAAAAAAAAATAGAACTAGACATGGTATATTTGGGTTTAGGAGGGAAAAAGAACAGAGAGGAAACAAAATGTGGATAACAGAGGAAATGTATCCCATGGTCTTTTTACAAGAAATAGATAAAGCTGTGTTTAAAATATGGAAGAGCTGTCTTGAAACTCCTTGCTGACCTATGATGATCATAATTCAGCGAAGCAAATGTAGCCTTTTCAGGTATGAGATTGATGCATAAGTTTGTGTTGCCAGTAAATTATTTTTTACTACATTTTACAGAAACTCCAATGCCGTATATAGGTAGGGAAACAAACCCAGAAACTAACAAACATACAAAACCAAAACACAAAGCAAAACACAACAAAACAAAAGGCATTTGTTTCACAAAAATACATAATAAAAAATTAACTGAAATGCTGCTTCATATCTGAAATTCACACCATACGTAAGCACATTTTTGATAAGTTTGTTTCTCTCTGCATTTTAAAGGAAAAGGTCAGATAAGGGTTTTGTTTGTTTGTTTGTTTGAAACTAGAAGCTGAAGTAAAACACAATTCTTTGAATGTTTATGCCGAAAAACTGAAACTGATGTGATTCTTTCCATCTTACTGACAAGCAGTCATCATGGTAAGTGGCCAGAATCAGTTCTGGCTGACTCCTTGAAATCCTCCTGAATTTCAGGTGATTGCCTTGGCCCCTTACCCACTGTAGCAATAAGGAGCCAAGCTGACACTGTGAAAGGTGTCAGTGAAGTCTTGCTTACTAACCTTCTGTGAAAAGGAGGTTCAGATTATACACTAATCTTTAAATTACTGAACAAGCAATTTAGGTTTTGAGTAATAGCTGATTAAGAAAGAGTCACAGAAACCTGAGTGTTCAGACTGAAAGGTTGTTATGATTGAATTCAAGTGCACTTCTCCAAAATTGTCTAATGTCATATTAGTATTAATTCTGTTTCACTTTCACCTGGTGACTATTTTTCAGATTCCATTACTGCCTCTTGGGTTTTGAGACAAAAATTTAATTTTGGGATGGATTCCAAAGAAAGTTTCAATTGCTTCTAGTATTCCCAGGCTGAAAGCTCTGAGGCTCAGGAAGTGTCTTTTTTTCTATCTCCCGAAGGCTTCCTACCCTGTGTAGTATTAGATTGGATTTGCGTTCTTGATCTCTGTCAATTATTATCATGGGATATGCATGAGAAGATTGTCTGACGTAATCTGTTCCCAGAGTGGAATGTCCAGGGTATTCTTCCAACATACTTCTGCTCACTAGTCACAGTCAGGGTACATATCATAGTTGAAAGGTCCACATCTGAGTGGAAACGATGCAATGGCTAGAAAAGTGTGAAGTGAGATGTATCATTAACCATAGACAGCTACAGATACATAACTGTACGTAACTGACCACTTTGAGGTTAACAGCTAACTACATTATTAGAGCCTGCACGTAAAGCATATATCTACGCTGTATGTTTGCTTCAAGCCACAACACCAAACACTCAACTGAGCAAGTTGTTACTTACAAATCTCAAGAGAACCATTTACAACCTACTGGCTAAGTAGTTCTTTCATAGTTTTGGAGCCCACACATAGACCTCTGTGTCTATGCTTGCTAGCCACGTGCCTCATGCACATTACACATCACTGGGTTATGTAAGAGCAAATGCTTCAGACTCTTGTCCTTTCTAGTCCTTCCCTCTGCCTTAGAAATGACACTGCCCCCTCCTTCTGTTTTGTAAACCAGGCTATGGCAACTGGATTGATGCTGTTGGACTGCACTAAAAGGCACCCCAACACACTTCCAGACTTCATCATGCAGAAACTGCTGCTGGTTCATCTGGAAGAATCTGCTGAGGAATTACTCCTTAAAGGGCAGAATGATGGGGCCTGATCTGAACTTTGTTTGGAGTCCACTGTGGTCTCCTCAAAGTCAGCAAAGATTTTGCCTCTATAAAACTAGGAATGAGATTGTATTGTTGTTGCCCAAGCTGATTATTGGGGTGGAAGGTGAGCAGAACATGCAGACATGAAGGGCCATATCTATTTCTAGTTACTGCCTGTACTTTCAGCACAAATATACTCCTTTTTCATAATTTATCTCTGTGGAAAAAAGACTGAACATCACTTTGCAGACCTTCATTACTGCTCAGTCATGCTTGTTGCTGTCCAGCCAGTTTCCATAAGAGTGTGGTCATTGTCAGTGTGATAATCATGGATAGCTCCTAATAACATTTAGTCAGCATTGGCAGCACTGTCAAGAACATGATGACTTTCAATCATCATCAACACTCACAGTAGGAAAATCAACAGTATTTACATTCTTATCCATGTTGTCACCACCTAACTGATGCCATTTATAATTTTGCTGACACCCTTTTCCCTCTGGGGTACATCATCATCCAGTGAGCTAGCCACTCCTTGCAGCAGTGGTCTCCCTGCTACACCAGGGCTACTCATGCAGTCTGAAAGCTTGTGGCCATCTTCCTTCAGAGTCAAATGGAAGCATCATTCTAGCAATTTATGCTGGAGGACTCTGAAGGGTAAACTAGATGCTAATAGTCCAATGTAGCAAAATTATGACTTCTTGCTTTGCTTAATCTTTTGCTGCTTATTGACCTCAGACATCTTCTCCCAAGGGGCTGGCCACAGCTCAGTCTTAAGGCAGGTGCAGACCTAAGCTTTTACCTTCCATAGTATGAGACAGTGCTGCAGAACTTAACCACAAAACAAAACTTTATAATGTTTGCTACTTGCATAGCAGTAAGCAGTCAGGAATGTAATACCTTATTAAATTCTAGTGTAGTCAGCAGAAATAAAGAAAAATGTAACCAAACTGGCCAAGTAAAATAAACAAAGGGCTATGTGTACAATGAACTGAAAAAGGAAAACAAAACCTTTTTTTCTTGAAAGGATTTAAATAAGTGTTACATCCTATGTGGCTTCCAAACAGCCACTCTTCACTCAGTTTGGGATGTGGCATGCATGCTCTGGCATTGCTTCCCCCCCAGCTGGTGTGGACTTGGGAGCTTGTAGCAAACTGTCTCTAGATACTTGAGGGCTTGAAGAGTCTAGTGGCTGCCTCGAGAGGAAGGCTAACATGAGATCAAGTTAGGAAACAGAACCTGATGTGCCTCTCAAAGTTGTGAAATTCGTGTGTTTCTTCCACAATGTTCTTGATCTCTTACCATATCTCCTTCTCTTTGGCTTCTTTATGAGTCTTTGCCATGAGTCATCACATTTTCATCCCATCACTGTACACACTGGTAGAGATGAACCGCTTCCTAAGAAAAATGATTTCTTCTGTAGGGCCTCCCACTTCTTTCGTCCTTACTTCTGTAGATGTATACAGGGTGCTGTCTAGGTGATGCCATTCCTACCATGCCAAACAGCAACTGAACAGCACTCATGCAGCTGCTAGAAGACACATAAAATGCTCAACCTTTTTTCTGCTGAACTGTCAATGATACCATGACTCTGAAAGTCTTTTCACAATCCATCTTTGGATTGAGGATCTTGCCAGTGTGACTGAACTGCAGGCAGATGTTTCCTTTGCTTTTGGGACTATGAGGAAAGATATGCCCCCATTGAGATCAGGAAATGTTAGTGAAAGCAGAGATGGAAAGGGGAGATGTGACACTGTTTACACTCATAAGCAGAACACCTGGTATGTATGCATGTAATTGGTGTGAGATTTTTTCATTTATACAAAGCTGTTTTCCATAATCCCAGGGTGCAGTGTGACTTCATCAGAAGGAAACACATTATGGGGAGATGCAGACATATGCATGCTTGTATGGACCATCTTCACTAGGAAATTACCAGTGTGATTATAAACTTCATCCATAGTTGGCAGAAAGCCAAGCTGGTAGTGATCCATAAAACACAAGAAATTGCAATTACAGACTTCTGTTCTCTCATGCCCTGCCCAGCAAAGTGTGCCTGTCACTTCCCCTTTCATTCCTTACTGATGATTGAAGGGCAGTGGCTGGGGAGGAGGTTAATGACACGGTTGCTACGATAACCTCTCAAAGTCAAAGACACCCCAGTAGGGTCAGAGTTGTCAGCTTGGACTCTCACATAAAGATTGGGTGGTAAACCTTCCAGATGTAATGTCTTCCTTATTGCAGATCTGGTATCACAGCTTCTCGTGCTGTGGACATGTTTGACAAGCTCCCCCAGGACACCTACTGAGGTTTCTGACCTGCCTTAGTTGTCTTCAGTGTGAAAATTCCTTGGTGAACCTGACATACTCCAAAAGAAAGCTATTTCTCTATCTCCTGGCAAGGATATCTTCTTTCCTAAAATAACTGAGTAACTGTGAGGGTTTCTCTAGTCCCCAGATGTTCTGTGTCCCATAGGCATCTTCCTTCTTGCTGAGAATGAACAGCACAGTAACAGCAAGAGCCAGATCCTAAACTGGTTGCACTCTGGCGTGCAGAACTGAAGTTTTTTACCATACTGCTTGGTGGTTCTCGTGAGAAATGAAGACATCTCAAGGGTTTCCTGAGATCAGGATGCTCTGGGAAAATGTTGGGATTGTTTCAGAGGGGAAGAGAATAGCACTTGGCAATACATGTTTCTCCATTGTCAAGGAGTGCTCTGCTACAGAAATTTCCTCCCAGAAGTCTCACAATTAAGTCTGTGGTGAATCTAGCTCCAATATCTTTGACTACATCTGATGGGTAGGGAAAAGAGGGAGTGTCTGGGGTTCTAATTTAAATTCCCAGAGACTCTAATAATTTTGATAGAACCGATGACAATTTCAGGGAGGAAGAAGGAGCAAATCAAATTGACAAATTGACAAGGTAGAAATACTTTTGTGGACTGATGCTGAGGGAACAAAAGCCCTGACTTCTTGTTTTACATTTACTAAACTTCAGGAATGTCTGTCTGTGGTGTTCATTACATATAGTTGCATATCAATATATATATGCATATAAGTATAATATTTTTAGGATAACAACTTCTCTAAATCTCCAAGTCCACAAGCATATCTTCTGTATTAAACTCTCTATGATCTTAGAAAATATTTATACTTGAGTTATTTGAAGTCTTAATCTTACAGTTGTATTTTGCAAGAGTTCAGCAAGTGTTTGCAGACTCATGCAGAAAAAAACCCCCTGAGATCTAAGATAACGTCTCTCTTAGATGTTTGGCTTTTGGTGTTCTCCTTTCTTGGCAAGGGTTCTACTTTTTGTTGGGCAACCCCTTTAGTAGTATATTTTGGAAAGCAAAGGACCTAACTAATTCCTTTCATATTCCAGTGAATTTTAAAAAATTATTCCTTAATTCTGTCTTTGTGGAGGAAAATGCTTAGTTTGTTTGCTTGATTTCTGTTTCCCTTCTCAGTATCGTGCAGAAGGAATACAGAGAAATTCAGAGATGCTAAGAACTGTTGCTGGTACATGGAATCCATAAGAGCCATAAACCTCTGAAAATATGGTTTTATGAAAAAAAGCTCTAGATGACATGCAGTTTTTTTAAGTGAAACTTGAAATAACCCAAAGGTCTCTATCAGAAGAGAACATCCTCAGCAGGATAGTAAAAAATGTGTTAAATTTAGAAAGAGAGCACTCTGTTGATTTGCCTGAGACTTAACTGAGTTGATTAAACAGTGTAGAAATGCACTTTTTTTGGGAAGACATGATGCTTCTGATAGGTAGTCACTTATTAACATGCAAGTATATTTTTACTGTGAAGGATATGTCATTGTAACCTTTTTGTGACTATTTTAATGTGACCATCAAAACATAAGTTTTGATAGCTGGTAGGAAAAGTAAGCAGAAGATGTAATAAGCAAACGCCTGAATGAAAGTACATAGAGTCTTAGCTTCTATTGTCTGAATCTCTTTCCATATTTGATAATGGCAAATATATTAAACAGTATATTTTGCAGTTAAAAAAAAAAAATCAGTCAAACAAAGCCCTTGAGGGCTTATTTAAATAGAAATATGTGATGTGGATTTAGTCGAGTAGAAATCCAAGGTCTGTGTAATTTAGAACCTTGCGTAATTTTCCAGTTGTTAAATACATGTGCTTGTCCCTTGCAACAGTGACCTCATTGAGATTTTGATATAGCAATAACTGTAGGCATAGGACAAAATAAACTCTATGCCCCATCATTTCCGTAAAATAAGAGATCAATGACCAACACTGGCTTCCATCATAAACTCATTTTTCCAGCATTCGTTGCATTAACAATCAATCAATTCTATTTGACATATGATCCAGTACATTACCAATACCATGAGAAACTAAATTACAGAGTAGAAGCCAGGAATTTTTCAGGTCTTTGAGAAGTCCACTTGTGGCTGCCAAATTCTTCCCTGGTTCGTGTTCTTTCTTGATACAGATTGAAAGGATTATGAATTCTGTCTGTCATCTCGACATCTTAACAGGTACTCAGAAGCTGTGCAGTCAGATTCTTCTTTTCCTAATGGAAACAAATCACAGGATTAACTGATTACTGAGCCAATAACCCTCTGCACTTGAAAAGTCTTATGCCTCTCTCTTCACCAAATGAATAGAGGATTCAAGTTGCAAAAACTACTAAGATTCGCTGTTATCATGGCAGCAAAGGCACAAGCATTAGGAGTCTTCAGAAAAAGGCACTCTGAAGTAGCATTGTTCAGTAATAAAATGTCCACATAGGCTCTACTCCAAAAGTTACTGTAGAAAGTCAACCTAACAGACCTTGTCATTCCACAGATTTGAGCAAAAGGAAACAAGCAAATCTACAGCTTTTCTCCTTCAGGGTCTAACAAGGTTATAGCAGAGAGTGCTTCTCATACTTTTGCCCATAGCTCTGGGCTGGGCAGGAAGAAATTTAACTAAATTCAACAAGGGCAAGTGTAGAGTTTTGCACCTGGGAAAGAACAACCCCAGATATCAGTATAGGTTGCAGACTGACCTATTGAAAGGCAGTGAAGGGGTAAGGATCTCGGGGTCCTAGTTGATGGGAGGTTGACCATGAGCCAGCCATGCGCTCTTGTGGCCAGGAGGGCCAATGCCATTCTGGGGTGTATTAAAAGGGCTGTGGCTAGTAGGTTGAGAGAAGTTTTCCTGCCCCTCTACTCTGCTCTGGTGAGGCCATATCTGGAGTACTGTGTCCAGTTCTGGGCCCCNCTGGCAGGGAGGTTGGACTGGATGATCTTTTGAGGCCACTCCAGCCCCCGACATTCTGTGATTCTGTGAT
>WAAF01017127.1:49883-70211 GCA_013400475.1 Tricholaema leucomelas | reverse complement strand
TCGAGGTGAGGAGAAAGTTCTTCACTGAGAGAGTCATTGGACACTGGAATGGGCTGCCCAGGGAGGTGGTGGAGTCGCCGTCCCTGGAGCTGTTCAAGGCAGGACTGGACGTGGCACTTGGTGCCATGGTCTAGCCTTGAGCTCTGTGGTAACAGGTTGGACTTGATGATCTGTGAGGTCTCTTCCAACCCTGATGATACTGTGAGACTGTGGGCAACCTGTGCCAGTGTCTTACCACCCTCACTGGAAAGAACTTCCTCCTAACATCCAGTCTAAATCTCCCCTCTGACAGTTTAAACCCATTCCACCTCGTCCTGACATTACTAGACCTTGTAACATCTTCCTGATGAGGAGAGACTGAGGGAGCTGGGGCTCTTTAGCTTGGAGAGGAGGAGACTGAGGGATCTCAGGAATGTTTACAAACATGTAAAGGGTGAGTGCCAAGAGGATGGAGTCAGGCTCTGCTCGCTGATGTCCAATGACAGGACAAGAGGCAGTGGGTGGAAACTGAGGCATAGGAAGTTCCACGGAAACATGAGGAAGAAGTTTTTCACTGTGAGGGTGACAGAACACTGGAACAGGCTACTCAGGGGAGTTGTGGAATCTCCCTCTCTGGAGATACCCACCTGGATGCATTCCTGTGTGATCTGGTATAGGTGATCCTGCTCTGGCAAGGGAGTTGGACTGGATGATCTTTCTCAAGGTACTCTCCAGCCCCTAACCTTCTGCGATTCTGTGATTGTGCAGAGTTCTGTCAAGCCTCACCTTGAATATCTCCAGGGAAGTGGCCCCAACCACCTCCCCAGAAACCTGTTCCAATGTTCCGCTACCCTTGTGGTGAAGAACTTGTTCCTAACACACAATCTAAATCTGCTCTTCTCTAGTCTGAAGTTCCAAGGCAAAGGGATCTCTGTAGATGGTTTACTGGGTTCTTTTGCATATTACCCCAAAATATCCTCAGATCATTTACTGTCTGACACATGCAACTTTTCAAAAGAGAAATAAGATGAGAGAAGATGACAGACAAGACTGTCACACCTTTATTACCTAAGCTCTTCCACTCTGCTTATTTCAAGTATTCCTAACAAGTCCTCCAAACCCTTCCACTACCAAAAGGCCACAAAAAAACAATTTATACCTTGGTCTTCCTTGTGACAGCGCTTATAAAGTGCAAACTTGGCAGGGTTGTCAGCTACAAAAAACTTTTTGAGCAAGGCCTCAATAACTTCACGGACGGTGTTGGTGCTGCTGATGTGCAGGGTATTCATGCAGCCATCCGGCAAGTAGAAAGCAGTTTCATTATTGCTGTGAGCACACCTCCCCTGGCTCTGGGAAGACTGCACAGTGATTGGTCTGCATAGTTCCATCTGGACTTTGATGAAGCCAGTGTATATCCCATTCGCATTCTGCAGCAGGGGGAAAGTATCAAACAGCTTAGAATTAGCAATGACCAATTGCAGATGAGTGGAGAAAGAAGACTAAAATGATCACAGTGAACAATTTAAATGCCACTTTGATAGGTGGCATTTCGATGGGAAGACTTTATTTCAATCATTCGGACAAGAAATTCATTCTTCCTGGTGTATCGGCTGAATGGGTTTTTGTCCTTAAGAATACTACTGAATTCTAGGAGTATGAGGATCTTATCAAGCGAAAGGTTCCACAAATTAGTGGCAAGTTTTCATGTGAGAATTATGAAATGAAACAGTCAACAAAGGATTTTATGCAGAAATACAGAAATTATCTCACATTTTACCCATGCTCATTGAAGAGGTCTAAGGCATTTAGATGCTCACATTCTGTTTAAAAAGAACCAGATTAAATGCCAACTTAATTAACATTTCGAAGTATTTATTTCAGTTGCTTCTAAAACGAATTTGCAAAACTTACCAAACTATATTGAGATAAAGAACTTTAGGTAATCTAGTTTTAGGCATAACAAGTCCTGACCCACAGGACTACAGGCAAATACACAGCAAACATCTTTTTAGCACACAGTCGTACTTTCATAGGGTAGGATATAATGGAATTTCAAATTTTCCATATGCTAAACACCCACAGGAATACGTAATGTATCAGGAAATCTGGACAACACAAGAACTGTGTAACAGCTTGCCAGGAATATACTGTGGATTTTATTAGCACAGTTTGCAGTAGGTTGGGCCGAGTCTTAGACCTGGTCCACAGTTTACACGTTTTAACTCTTCTCATTGATTGACCATCTTTACCAGAGAGATAGCTGACAAAAACTGATCTAAACAAACAAGGTATTTTTTAATCTTCCTGTTTACCAGCTGAGGGGTTTCATCTGACAAATTTACATCTTGATGCTCAGAGTTTCTCGTAAACATGTTTCAAATACATTTGTTTCTACTACAGTTTCAATCCATAGAAGAGCTACAAAGACAAAAACATTTCAGATGTGAGACTTTGCAAATCTAAGAAAAAGTCTCCTATAGTCATTAACATAGTTTCATATATAAGATGTTTGGAACAAAATGATTTAAGAATACACTACAAAGTTACAGTTCAACTGCTCCTCTTAACAATTACAGAAATCCTATGCAAAACTCACCAAGGTCATCTTTAACTTATCAGTGACAGATGAATTATAGCTTTGTATCTTCTCTTTAACTTCTTCTTTACTGAGATAAACATGAGGATCACTCTCTTTCTGAACATCCTGCAACAGAGACAGAGGTTTACTAAGGAAAATAAAATCCAGTTCATAGAATACAACGTTTGGGGTTGGAAGGGACCTTTAGAGGTCATCTAGTCCAACCTTCGCCTAGTCAGCAGGGACATCTCCAACTAGATCAGTTTGTTCAGAGCCCTGTCCAACCTGACCTCACAAGTTTCCAGGGATGGGACTATCTACCACCTCTGTGGTAAACCTGTTCCAGAGTTTTATCACTCTCATTGCAGGAAAAAAAAAAATTCCCTACAGTCAGTCCAAATCTCCCCTCCCCTATGTCAAAACCACTACCCCTCGTGTCCTGTCACAACTGACCCTGCTAAAACACATGTCCCCATCTTTCTCATAGGCCACTCAAGCACTGAAAGGGTGTTCTAGGGTCTCCCTTAGATCCTTTACAACTTTGGATATGAGCATCCTTAGTCCAAATAGCAATTATTTCACAGAGGCTCAACGAACACTAATTAGCTGTACAGCAATCAAAAGGATTAATGTGTTAGGCAAATAAAAAAAAACCACTTGGACTGAATGGAGGCAGTTAAATCAACTCACCCAAAGACATTTTCGTCCTTTTCTTGCTAACTTTTCATTCAAATATGTATCAGCAGTATGTAAAACAGCTCAGTTCATTTCACAGCTTGATTTGCTTTTGTCACTGCTATGCAGTATTGGTAGGTATACACCTGCCAGCGTTGCGAAACATTACTTAGAGCACAAATGGGTATTTCTTAACAAATCAATAAACATTAACACAGCAACACCAAAAAGCAGTTACTAGAAAGTAACACCAACAATCCCCACGTGTGCCAACCACACAAGAACATCCCCTGCATTCCACCATGACAGATGGCATGTTATACACACAGGGTCACTGATCACTATGCGAAGCACCACAAGTAACTCTCTTGACTATGTAACGTTACACCAAATTCATGTTTTTTTTCCATGAGGGAGGCCCTACTTGATTTTTCATCTGCTGCTTTTATGAGCTTGCTGCAGATTTTACATGCAGCACTAAAACTAATCCCTGG
Organism: Tricholaema leucomelas; assembly: GCA_013400475.1. Taxonomy (NCBI): domain Eukaryota; kingdom Metazoa; phylum Chordata; class Aves; order Piciformes; family Lybiidae; genus Tricholaema lacrymosa; species Tricholaema leucomelas. The sequence continues at coordinate 66,485 of WAAF01017127.1, read as the reverse complement.
AGTTGGCTTTTATCCAGACAAACATTTGCTCCCCATCCGTACTCCTGCAACAAACTAGTGTTATAAATACACTCCAGTTTCTACCACCAGCACAAACACCATATATAGTATGAAAGAGTTTCATCTCTCAGCTTTAATGATTTAAGACTTCACTTCAAAATGGAGAAGCTTTGAAGAGCCCCAAGGCTTTCAGGATACATCAGGACACAGGAACATACATTCACTGTGTGGACAAACTGCCAAACCACAGTGTTTCAATTCACCCATACAAGCAGAGCTTATCCCAAGAAAGGACTTCACAGACTTCAGTGTCCAGTCCTATATCACAGTCTTTTGGACTCCACTCAGCACACACCTTCGCAGACACTTCAGTTTCCCAGAAACAACCCCAAAGACGAGCACATCTGGTGTGGAACTGCTAGTTTCCGTTTGCCAGAAAGAATCTGCAGAACTTTTTTCTGTCTCCTAATTTTAAACTATCCAGTTTTAGCACTTTGGGTCTTAGTGCTCCTTTTCCTATACGGTATTTTACTAAATGACCTTCTGAAATGGACTTTTTCCCCATAGCTATAAACAGAAAGGTGTGGTCTGAAAGGAGAACTGGAAACCAGAAACCCTGACTTCTGATTTGGGCTTCTGATTTTCTTGTGTAACACAGAGAACACACTTGTATTTCACAGATCTGAGGCAAAAAACCACATCAGTAAAATCCAACTCTGTTAGTTCCTCAAGAGCAAGTCTAAGACTGTATAGCACCTTCCACACTGGCTAGAACCCACATTAGTAAATATTTTTAAAATTCAAGTCTCTATTCTCACTACAGAAATTGAGCTTTCTTGCATTCATCTGCCATAATGACAGATACAGCTTTGTCTAAACTGCTTATACAGGGTTAACCCTCCAGAGTGACCCTGAACCTGACCCTAGGTGGTCTTCACCCCTCCCCAGGGGTGGGTCTGAACACTACCAGGTGATGGTTAGCCCACCCCCCCTTCCTGTCTAAAAGTCTATAAAAGCAGGGCTGACTTCCTGTTCTCTCTCTCTGCACTCTCTAACTCCCTGTTTACCAGCATCCTGCTCCTGGTTCTCTTTGTTTTACCACATAGCCATCACCCACGAGGTGGACAAACCCACTGACATCAAAATCTGATTGTATTTACACATTTTGTATCTTGTTTTCCCTTCCCTACACCTTTGTAATTTCCCTACCACAGATAATTTTTAATTTTTTTGTTAAACTTTTCTTCTTTTAACTTCCAAATCAGAGGAGATCATTTATTTGGGTGTGCTTACCTTTTCTCTCTCTCCATCTAATTCTTTTCTTTTGGGAAAGAAGGGGGAAGAGAGAAGGGCACTCTATAAATTGTTATTGGTTCTATCAAACATATATTTGAGTCTCTGGGAATTTAAATTAGAACCGACACACTGCTCTACTCACAGAAACACAGATTGCATTGGGTTGGAAGTGACCTTCCAGGGTCACCTTGTCCAAGCGTCCTGCAGTAAGCAGGGACACCTCCAACTAGATTAGGCTGGCCAGGGCCACATCAAGCCTGATCTAGAATGTCTCCAGGGCCTCAACCACATCCCTGGGCAATCTGTTCCAGTATTTTATCACTCTCATCATAAGAATGTCTTCCTTATGTCCAACCTAAATCTACCCTGTTCCAGTTTCAAAACACTGCCCCCCACCCTGTTGCTACAAGCCCTTCTAAATAGTTCTTCCTCAACCTTCCTGTAGGTCCCCATCAAATACTGAAATGTAGTTACAAGGTCTCCGCAGAGCCTTCTCTTCTCCAGAACAAACAGTCCCACATTCTTTCAGCCTGTCTTCATGGGAGAGATGCTCCAGCCCTCTGATCATCTTCAGGGCCCTCCTCTGGACCTGGTCCAACAGGTCCGTGCCTCTCTTGTGTTGGGGGCCCCAGAGTTACACCAGTACTCCAGGTGAAGTCTCACCCATTTCATCTCCCCAGAAGCTCTTACAACTAGTGGTCTATTTGGGTGCAAATGAATAGTCATATAATAAAACAGACACAGAAATAAATAGTAACTAAGTGGTAATTTTTTTCCTCTGAAATAGAAGCAAACATTATTGTTGGCTTCACACTTAAAATGAGTATCAAAAGCCATAGTCAGTCTGGAAATGTGCTGACTTCAAATAACATTGTGAGAATGGGCAAAGACAACAACATTCAGAGCAGATACTGAAGGGACGAGAAAGAGTCTGCAGGTCTCTGGTCATGAAGGTTCGACAGAGCACTTGCTATCTCTGTGACTGACTTCAAGAACCAAAGCTTTAAACTTGGAAGTTTCCTAGTCTTGGAACTCTCCCAGCTGCAGACAAGCCCCTTCATATGGATACCAGCCAAGACCATCATCCTCAGAGACATGAGCATGTTGTGGAGTTCATACATTTCCAAACTCCTAACACTACTGGATACTGAATCTCCAGTGGACACCTCAGTTTTCATATTTATCATTATTCCACTGCTGATTCTTTAAGTAGGTACCTCTCATCTATGCTGTTGGAGCTGATTTTCACCATGATTACCAAAGTCATCTGCAATACCTATTATCATTAAAACACAAACCAGCAGAGAAACACCCTTATTACCTTTCCTATGTTCAACCCTCAACCTTTGATCAAAAAGCAACAAAAAAACCCCACCCCAAAAAAAAACCAAAACCCCACTCTATTTAAGTACTGTGCACCTCAAGAGGTTTAATTTGGCAAAACATACTCTGAATAACTGTGGATGTAAAAAAAAAGAATCGATTGACTTTCATATGGCATAGGGTAAGTTCACAAGGTTGACAGCTAGAAAACAACCTGTATGCATTATAAAAACAAAACCCCCACACCCTGAAACAAACAAAACACACCAAACAAAGCCCCAAATGAGACAAAACCAAATGCACACCCCCCAAAACAACAAACTAAACCCAACACCATGTAAACAAAACTGAAACAGAGAGGGAAAAAACCTTGTTAAACAAATTAGTAAGTATGAGCAAACAGCAAGTAACTTTCTCGTGTTATCCAGTAGAGTTTTTCTATACATTTCTGTTCTCCCAAGATGATACATCTTTCTAGCAAAGAGAGGTTAGAAAGGACACAACCCCATGAGATCATTCTAGTCTTCTGGACTACCACAGAATTACCCGTGAGAAGCAGAATCAAAACATAGCATATGATAGACTCACACTACTGGTGCCTTGGAGTCAGGTCTGCAAAGTCAGGTCTGGAGAAACCAGAACCAAACAATGAAACAGCTCTTGATAGAGCCAGATGTGTTTGCAAGAGTCACAAGTGGGAAAAATAACCGATGGTACAAAACTCAGGGGGGTAGCTGATGCCCCATTAGGCTGTGCTGCCATCCAATGAGATCTGGACAGGCTGGAGAGATGGGTGAAGGCAAACTTCATGGAGTGCAGGGTCCTACACCTGGGGAGGACAAACAGCAAGCACCAGTACAGGTTGGAGGCTGCCCTACTAGAGAGCAGCTTCATGGAAAAAGACCTTGGAGTCTTGGTGGACAGCAAGTTCTCTATGGGGAAGCGATGTGTCCTTGTAGCCAAGAGGGCAAATGGTATCCTTGGATGCATCAAGAAAAGTGTGTGCAGCAGGTCTAGGGAGGTTCTTCTCCCCTTCTACTCAGCCCTGGTGAGACACTTGGAATACTGTATCCAGTTTGGGGCTTCCCAATTCAATAGCAAAAAGGGACCCACTGGACAGAGTCCAAGGGAGAGCTGCGAAGATGATTAGGGGACTTGAGCATCTCCCTTATGGAGAGAGACTGAGAGCCCTGGGGCTGTTTAGTCTGGAGAAGAGAAGACTGAGAGGGGATCTGATCAATGTCTATAAATATCTGAGGGGTGGGTGTCAAGTAGAGGGGGGCAAGCTCTTTTCAGTGGTGCACAGTAATAAAACAAGGAACAATGGATACAAACTGGAACACAGAAGGTTTCACCTCAACATAAGGAGAAACTTCTTCATAGTGAGGGTGATAGAGCACTGGAACAGGCTGCCCAGGGGAGTTGTGGAGTCTCCATGTCTGGAGACTTTCAAAACTCACCTGAATGTATTCCTGTGTGGACTACCCAAGGTGGTACTGCTTTGGCAAAGGGGTTGGACTTGATCTCTGGAGTTCCCTTCCAACCTCCAACATTCTGTGATAAGTCTATCCCATTAGAAACCTAAGATCCAAATCTGTGTCAATCAATCTGGAGACACCCTCCTGCTCCCAAACTAAAGCTGAAATGATCCAACTGCACATACATCTGGACATATTACTTCAACCAAGCAAACAAAAACTCCTCACTAGCCACACTGCTGCCACAGACTGCAAAGACAGTAAATCCCACAGGACTGCTGTCAGGAGCAAACCAACAAAGGAATACCTCACTGTGTTTATTATTATGAAGAAAGCCTTAGCCCACTATGATTCACTGGGTCATCTGCTCTCAGTGAGTGTTACTAAGCAGCACCCAGATCTGAGGCACCTGTGTATTTTAGTTTTCCCAGTTGTACTTAACCCACACACCAACAGAAGCTTACATGCCATTTTTTCCCCCAGCTTTCCAGGACATAGCGGCACTGCACTTAACTTTTGCCATACAGCTTTGTCTAGCTATGCTTTAAGTTAAAGTAAGTTTTCTGACCAGCAGACTTAGGTAACTGGAGGAAGACTTAGCAAACTCATTTCCCACAGTTCTCTTATTTCCTTCTGTACTTCTCACCTCATAACAGGGCCCACTAAAAAGTAAAGTCTTCTGCCAACTCTTTTTTGGTCCAGCAGATCAAATTCCACATTGTGATCTCAGATAAATTTATTACCTATAGAATACCTCAAGTAACCAGATAGCAGAGTAAGAACAACGATTCATTAATCTCTACCATGCTTTCTAATACACTTGTAACATGTTGCTCTCAAATGACCACCAAGTGGCTGAAGCCAAACCTTCTTGGGGTGGGTACTACTGGGAAAGTAACTACTCCAACGAAAGAGCAAGGGAGTCACAGAAATTTCACACAGGTTAGATGTTACAACCAAGCATCTGTCACCAGTTCTTGTGACAGATGCTTGGTCACCAGATGCTGGTCTGGTGAGGGGGCATGCTACTACATGTCACCTGGTGGCTCATTCAGCCCAGCACAGCAGCTGCCTTTTTCCACTGTGGCACACCCATGCCCTCAGGTCACGCTCTGCAACACCAGGCACAGCTCCTCCAGCCAGCACATTCATCTCTAGACTGATTCAGATGCAGCTCCCTAACAAAACACCCAGCATGGACACCCTGCAAAAGCTGTATGCTGGGAATTGTGAAACTGCCTATTCTTCAAAAACTAGGCTTAGTGCTGAGTTTCCTAACCATAGATCCTTGTGTGTATCACAGCAGCAGAGTCAAGTGTAAGTGCAGTCAGCAGAGCAATTTGCACTCGTCTTCTGTCAGCCAAGACCTAGATGTTGTCGAGCTTAACAAACAGCACTTTCGAGTGCTAAAGTTAAAAAAACTAATTTTCTCTATAAAACAATGCACAAACATTTCAGTGTTATTTTCACTGAAAATAAATCAATCAACCAAGCCTGAGGTAGGTGTGACTCCTCCACCACTTAACCAAATTATATTCTCAGTAATGGCTGCCATGTCACCACCCCTTCCTCCTCTCAGCCCAACTGAGTGCGTTCTCCTCAGAGTTCCTGGTCTCCTTCTATTCCCTCCTTTTTACATTATTCACCACTTCCTTAGCCCAGCACAAATGCCAAAAATAAAACTTTATCACAAGGACTCAGCCGAATACATCAGATACCATGTCTGGGTCCAGAACACTTCTAGTCTGAGCTATTAGCTTCTGTGTTGGTAAGGCCAGCATACACTATTGGTAGCCATTTGTATTAAAGCCATTCCTCACGTCAACCAAAGAAGAATTTCATTCTCAAATGAAATTCCTAAGCAACAGCTGCCATTGAGAGGGGAAATGAGGCAAGTGCTTTTATTTTCCCAGGGGAATAGCTGGTCTTTTCACTAGAACTCATGATGCAATGCCTCTTCACAGTTGAGCTTCCTCTCAACAAAAAGGGCAGAAAATGTTTCGTTTTTTTTCTTTATCGCCTCTACCCCCCATGTACATGTCATTTGTTGTATCACAGATGTTTAGAGGAGCAGCACTCTCTTTTCAACATTTATGATCTGTGCAAAGCCCCCCAGGGACCAGCTTAGCATGAAACCTCAAGGAACTCAACTGAAACAGCACAGATTACAATTAAAATGAACCGTAAACCAAGATCTTCTCCCCAAAAAGAAGAATCACATTGCAGCTGAGGCTTCCATAAAGCTCAAATCTCACAGTTATTGCCAAACTTTAGTCTTGCATACCATAAGAAAATGCTAAGCTCAACAGCTAGCAAGCTGCTACGGGATGAGGCTAAGAAAAAGTTTTATAAGCAAAGAAAGGCCCAAACCCCTGAATCTAGTTTCCTTTGAATCCCTGCCTTGAGACAGATGTGTGACTTCCTCAAACGGTTACTCTGGGCTGCTCTTTATGGGGGGAAACAAGAAAACTTCTTATATCCAATCTCCTGTTGTCACAAAACTTCTAGAAATCAGCATCACTTGAGGCCAACCTAGTCTACACATTTCAACTTGACAAATAAAGGACAATGGAACGGATGAAAGGACAACCCATTATTGGGTTATTATTAAAATACAGTAAGAAATCTAAGAAACAAAAAAGTCTGTGAGGCCCAAGCCAACATTTAAGCCATGCCAGTTCCTATCCTCTGCTCCCACATTTTGTATTAGTCCCATACAAACAGTGATGCTTGATTCAGTGATGAAGGTGCCCTGATCTTGCTGTAAATTGTGGCCAGGAATAATTATTTTATGCTTTGACAAATGAGAAATGCAGCCTAATCTACAGTGGAAATGAACAAATAAAGATACAATTCTTGTTTACTCATAAAAACTGCAGCTAATGTATCCTACTTATATTACGTTATATTAAAAACAAGATTTAACTAACGGTGCTGTCATACAATACATACATACAAAAAACCCAGCAGAGAATACAGAGAGGAAAACAGAAAGGGGCTTCCGAGCTCAGTTGTTGCTACTTCTATGAGCAAGGACACTCTCTTCTACGGCCTGTCAGCACTGCCCCAGAAAAAAAATTGAAACCTTGCAAATTAAATTACTTTGAAACAAGCATCTTGCTTCTTTCTCATCCTAATTCTCCCAAGAAGAGAGACACTTTGCCAGCCACAATAATTTCTCCTTCCACCCTGGGCCAAGCCTGCACTCAGAGGTACTACTTCTTTCTTTGAAAGTCAGAGAATCACCAGGTAGAGCAACTGGTCATGTCCACCCACAAAGGGTCAGTGAGAGGCACCAGAAGCCAGCAAGGTATGGAGAAGACCAAAGAGGGGCAGGGTGGCCAGGGAGAAGAAGTAGCATTTGAGCAGCTATTCAAGCTGAAATGTCTGTGTCCTCCTGAATGGGGTGAGGTTGCCCTGCGGGTCAGGGAAAGGGGAATTTTCTGACATGATGCAGGTGGGCAAAATAATCTCTGTTTGTCTCTAGTAACTTTTGCTTTCTGCATTCAGTGAGATCCAGTTCCCACTCCTGTCAGTGGCACACGGGGCAGGAAGCAGTCTTTTTTTAGAAAAATTTTGTTTTTCTAAGTGGGTTTGGCAGACCCAAGTCTTAAATAATTATCCTAACTCAGTGAGTTCAAGAGCAGTCTGCATCATGCCCTAGTGAAGGTAGCAAGACAAGCAGTACCCTCCCGGGTCAGGTGCGCAGTGTATCCAGCTTGGCATTCCGCTTCTGACAGCAGCAAAAACAAAGGCTATTTTGAGCAAACACGTGAGCAAGCCTCTCTGCTGGCGCCCGCAAGTTTTGTAGCAGGAATTCAGAGGGCACCTCCCTTCTGAGTCTGTTTAGTGTCCATTTAAGGACCTGGTGAGGAGGCATGCACATAAACCCTTTTGGAACCTGCTGAAACTGCCCGACTCTACACCTGCCATGGCAGCAAGCTCCAGAAAATAGCTTCTGTTAAATATGCCAAATGCCCCTTAAGCCTAACATGGCAGGATGTGACAAACCTGTGTGTGACATTCAGCTCATACAACACCTTTGTGATTTGGTAAAACATGATCATACATATTTTCTCCAAACTAAAGAGCCCTGGATTCCTTTGTCCTCTCTGAGGTAGCTGCTCCACCCTCTCAGTCATTTTAGAGAAAAGTGAGCAACTGCAGTAAGCCCTTCCTTAGGTGACCATTGCTGCACACAGAACTCAGGACATAAGCACATCAAAGCTTAGGTGTGTTTATTAATCTGTACATTATGTGTCTGTGATCTTTACCTAAAATACCTGTGAAGCAACACTGTCTCTCTTCCAGGCCACCTCCACTGTGGTTACAGAAATCCCTGTGCAACTGCCACAACTTACAATTTCAGCATGACCTCAGGAAGTACAGGTATTCCAGTTATTAAGTAAACACTTGGTACTTTCCGACCGCTTTCCCTAGGCATCCATGCTGTGTGGCTTGGCATACTAACAAAAAACACTGAATGACAAAGGGTAAAGTAAGACGTTTTGGCTCCTATCTGACCTCTCTGATGTAAACATTCAGATGTTTATATGGTGAGTGTTTGCAACCAGCAGATAAACAAAACAAGAACCCTAACTTCCCTTTATTTCATTTAACAAAATTATTTCCATCCGGAGGCAATATAAACAGTTAACCTTTGGGTGCTGTGAAGGAAGGATAGAAAAAGGATCTATTTGTTGATGACATCAGCATTGCTGCTTAAGTTTCTCTAAGTTTATCATGACCTCACCTCTGAAAACCCCTAGTTACAAACTCTGTCATACCCTATATGGCTGTACTTGAACTACAGGCACGCAATCCAGTTCTGAAAAGCCACTCATACGTTTAAAGTGAAAATCAACTGTACAAAGAATAGTATCTAAGGCTTGGCAGTAGATTCTGTCCTCCAAGACACAGCAGGTTTTATGAAGATTTGTACTTCCCCAGTTTCCCCTACCCCACCCCCATTATGACATTTTTAAAGCATTGCATCATATGATTTCTGGGCCACTTTGTTCAAGAACCTCAGGGAACTGCTTGAGAGAGTCTAGCACAGAGCCACAAAAATGATGGAGTGGAACATCTTCCTTACGAGGAGAAACTGAGGGAGCTGGGGCTCTTGAGATTGGAGATGAGGAGACCAAGAGATCACAGAATCACAGGGATTGGAACGGACCTTAAAAGATCATTGAGTCCAATTCCCCTACCAGAGCAGGATCACCCAGGGCGGGTCACAGACAAATGCACCCAGATGGGTTTTGAATGCCTCCAGACAAGGAGACTCCATAACCTCTCTGGGTAGCCTATTCCAGTGCTCTGCCACTCTGTGAAAAATCTTTTTCTTATGTTCAGGTGGATTCTCCTCTGCTCCAGCTTGCACCCACTTTCCCCTGTCCCTTGACATCACCGAGCAGAGCCTGGCTCCATCCTCCTGACACTGAATGAGGGCACCTCTCAGTCCCCTCCAAGCTGAAGAGCTGAGCTCCCTTAGCTTTTTCTCATAAGGGAGATGTTTCACTCCTTTCAGCATCTTTGTGGCTCTGTACTGGACTCTTTCAAGTACTTCTCTGAGGTCTTTCTTGAAGTGAAGAGCTCAGAACAGGACAGGGTGAGTGCCAAGAACATGGAGCCAGGCTCTGCTTGATGTCCTACGACAGGACAAGGAGCACTGGGTGGAAGTTGAGGCATAGGAAGTTCCACAGAAATAAGGAAAAATGTTTTCATTATGAGGATGATGGAACACTGGAACAGGATGCCCAGAGGGGTTGTGGAGTTTCCCTCTCTGGAGATATTCAAAACCTGCCTGGATGCAACCCTGTGTGATCTGGTATAGGTGATCCGGCTCTAGCAGGGGAGTTGGACTGGATGATCTTTCTCAAGGTCCTTTCCAGCCCCTAACCTTCTGCAATTCTGTGACTTAAGTAACATTTTGTGTTTCAATATTGCCATTTTCAGTAAAACTAGATGTAAGAAACGTCACAAAAAGTAAATAACTACCTTCAAGTCTCCTCGCCAGAAAGCGTGTGAGCTTTGACTGCTGGCTATTTAAGCAGATCAGGGGTTTAATTAAGTAAAATGGATTACCAGCCTCTTCTGTGACGTGTACAACACCATCTAGCTTTCAGTAGACAGCAGGAAACAAGCTTATACAACAGATCATATAGAAAACCAATTAGTACATCTTGAAAAGAGGGTTAAGTATGAGCTGTTAATACAGTTAGCAATCAGACAATTAAGTAATATGACCCTGGGTCATTACATCACAATAATCTTGCACTACAAGAATCTGACACGCTCCATCTGACAGAAAGCTGTAAGAGATGGCTTGCAATGACACCTCCACAGGTCTTCAAATGCAACTATCTGTATTTTACAATAAAATTGGTATTGGAACCCAATCTGCCATTCCTGGGGAGCTGCAGTGTGGGAAAAGCTTCACCAAGGCCAAATGTCAGATCCTGCACTTGGGTCACAACAACCCCAAGCAATGCTAGAGGCTTGGGGAAATGTGGCTGTAAAGTTGTCTGGCAGAAAGGGACCTGGGGGTTCTAATCAACAAGCAAGCAGTGTGCCCAGGTGGCCAAGAAAGCCAATGACAGCCTGGCTGGGATTAGAAATGCTGTGTCCAGCAGGAGCAGGGAGGTGATTGTGCCCTTGGACTCAGCTCTGGTGAGGCCACAACTCGAGTACTGTGTTCAAGTTTGGGCACCTCAATGCAAGAGGCATGTGGAGGTGCTGCAGTGAGTGCAGAGGAGGGCAACAAAACTGGGCAAGGTCCTGGAGAATAAATCTGATGAAGAGTGACTGATGGAGCTGGAGCTGTTTGGTTTGAAGAGGAGGAGGCTGACGGGAGTCTACAGCTACCTGAAAGGACTTTGTGGAGAGGCTGGTGCTGGTCTCTTACAGATAATTAGAGATAGAACAAGAGAGAATGGTCTCAAACTGCAACTGGGTAGATTTAGACTGGACATTAGGAAAATTCATGGAAAGAGTGGTCAGGCATTGGAATGGGCTGTCCAGAGAGGTGGTTGAGTCACCAACCCTGGACATGTTAAGAAGGTGTTTGGATGTGGTGCTTGGGGATATGGTTTAGGGTGAACCCTGTAGGAGTAGGGATATCATTTGGACTTGGTGATCCTGAGGGTCTTTTCCAACCTGAGTATTTCTGTGATTCTGTGAAGAGCAGGCCCTGTGCCAAGCCAAGATGGGCCATCATCTCCCTGTGGTTACTGCCAGCACTTCTGAAGCCTAAGACATGCTCAGTCATGGACCCTGTCTCAGAAGTTGCTGGGTGCTGTGCTGGCTTTCACCACCTGTCAAACACCTTTTTGTCTTTAGAGCAACATTCCCCTCCTTGGTTTGGCCAGGTAGTTTAAAGATAAGGTCATCAAATTATTTTTTAAGCCTTATGACAAATCCTGCCTATACTGAGAAAAGGCAACAACTTCCTGACAAAGTCCAGCTTCAGGGCTAGTACTAGAACTGATGGGCCTGCATGTTGCAGCAGCTGCTCTGCAGATAAGACATTACATGTGTAAGGTGCACAGGATTGCAAAATCTTCTCTAGCCAGAAAACCCCATGCTGCAAAGAACAAAAGTTTTGTCAGCCTCCTAACAAGCTGACACCTTTCACTGGAGTGTGCTTTAGTTTATATATGTGACTGAGCTGTATTGGTTAAGTGATTGCTAAGAAAAAGTAATTAAACAGCTCCTCAGAGCAACAGAGGAGACTGGGGTGTTAGTGCTTGTAGGGACTTCAGCTAAAGGGCTTCTGTGACTTCTGCAAGGCACACACTGAACTTCTGTTATAGACACTCTGTAATGCTGGGGATCCTACAGTGCTGCAATAACGAAATTCTGAGGAGTTCTGAGATTCTCTACTCTCTGCATTTCTGGGATTGTGTGGAGTAGCGAGGTTCGTGCATTCAATGCCCAGTGGCCTCTGAATCAGGGGATTACTGTGACTACAGCAGCACCCTGAAGCAGCAGTGCAACACCTGCACGGGATCATGGTTCAACCAACCAAGTAAATTCTGAAGAATCTTTGAAATAACAGCAAAAAACACAAACATCTTTAAAAACGCTCAGTAACAGTTCTCATCTAAGAAATGTGTGGTACACTGGCTTTTTGTATGCTGCACAACTCTGACAGTTCTTCCCATAGCACAGATGCTATAATGCAAAAAATGTTCAGAAAGATGCACTGTCTTCTTCAGCCAACACTGGTTGGTCATGCAGGGAAGTTCCTTGTTAGAGGAATATAGTTTCCCCCCAAAAAACCTCCAGAAGTTAGTTACTGCATTTCTCTTCATCAACCTGGTGCTGATCTCATATTTCACTCTTCCGAGAGGAAAAATCCACACAGGCACCTCTGCACCACCACCATATGCATTTACAGTCAACTTATGTAATGGCTGCTTTACATACATATCAAGTGGGCAGAGCTAAAAAACTATCTCCACCCAAAATCTAATAGAGATTGCAGTGCAACAGCTCTCTTGCAACACAGCAAGCTAGGTTTTCGTAGAATCATAGCATTACCTATGTTGGAAGGGGTCTCTAAAGGTCATCTCTAGCAGATCAAGGAAGGTTCTCCTCCCCCTCTACTCTGCCCTAGTGGAACATTCTGGGCTCTCCAGTTCAACACAGACAAGGATCTACTGGAGAGAGTCCAATGGAGGACTACAAGGATGAAGAAGGGACTGAAACTCTGCCTGACAACGAAACGCTAAGAGACCTGGGGCTGTTTAGTCTGCAGAGGAGAAGACTGAGAGGGGATCTAATAAATGTCTATAAATAGATGAGGGCTGGGTGTCAGGAAGGAAGGGACAGGCTTTGCTCACCTGGGATAGGACAAGGGGCAATGGACAGAAACTACAGCACAGGAAGTTCCACTTCAACATGAGGAAGAACTTCTTTACTGTAAGGGTGGCAGAGCACTGAAACAGGCTCCCCAGAGAGGTTGTGGAGTCTCCTTCTCTGGAGACTTCCACGACCTGTTTGGATGTGTCCCTTTGCAACCTGCACTAGATTCTATGGTCCTGCTCTGGCAGAGAGGCTGGACCCAAGGATCTCCAGAGGTTCCTTCCAACCCCTACCATCCTGTGACCTTGGGATCTAGTCCAAACCCCCTGCAGTGAGCAGGGTGATCCTCAATTTGATCAGGTTGCCCAGAGCCCAGTCAAGCATCGCTTTGAATATCTCCAGGGATGGGGCCCCAACCACCTTTCCGGGAACCCTATTCCAGTGCTCAATCACCCACATTGTAAAGAACTTTTTCCTAACATCCACTCATGAAATAAGCCCATAGGAAAGTTGTTTACACCAACATCATATTTTCTCACTCCTATAGTGTACTTAATACTCTATGCAATTTCCACAAAAATATTTTATAAAAGGAATCATTCTCTTCAAAGAGGCATCCAAATTAGATTTCACACAGCACAGACAAAAGAAGGCACATCTGCCATTTAGCCTGCATGAAAGATTTCTTTTATGCTCCACCACCTTTTATTTACACCACCATGCACAGGTGATGGCTGTTACTGGCTGTTAGGAACAGGTTTTTTACTATGACTCTGCTGGAACACTGGAAGAGGTTTCCAGGGAGGTGGTGAGGCCTCCATCCCTGGAAACACTCAAGGTGAGGCTTGACAGGACTCAGAGCAGTCTGATCCAGCCAAGGACATCCTTCCTGACTGCAAGGGTAGCTGGAGTAGATGACTTTTGGAGGTCACTTCCAGCCTGGACCATTCTATGATCTCTGTCTGCATTGTGAGGAGACTGACCAAATTATTCACTAAGGTTGTCTTGAGTAAACTCACCAGCATGGTGGTAATAACTTGCTTTCTGAGGAGATTTAATCACTTGCTTTTTATTCTACATCGTTTTTTTATTACTCTCACATACATTTCAATAAGCTACAAGTTGCAAGCAGAGTAGGACTGACAAAAGGACAAGCTTCTTCAAAAACACCACACTCCCACCATTATGAAAATGGAAAACTGCCACCAACTTCTTTGACATTCCTGCAAAAATACCCTTGCTGCCTAGTTTCAATATGAACTTATTTTCCAAAACACACACACATATATTCTATTCTTACAAATGAAGCCAGATGCTTCAAGTTGCATCCATGATGGAAGAATGTATGAGGTTACTGCTTTTAGCTGTATGCCTTCCTCTCTGCTAGATGCTACTGCTGCCTCAGGAACCAGTGTCACACATAGCAGGTCTGGTTACTGGGCAAGAACTGTGATCAAACTGCAGACAAACTCTACAAACCCCAAAGGTTCCTTTCTTAGAACGCAGATATTTTTACAGAGGAAAAAGAGTAGAATAAATAAACTGAAAAAACCCCAAAGGATTAGCAAGTGTATGTGGACATTATTTTATTTTTGTACAAGTGAAAAACAAACAAACATGCCATGGATGATGTAAACAATCATTAAACAGATCTGCAACAGAACTACAGTGCAATAAACACTTTACCACTCGGGTCCTTAGTCACTCTGCTAGCCTGGTGCCCTGTATCAGCAAACACTTTACATCACTAACACCTGCAAAGGCAACAGCCCTGATCAAGCGATTTTCTGTCATGGGGCAAAGAGCTGTGTAGTAGTCACTTCAGAATTACAGAGCAGTTGTTACATCAGATCTTTTAAATAACATCAATAAAGAGTGGGGTGGTATCTGTGCTATTTAGATCAACACTGGCATTACACAGTAGAGAAAAGAGAATGGAGCAGGAGGTCACAATAGGTAAGCTTTCAAAGGACGTGTGAACAGACGACTTTAAAACACAGTTATCGAATTTCCCACTGGAAAAGATGGATAAACAAGCTTTTTTTTCTGAGGAAAGGTCAACAGAATGGCAATTAGGCTGCACTGGAGGACAGGGCTTGATTGCTTACCATCTGATGCCATGGCCCAACTCCAAACACGAGTTATTTTGCCATGCTGGAGAATAGCCACCAGGAAACCAAGGAAGGGAGAAAAAAAGTTTACATGCTTTGTTCTTAAGCAGCAAATGGGAGAATGTATTGATTTTATAACAAAAAGTTCAAAAGTTGTTTTTTCTTCTTCTTCTTCCTAAACAGCTATTTTCCTGCTTTTATGGGCAGGATGTTACAGGAACAAGGAAACACTGCTGCTACTCCACCTTTCCTTACACCCAACTTCTGCTCCAGGAAATGTCATCATGAGACTCATGAAGGCATGAGATCTGGTAGAGCTGTTACTCATTTCAGGTAGAAGGAGGAGAGAGCTTACCAGATTTCTTCATTAAAACAAGTACCTTTGTTAATGCTAAAGAGAATAGGGAGAACCAGACAACACCACACCAGAAAAAGCACTCAGGAGGTAGAATGCATAAAAAAGGAGGGGTCACCTTATGGACAAGCACAGCATCAGCTGAAAACAACAGAATCTGTTTCCTCAAACAACAAATTCCGCAGGGAAAAAACACAGATTCATTATTTTTAAATAGAAGCCCCTGAAATGCTTTCATTAACATTTCCTGTGTTTTAACAGAAAGTGCAATAAATCTGGATGTTTAATTCACATTTTAGGGGGCAACATTAAGCAAAACCTGGTATCGACTCCACTTTACAGAAGATTAAAATGAAAGGGTTTAAAAAAATAAATGAACCATCAGCCAACTGTAAACACAGCATTTACCTATGCCTACCAACTTCAGAAAGTAATTATAGCACTAACTTAATAGAAGTGTATCAGTTTCAGGAGGCATCCTAGCTTACAAACACACACATGCACTTCTAACACTACACAGTTAAGGGAAATCTCTTCAAGAGCTGGAAAAATAAGAACAATTTTGGACCTTCTGACAAACACAAAAGCATTAATCCTGTAAGTACACCACTCAGCTCACATCCACTCTTCTGCTGAGCAAATACAGTATCACTGGTCCACTAACAAGACCTCACTAACCACAAAAGCAACCATGTGGGGACCTCAGCTTTACATACCTCAATCAAACATTTAATTAATTAAAAAGGTTTTTCCTTTTTTCCTTCTATTCCAAATCTCTAAAGGCAATTTATCCAGAACATTGAAATCTAGATCACTGAAACTGATCTAGTGTGAGGTGTCCCTGCCCATGCTAGATGATCCTTGAGGTTCCTTCCAGCCCTGACAATTCTTCGATATCATAAAAAGAAGTCTAAGTGCAAACCAATGAAATTGTATCTGCAGTGCTAAATTAAAGGACCTTTCCTTTCCTAGAACAATGTGGACCTTTGCTCTTATACACTGATGTGCTTTAAGAATTCAGAGCAGTGTGGCCAACAGGGCAAGTGTGCTAGTTTGAGCCTAGCTGGCGTGTTTTGGTGAGAAGAACTAGATGATAGGCTGTAAAATGAAAACAATGGTGAGGTCTACTTCGCTCACAGTCTTGCTGAAATGTATACAAAAGAAGAAAGGCAAAACAGAGATTAGGGCATTTGCTTCTTCTCCTCGCTGGGGAACTTTGCCTGCTGGGGAG
>WAAF01017127.1:13566-45922 GCA_013400475.1 Tricholaema leucomelas | reverse complement strand
CTGCAGCAGCTCTGCTATGAGGACAGGCTGAGAGAGTTGGGGCTCTGCAGCCTGGAGAAGAGAAGGCTTCGAGGAGACCTTAGAGTGGCTTTCCAGTATCTGAAGAGAGCCTACAGGAAGGCTGGGGAGGGACTATTGACAAGGTCTGGAAATGTCAGGATGAGGGGGAATGGGTTTAAACTGGAGGAGGGGAGATTTAGACTGGATGTTAGGAGGAAGTTCTTTCCAGTGAGGGTGGTGAGACACTGGAACGGGTTGCCCAAGGAGGTTGTGGATGCTTCCTCCCTGGAGGCGTTTAAGGCCAGGCTGGATGAGGCCTTAAGCAACCTGCTCTAGTGGGAGGTGTCCCTGCCTATGGCAGAGGGTTGGAGCTGGATGATCCTTGAGGTCCCTTCCAACCTAAACCATTCTATGATTCTATGATTATTTCTGCACTCATAACCTCAGCATCCTTGGGTTTCAGTTTACAGTAAATGCTATATATCCGTTTAGCAGGACATCTGAAATGCTAGGTTATCAGGAATACTAGCAATAGGATACTAGATTTTCACATTAACTGTTCTAACATTCTGAGATCTTCCAGATTTGACTGCTTCAGTTCAGAAAGAGCACTCCCACTGAAACTGCTACGGCAGCTTTCCACCACAACAGCTGTTTGCAAACCACGACCTCTGCCTGCATCCAAACCCTTGCTGTTATTTGCTGTCTTGAATTAAGCTGTTTAAGTGACTCTGTGTTGCTGGTAGCTCTGGAGCAGAAAAAGCACTGAGCAGCAGGATTAAAAACTAAGAATTAACATACGCCAAAAAAGGTATAGCAATCCTCATTTAGATTTTAAATAACAGAACAAAACTCTCCCCACACCCAGACTTAGAACCTCCCAACATCCAGCTTGCTTATTAGAAATATGAGCCATCAAAACACTGTCAAGGGCCACCTGCCCCCTAAAGAGGCCTCTCATTTACTTTCCCTGCAGCTGGATAATGGGGAATGTCTATTTTTCACTCCTGCATTCACATCAGGAATGAAGAGCCAGATTTTGCCATGAATACACATGTAGCTTTAAAGGAAATGAGGTTTAATCTAGGAGTTTTTAAATCGTGTGGCTTGGATGTCAAACGCTGAGTATGTGCAGGTTACTGAACGTGACCACCAAGCAATGTGTCTACGTACATTTTAGTGAAAATAAGGGTAAGGAAAGGTATTAAAATACTCTCAGGAGAGAAACACAACACATCCTCGGTGACAAATCTGCAACAATGATTTGCAAACAGATCATTCAAAAAGAAGAACACAAAACATTACCTCTATGGTGCACAAGTATGTGTTGACTGAAGTAGCAGACACCAGCAGCCATTTTTCATTTGGCCACAACTTCAACACATGCTAACAAGCTTGAGCCAAGGTTCATAAAGATATTTGCTGCCCTCTCAAAACTCCAACCAATCCATCAGAGCAAGAAGCTGCAAGGAAACAGTGGGTTTGCCCACAACAAATGTATCTGAATGACTGTGGAACAGCTGTGACCCTGAAGGTAGGCCTGCAGAGTCCAGGAAGATGACAGGGAACCAGAAGGTAAAGGCAGCACAGGCATAGCAAGTCAGCATGACATGCTGAAGGAGATGCTGTGTCAGAACTGTTGCTCAATTCAAGGACCATCTACTACTTGAATACATCCAGCTTTAAAGTAACATCATTATACTTGTTCTCATCAGCAACCAAATAAAACCTTAGAGCAAACGTATGTATCATCAGTATATTTTCCTCCACACAGCACTATTTTCCTTGCTTACTTGCAAATAAGGGCATTTTCTAGTGTTTGGTGGTGTTATCATTAAGCAACCATAACTGCGAGGCTGGGTGTGCAAGATTTCAAGCTGCAGAAACCAGAAGCAGCCCAGCAAAGGAAGCAGGAACAGCAGGAGGAACTTCTCAAATGATTTTTGAATTATCTGTTACCCTGTCTGAAGGAAGTATTTAACCCACATGTACAGAAAACATTTTAGCAAACAGCCGTTCAGAGAGGTCTGTTGAAGGAAAGAAACAAATACACCAATAAATAAGTAATTGCCAGAGACTTTCACTCTCACAAAGAAAGTCTGGCACTCCGAGACAAGCTTCAGAAAAGCCAGCCCTTGTTTCAACCCAAGAGGCTGATACAAAATTGTTACAGCTGGCTTTAATTTTAACAGGTCAAGAGAGATCTGCAAATCCTCCACACTTAACTGCACAAGAGAGTTGACTTATCTGGCTGGGGCAAAATGAAAAGCAAGAATTACTCCTTCTGTTTACAACCTTCAAGGCGTACAGAGACATTATTTCCTAAGACCTGCCTTTCAACTGCAGCAAGTGTTAAACAGCATAAAACCACTACAAGAAAAGAAACAAATAAACAAACAAAAAACTACAAGAGAAGAAAAGAAACAAAAAAAACCCAAAAAAACCAAACAAAGCAAGATAAAAAAACAATCCAGGGAATCATTTCTCCCTAAATATAGGCAGAGAAAAAGAAAAAAACAAGAGAGAGAAATATGGGAACTTAAGCCTGTAACATATGACCTTATCTAAGTAGGGCTACCAAACAGAGTGACCTAAAAGAATTGGCTGAACTACCATTCATTTTGCTGCAAAGCATATTAAATCAAAAAGCAACAAAGCAACACCAAAACCACCACCCACCACCAAATAAAAAATACTTAAGTATGAGCAGATAGGGTATCTGGTCAAGAGCTGAAGACTTCATTCAAATTTAACGGGGTAATGAGATACAGCATGGAAGCCAACAGAGATGCCCTTCTTGAGCAAACAAAAGTTACAGTTGGAAGCTGACAGGACAGATTCTGTGTTCCTGGGTATCAGGAAGAGCAAAATACAGTTTTACAAGGCAACCCTCAGCCAACTCTTCAAACACAGCCTGCAGCTAATTATCAGCACAGTTAATGCCCTTTTTACACGGCAAACTAAGTGAAAGGAACAGTAATGAGAGAAGTGAATGCAGATCCTACAACATATGTTTTATGTGTTAAAAATACATATAAACTCCGTAAAAAACCCACCCACACACTTGTTTACTTTTCCCTAAACTGGGTAATGCAGCAGAGTGGTACTGATATTTGCCAAAGAGCTATTTCTAGCACCAAAAGGAAAGGTAACAACCTCTTCCTTGAAACTTCAAAACAAAAGTCAACCTTACTCTGTCAATTTTCACACTCTTTCCAGAAATCTATATCAATGAGGGAAGGGAAAGTTTGAAAGCACTCTTTGAATGAAATTCCCCCTCAGAGAATCACAGAATGTTAGGGGCTAGAAGGGGTCTCCAAAGATCATCCAGTCCAACCCCCCTGCCAGAGCAGGATCACCTATACCAGATCACACAGGAACACAGCCAGACAGGTTTTGACTGTCTCCACAGAGGGAGACTCCACAATTCCCGTGGGCACCGGCTCCTGTGTTCCCTCACCCTCAAACTGAAAACATTTTTCCTCATCTTTCCACAGAACTTCCTATGCCTCAACTTCCATCCAGTGCCCCTCGTCCTGCCTTACTGGGCATCACCAAGCAGAGCCTGGCTCCGTGCTCTTGCCACTCACCCATAACATGTTTATAAACACTGATGAGGTCCCCTCTCAGTCTCCTCCTCTCCAAGCTACAGAGCCCCGGAGAGCTCCCTCAGTCTCTGCTCATCAGGAAGATGTTCCACTTCCTTCAGCATTTTTGTGGCTCTGCACTGAACTCTTTCAAGCAGCTCCCCGAGGTCCTTGTTGAACTGAGGGGCCCAGAACTGGACACAATATTCTAGATGCAGCCTCACCAGGGCAGAGTAGGCTGGGAACCTTTCTCGGCCTACTAACCACAGCCCTTCTAACACAACCCAGAATGGCACTGGCCTTCTTGGCCACAGGAGCACACTGCTGGCTCACAGCCAATCTTCCATCCACCAGGATCCCACCACAATCTGTTGTGATTTATAGCAGAGATGTATCTTCAATCACACAGTCTCCGAGGCATGCTGCTCCACTCACTGGCCCCTCTTGTATGATTCAGAGAAGTCTGCCTTGAGTAGCACCAGCACGCATGTACATCCCAGGCAATGATGAGATAAGGGAAGACATAAGGAAGTATCCTCTATGTGACCTGGAATCAGTCAACGACTCTCAGTATTTTGTACATTTTGCTACAGCCCAAATCCTGTAACTTTCCTGCAGAAAACCCTTGAACTGAGGCATACATAGAGATATGATAGAATATTAATGTCTCCTGAAAAGAACATCAGGCTATGTATCATGATAGAGCTGCTCCAAGCAGCTGCTCGTAGGGCTCAATACTACTTAGAGATAGAATAAATTGAAAAACTACTCCAGTGACGGCAGATGCAAAGACATGCATAGTGAATGCCTAATATATCTACTCTCCAACAAAGGAAGAGGAGTGAAAGTCTCTGACAGTCTCCCCACAGGACAGGTTTCACCTGCCACATCTTGTTTTCACCAGCAGAGCTCTGAAGGACATTTCACACCCACCCACAGAGCAACTGGCTCTGTGCCCATTTCCTTACAGCCAATTTGGAGATTCCAGGCCGGTCAAGTGCAGGTGTCTCATCCTATGAAGTGGCTGCAAAAGCACAGTAAGGGTGTGAAGACCCCTGTAAATTCATCTAGTTGTAAAAGAAACAGTAGACTCCTATGCAGAGCTTCTGAAAGACAAGGAGCCATGAATGCAAATTGGCTGCTACCCTAAAAAGAGTGGGTTAGAAAGAAACTGCAGGTTATCAACCAACCTATTCCTCAGGGATTAAGAAACATTAGCATTTGGGAGAAGGAAGCAGCTGGGAGGATAAATACTTAGGGCAGCAAGTACCCGGATGGAAAGAAAGTAAATAGCTGTTCACCTGACAAGGGAAAGGAGTGGCTGTAGGAAATACCAGAGATCAAAGACACAGTAATTACAGCAAGGAGGAGATTAAAGGGCTGAGCTGCAGACACCCACCCAACCCAGGCTGAATCAGTACAAGAGCATGGAAAAGACCAGGAAGAGCTCAAACCCTCATGGAAAAGGGCATCCAGCTATACTCAAGCGACATACAAGCAGAAGTCATTACAGGAAGCAAAAGAATCAGCCAGGGCAGAGCTGGGGAAGAGGAATCAAAAAGGTATGAACCACAGGTGTGAGTGGAAGGTGACTGCTCACTGTTTCAACATCAGGAGCACTTCCCAGCACCACAAATGCCTCAGCATCAGGGTGCTCTTTGGATACAGCAATGCTCCATCATGTCAAATATGTCTTCTATCAAACTCACATCACCACAGCCTCCATGCCCAGGGCATATTAATGAAGCAGTCAAGAAGCCATCTATATTTTAACCCAGTATAAACTCAGCAGTACAGGACATACCAATACTCCTCCTCAAACTCAGGCTAAGCATTTACCATATGAAGCCAGGAAACTGAGTGCTATGTTTCTATCTTCCAGCTCTCCAGAAGCCAATTCCACCCCAGGGAAAGCTCTGCCTTGACTTGCAACTTACCCTGCTGTCTAGTTCAGCATAAAAAAAAAAATATGGTTTGATCTCCCTACAGCAGCTGCTGGCTTCCTGCCCTTCCTAGGCCACTCGCGAGAGGACACAGAAGGAGGTAAGCTCTAGTTGCCTGGCCTGCACAAACATCACTTCAATCCTCCTTGCTTTAAAGGTACTACTCAGGCTGCATAACAAGCATAAAAGAAAACAGAGATAACGAGGAGCTGACTGCAATTAGTCAACAGACTAGTAAGTCTAGTAGTATAGTTTGCCTGGTTACACAATGGAATAAACAAAAAGCAAACTGCAGGGAGAACAGCTTGGTGACTTGAGGGTACCAAAAAGAACAGCAAACATCGCTGCTGCTAATAACGACAGTCTGTCTCTCCTCACTGTGAAAGCCAAGGGGAAAGAAAAGCAGAATTTCACATTTTGTCAATTAAAAAGATAAAAGCCTTTTAAGTGCACGTTAAAAAGGAAATGGAAAGCTGATTTCTTTCCTACAGAGGTACATTTTAATTCGTACAAAATCCTCAAATACCCAGAGGCAGCTATTACTTCTAGCAAGACCATAATGCATCTTAAGTGTCTTGAAGGAAGCTGCTGCCTGTCACTTGACTAACTTCAAATTAAAGCATGACAAGCCAAAAAGTAAGGTTGTTCCTACTGCTGCATGTAAAGCAAGCTTCTAAGAAAGCACTACTGTTGAGTTGTGCTCTTCAAACGCTTCCCTAACGTGACAGATAGACATTTAGATGTTTTTTCTTCAGTGTGCTGAATTTGAGGCTTACAGACCTTAAATGCATTTTCCAAATTAACTTTCATTTCAATATCATGTTCAACAGGTCAGAGCAGGGAGAGGTTTTTCCAGACTTCAAGAGCTTGAATCCTGATTTTCACAGGTGTTAAGTGCTTACAGTTGTCATCAACTTTTCTGAAGGTGCAGGTCAAAGAGCTGTCAGTTGCACTAAATAAAAAAAGATCTTTTAATCCTTTCTGTAGAAGACCAACCAGTTTATTTTGTTCCTACAATACTTACTTTCACAGTCAAGTCCAAAAGGAATATAAATTTTAAAATTAACCTTTTGTCTCACCTTTCTAAGTGCCTGAAAAAAAATGCAAAAACCGAACATCCCTCACAGAATGGGCTGGGAGGGACCTCACAAGCTCATCTAGTCCAATCACCCTTGCAGTCAACAAGGGTGTCCTCAGCTGGGTCAGGCTGCCCAGAGCCCTGTCCAGCCTCACCCTGAGTGTTTCCAGGGATGAAGGCCCCACCACCTCCCTGGGCAACCTGTTCCAGAGTCTCAGCACCCTCACAGTAAAGAATCTATTCCTAACATCCAACCTCAACCTGCTTTTCTGTAGTTTGAAGCCATTGCCCCTCATCCTGTCACCACAGGCCTTTTTAAACAGTCTCTCTGCATCCTTCCTGTAGGCCCCCTTCAGGTACTGGAAGGCCTCCATTAGGGCTCTTCTCCAAGCTGAACAACCCCAGCTCCTCAGCCTGTATTTCTAACAGCGGTGCTGCAACCCCTGATCAGCTTCATGGCCTTCCTCTGGACCCGCTCCATCAGGTCCATATCCTTCCTATACCAAGGGCTCATCACTTACAGCAACCTTGATATCAGTGCATGTTTCATATTTTTCAGAACATGTTTAAGCTAGTTTTGGCAGACAGAATTACTATGCTTTACAAGTTACTTCTGCAGAGTGTAGATTACCTGCTGATAGGTACTTCTGAACTAGTAAGCAATGAATGGTAAGACTTCAACAATAAAATACATATTTTTTTCTGATTAGCTGCCATTTGCAATGGCAAAAAGTAAAAGCTGGACACACTGAAAATAACCACGTGATAGTTTTGACACAAATTTTGTATGCCTTGAAGTAAAAAGACAGATTTTCTTCCATTTTTACCCTATTATCCATTGCCAGTTTAATTTTGCTAAAAGATTCTTCTTCATTCTGTCACTTTCACTAGCCAAGAAAGATGATGGGAAGCACTTGCAAGACTTATCAGATGACAAATGCTCTGATGGACCTATTAGTTACATATTAGAATATCAGTTCAGACTAGCAGTGGAAGTTTCTTCTGGAAAAGACACAACTCTTCATTAGAGTGTTCAGATTTGAAACTGTGCATTTACGATTTCCCAGCAGCAACTCAAAATTGATGCTAGCATTCATTTCCTTAATGGTAATACCTGAAAGCAGTAGGCAGCACTACATGGTGTAGTGCTTTGCTTTAAACAAAATTGAGAAATAGACTATTAAAAAGGGGGAACACCTCCCACCCCCAAACCCCAAACAAAGCAAAGAAAACAATTTCCCCAGAGATATTGTATCATCAATCCTCTACTTGGGGCAGCTGGAAGGACAACATGGGGAGAGACAGAGCACAAGTCGTGAATGGCATGATGCAGAATACACCCCATGTAAACTGGCTCCACGTTCTGACATGGAGGTGGGGATGGCTGTGGATATAGCCTACTCAGACTGAAATGAATGGCCATTGGAATGGGCTGCCCAGGCAGGTGGTGGAGTATCCATCCCTGGAAGTGTTTAAAAAGAGACTGGATGTGGCACTTGGTGCCAAGGCTCAGTTGATTCAATAATGTTGGGCAACGGATTGGACTTGATATTAAAGGCCTTTTCCAACCTGACTGATTTTGTGACATAGCTGATGATGAGTGACTTTCAGTAACCTCTGCTGGACCTAAGCCAGCTCCTCACAGACACCAAGGCAAGCCTGCAACACACATCACTGCAGAGCTACAGTGCAGAATCGACTTCACAATCACCAAACCCTTCACACCCCATCCAGCCCTCTCACACCCCAGGCATCTTGACTGGCATGGTTAAAGCTCCAAATAGAGATAGACTCTTCTCTGCTGGCAGGCATACTCAAGCAGCCCCACTTCCCCTTTTTTCCTAGATAAGTCGTTTTATTGGAGTTCCCTGATCTTGCATACTTCAGCCCCACCAAAAGCTGCACTGGCATAAGTGAGGGATAGAAGGAACTAGTGTTAGACTGGGCAGCACAGCCACTAATTCACATCACACCATACCCTTATGATTTTATTTGCTCTACATTTCCTCTGCAGCTGAGAAACTAAGCTCAGTAACCTGTTACGAAACTAACTCAGAAATAAAAATGAAACTAGAAAAACAAGACTCAAGGAGTACAGGAGCATGGACAAAGTGGGTAAGGTTTTTCCTCAGCAGCCTCATGCTGTTCTACCCGTCAACAGCTTCCTTACCCACTCACACCATCCAAGCCAAATATCGTATCAGGGTTTCTAGGGTTTGGGTTGGTCACTTCTCAAAAACAAGAAACGAAAGTCATTTCTATGCAAAACTGCAGATAACACATCCTAGTCTTCACTGGAATCCTTTATATTGCTTTCCTCTTTGAAGAGTCTGATTCTCTTGGAGAAGAGTTTGAAATGCTGTCTGAGCAGGTTTAAATCTAAGGATGTAGACTCGTCAGATCCAGAAAGGAACTCAGACTTCAGGCATATTACTACTGGTTTTGAAGGGATTTGTTCGCTGTCAGTAAAGCTGTTTAGGAAAGTGGTATTATATATTGACTGTGCACAGAATTTTTTCCTTCTTAGTTTTATTCTTTCTCAACTTTACAAGAGATTGAGGGTCTTAAAGAACTGCTGTAATAGTCTCCTATTACAGTGAACATCTGGACTGCAGCTGCTCATCTCATCAACAGGAGACAGTCCAAGAGCCCAAACAGCAACATGACAACTGACTGCAATAGCCCCTGTGCATGGACATTGCTCATCCAGATCTGCAAACCCAAAACAGGAGAACTTTTAACTACTGAGGCCAGAGCTACTAGGCATGCTTAAGCAGGCACTCAACAGCCTTAGAAATTCAACATGCACCTTCAAACTTAACAAACCTCTCTAATTGAGAGTTTTCTTCCCACTAGCAGCTAATGGACAACCTCACAGGTCACCTCTACACCAGACTGGAGTCAAGCCTGTGTGGTTTTACCCACTCTAGCCTGTAATACTTCAGTAAGGCAATCCATTTCCTCTGCAGTCAGAGTGAACTGTCAGCTCTCCAAAAAGGGACAGCTGTGATGTCTACTAGGTAAGCACCATTCAAATTTTGATGTGGGGCTTGCAGTGAAGAGAATTCTCATGGGAAAATGGTACTTGAAATGACACAAATCACCACATGCCCTTTACAGTATTAAAAGGTCACCGAGAGAGGGTTTTGGAATGCATGAAACTTTCACACACTCACTTAGAAAAGTATATGCTTAATGCATTTAAATGTAAATCTCATGTGTTCAGGAGCTGACTATTAACAGTAAAACCAACTGTTACTGTAAATAATGAGAAATGCTTATCCAGAAATTATTTTAAATCACATAATTGGAAATGTCATACTGTCCTTCCACATTCAGAAGTATTTCCTTTATTAATCTTTCTGATCAGACCTCAGGTTTTAAAGTTTCCTCTGGTGCTTCATGATTTGTTTATAATCATTTGTATAATGACTATATTCATTTATAGTCATATAGTATAATGACTATAATCATTTATAGTCATTTGTTTATAATCCCCTATGCAGAATGAACCAACTTTCTTTAAAGCATCAAAGTTATCTTCTGCTATTGATCAGATGTGACAACGAAGCAACACATCCTCAGTGGGAAAGGAAGCATGGCTGTAAAAGGCAGGCACGCAGAAGACACTGAAATTTAGTTGGATGAAAAATTGAATTCTCTGTTATTTTATTCAAAAGTACTTTCCTGCTTTTAAGATATTTTTACTCACACTACAAATACTTCAGCCTTCCTCAACGCCTCTGAGTTTATTTTTAATTGCATTGTGGAGTGTCACTGAGGTAAGAATTTAACATGGCTCCTATCAGCTTGCTGCTAAGGACAAACAGTTGTTTGCACAATCCAGCTAAGACACGTAATCAGCAGTTTAAAATAACGAAAGCGCCCAAAAGGAAACCCATCTTCCAAAGACGAAAGTGGCAGAAGCAGCCAACAAGAGAAAAAAACCAATATCCTTAGCCCTGACATGTAGAATCTCCCACGTATGACTAAACCTTAGGTCATACACAAACTTTGAAATTACAACTCTTTTCTCCCCTTTGGAAATACAGAAGTCTGCATCAAATGAAAGGACATGTTGTGTACTTCCTTATAAACCATAAAGTTCTCAGCCTTGTCCTTCTTACATCAATTCTTTCTTACTTTTTTTAAATTACAATAATAAAAGAGGCTTATTCAGGTCAGATGATTGAAGAAATCAAACATGCTGTTCCCTTTGCTTTATTCTAGAAAAGACTGAGATGATTACGATGAAGACAGATTTGATTTGCTCTTCCTAACAATGGATTTTTCCATGGTTTGCTTCATCTGGAGGTATCTGGCCTGGTGAGGAGCTCTTTGGCTTCTGCCACATAGTGTAAAACGGACCTACATGCAGATATATCACAAAAGGTATTGTGGAGTAGAGTTAGAGTACTGATGACCAACAAATGAAGCTGTCTCAGAAAATCAGTTCTGTAGAAATAAATCATCTTGTTTCTAAGAACCATTCCTAAACACCAGCCCTCATTGGAAATAATCTCCAATACCATGCAAAAGGTTTGTGCTGTGAGTCAGGGGAAGGAGCATGCAGTGATTCTGAAGTAACTAAGGGAAGCCAAAGCACAGAATGGAAAGCCAGATGCCTGCTTTAAAAGAAAGCCGAGCCCTTTGAGGTCTGTAAATTCATTAAAGATGTATTTGTCCATTTTTATCTGTGTCTTGTGATAAAACAGTTAGTGGAAAGCAGGTGTTCATAACCCTGCCAGAATCCAGAACAGGCCTGATGCTCAGGACAGCCAGCACTGGAGCTTCCCTGCAAAAAAAGCCCTTTGAAGGCTGTCCTGCAGCACTTCACCCCAGAAAAGCAAGCGCTGAGAGGCACAACTAGGGGATGGGAAGGAAACTCGAGTATGTGCCACTCCAAAGGGAAAGGGAATAAAGGGGTGACCTCTGCACTGCAATGAATACACGAAAGTCCAGGGAAAAGGTAATACCTGGTCTCCTTCATTGGGAGCATTCACAGCTCTCTACTGTTCCGAGTTAAAAGCAAACAATTATAAACACGCAGAGGATGCTTACTCTTCTCTAGATAAACACACAGAGCTGACAAGAGCTCAGCTTCAGTCAGCAGCAATGGACATGACCCATTTCCTGTCCCCTTGCAGAGCATACACAGGGTGCCTTCCACCAATGCCAGAGGGAAAGCATAGGAAGGGGGCTGGAAGTGCAAGCCAGACAGCAGTGTAAAACAATGTGCCTGCTATGGTCTCTATCAGAGTCCAAGCTACTGCAGGCCATACAAACATAGTCTTATTTACACAACTTTTCAGAATCTCCAGGTTCTCCTTTGTTCTAAAACAGCAATGCCGTTCTAAAAACATTTTCTGACTCAAATGAGCCAAGGTCAGGGACAGCATCAGCTCCATTTAATACTGAAAGTTCTTCCAGTAGCCTCTGAAAGAGCAACAAGAAACCCCCAGTGGTTTGCATGCAAAGGAGCTAGTGAAGCCTTGGTTTCCTATAGTCTAGTGTACGATCTACTTGTAAAATGAACTGCTCAAGACTTTCACGTGGATGGCTACAAAGAGGCAAGCTGCGACTGAAGTTCTTCTCCCTTGCATGGCTTATACAGCTGCCTTTTGAGTGGATGCCTTAATGCCTCAAATGGCATCTGCCTCCACTGCTGTCTTTCAGGCACAGCACCAGCATGGTCTCTCCACAAAATCTGCTCACAGCTTAACTTAAGATCTGCAGAACCTTCAGTACCTGCATGTTTCCATCTCATGTTCCCTAAGCTCAGAAGAGGAAATAAAAGATTACAAGAAGTCTTATTTCTGTGGGAAACAGCTAAAAATGGGTAGCCAGGATACTTTTGAGATGCTACCACCAGCAGCAACTCAGGAGAGGTTTGTGTGTTCAGCTGTAACTCCACCAGAACAACAACTGATTTTGTGAAATAGCTACACATGATGCTGAGAGACAGCACAAACCCACTCATACTTCTGCCACCTCTGCTTCTACTTGCGCCACATATAAACAGCTTTCAGCCTCTCCAGGTACCAGCTGAGGACTCTGTTGTGCCACATGACTCTTAACAGCAATAAAAAGGAGGTTACAAGCTTCAGGAACACCACCCTTGCAGAAGCTTCCTCCAAGAGGCTACTCTTACATCAGTAATGTGGACCCAAAAGCAAAAAGCAAAAATTCCTTGTGCACATTTGTGAGTTGTATAAGCATTCAAATAAAAACCAAAGGTAACTTATTTTGCTCAGATATTTTCTTTTTCCTCATGTAAAATGACATGTGACCTTGAAAATAAGTCATTTTCATTAAGAGAAAAAAAGAGAGAGAATATCAGGGTTTGAGGCAAAAGAACAAACTGGAACTGAAAAACAAAACCTCCTTGGAAGAAGAGCTTTAATTGCACAGACTCTGCAGGGGGGTGGGGAATTTGAAATGGCACACACAACTATACTTGCATGGGCATTTGCTAAATAGGTCTGTGTATTCTGTTGTGCAAAGTAATGAAAAAAAAAAAATCCTCGAGGGATAAGTACTTCAGCCGGCACAGGGCTTGGATACCTTCCCAGAATTCAGGCCACAAGCAAAGACTCCTATAAGCAATGAAGGGTGCCAGAGCAAACACTTCCATGAAACTGTTCAGCTAGACAGGCAAATGCAGAAAATTAAATGGTGCACTTCATACTTTTTACTGGCACACGTGCAATAAAAAGTGCAATTAGTTCACAGCAAACTTCACTCACCCACTTTCCCACACTATCACTCCATGTCAACACTTGAATTTTCAATACGTGAAGTACATACTAAGTGTAACAGTATCTGTTAAGAAAAAAGAAAACAGAGAAGAAGAAAAATCCTCCTTTCCACATTTGCTTTCAGACAAGTTCTCTGGAGAACAGCCAAAGCATCCTGAAGTCCACTAAAGAAAGTCTATTGGATTTCATAGAATTGTCAGGGTTGGGACCTCAAGGATCATCCAGTTCCAACCCTCCTGCCACGGGCAAAGACACCTCTGACTACATGAGGCTGCTCAGAGCCACACTCAGTCTGGCCTTAAGAAACCTCCAGGGATGAGGCCTCCACCACCTCCCTGGGCAACCTCTTCCAGTGTCTCACCACCCTCATGGTAAAGAATTTCTTCCTAATATCCAGTCTGAATCTACTCACTTCTAGTTTTGTTCCATTTCCCCTAGTCCTAGCACTACTTGACACCCTAAGAAGTCCTTCCCCAGCTTTCCTGTAGGCCCTCTTCAGATACTGGAAAACCACAATAACATCTTCTGGGAGCCTTCTCCTCTCCAGACTGAATAACCCCATGTCTCAGACTCTCCTCATAGGAGAGAAGCTCCAGCTCTCTGATCATCCTCATGGCCATTCTCTGGACACACTCCAGTATGTCCAGATCTTTCCTGTAACAGGGGCTCCAGAGTTGGATACAATACTGCAGGTGGGATCTCATCAGAGCAGAGTAGGGGGTGAGAATCACCTCCCTTGACCTGCTGGCCACACGGCTCTTGATGCAGCCCAGGACACAGTTGGCTTTCTGGGCTGAAAATGTACACTGGCAGCTCATATTGAGCTTCTCATTCACCAGCATAGTCACACTATGAGAAAAGGAGCTTCACATTCAGTCTAAATACATCTAAACTCTAAAGCCTATCTGCTTTATCCTGCAACAGATGACCATTAGGCTGTGGTTGCCAGACTTCAGCTTGGGCAAATATTTAAACCATCTGTCCATTAAGAGCAGCCATCTTCAAATCTCCAATGGAACAATAGCTAAAAAGGGGAGAATTAAAGTTAATAATTACCCAACATACCAGTGTTTACAAATAGGTTTGCTTAACACATGCCCAGTTAAGTGGTATCAATAAACATCATCTGAAAAGCACTTGTATGCAGCCAGGTATTGTTTTGTGATCTCTTCAGACATTACAGCCATGAAGGAAGAAGTTTAAAAGGGCATGGAAAATACTGAAGTTTGGATTGATGGCATCATCTCAAAGCCAATCCAGGCAGTCCTGAGAAAGAAAACATAACACACAGTGGAAGAAAAGACAGTAAAAAAAAACCCTTCTGCATTCACAGGTATGCTGGTTTGAATAGCACAGACTCAGGAGCTCTTCCAGATCAGGTTACTGTTTCATTTTCTGATCTCCCACCAACCCCATCACTCACACCACTGCAACGTACACCATCATTTTCACCCAGCCACCAGACCTGTTGAGGTAAAGCTACCCATGGCATCTATTTTCTGTGCAAACCTCCACTCCAGTTCCCATACAGGAGACACCTTCCTCCTTGATGTTCAGCCCTCGGGACATCTCTCACACAGGAGATGAGCCTGACAGGCTGCCTGCCCAGCTCTCCACACAACTAACCAACACCCAAACCACAAGGCTCACAACCTTCTCCTAGCCCCAGCAGTCCTTGCTCACACAGAAGCTCCCAACATAAGAAGGACATAGAACTGCTGCAGCCAGTCCAGAGGAGAGCCACAAAGATGATCAGAGGGCTGCAACAGCTCTGCTATGAGAACAGGCTGAGAGAGTTGGGGCTCTGCAGCCTGGAGAAGAGAAGGCTTCGAGGAGACCTTAGAGTGGCTTTCCAGTATCTGAAGGGAGCCTACAGGAAGGCTGGGGAGGGACTATTGACAAGGTCTGGTAATGTCAGGACGAGGGGGAATGGGTTTAAACTGTCAGAGGGGAGATTTAGACTGGATGTTAGGAGGAAGTTCTTTCCAGTGAGGGTGGTAAGACACTGGCACAGGTTGCCCAGGGAGGTTGTGGATGCTTCCTCCCTGGAGGTGTTTAAGGCCAGGCTGGATGAGGCTTTGAGCAACCTGCTCTAGTGGGAGGTGTCCCTGCCTATGGCAGGGGGTTGGAGCTGGATGATCCTTGAGGTCCCTTCCAACCTAAACCATTCTATGGTTCTATGATAAGCTCAACTGGGGCTTCTTTCCAGATGGCTTGGTCACACAGATGCCTCATCCCCTACCTAGCTCATGGCAAAGCACTCTGGAAAGCAGGAGAGTAGCCTTTTCCCCATAGCTACGTCAGCATGAGGAAAGTGCCCACTGGGAGCAGAGGTTCAGCTACAGTGGCACAGGAAGGCTGGAGTACACAAAGGGGTTCTTACCTCTGCTCATACCATTCCCTTTGCTCAGGTACATTTTTTTAAATCCTTATGCAGGTGCTTGCACAGAGAACTTTTAAGCCAGGAAAGAGACACAGGCTGTGTTGTTTTCCCTTGGTCTTCCTTCCCTGAACAGGACACACACTACATGCTCAGATGGCTAGGGCACACAGGTGCTCTTCCAGTCTGATGGCTGTTTATGGCAATTTTTCAGCTCTCCATAAAACACAAAGGACTTTGCAATTAATTCCTAAAGGCAGAACCAAGAGTCACTGTAAGTAAATCTAAATATTTATACTCATTTCTCAGTGTTCTCCTGCACTAGTTACCTAAGGCCTGAGTTCAGAAGGAGTCATCAAACTTCCAAATGCTTTCAGGCCTCAGCAGTGTCAGTCAGGTCCTTCTGCTCCTGTTAATGCCACCCAGTCCACTGACAGCTGTCCATACTTGTTCCCCGTTTGTTTTAGCAAAGTACTCAAAGTAGATTCACACATTAATAAGAGAGAGATCTAAGGGAACAGAGGGAAGTGAGAAGGGAGGGAACGTCTCAGTGTCTCCTACAACAAAAACAATCCAGGTAAAAACCTAGATCTAGTCTGCCAAATATGAAGGCACTTTTTAAACTTGGTGTTTTTCTTATGTCAACAGCATACACAGCTCTGCCATTTACCACAATCCTGACTATGTTAGCGTCTTACTCATCTGGGTCCTGTCCTATTTTTCTGGAAAAGGAGAGGGCAGGAGGTAAAGGAGGTGGTGGGAGAAGAGGGAGGTTGTAAAAACTGCTTTGTGTTTTGTCCAGAAGCTTATTAGTAGACTACCTCCCTTTTTGAAATCAACAAAAGTTATGAAAGGGTCAGGAGCCAAGACACTGAAACGTTCCCATTTCGTGATTAGAGAAAGGCGGAAGGAATGCACAGCACAGCTTTCTTTCCTTCCAGTGGTCCTACAGCAAAGCAAGACCTCCTGCCACGAGGAGCTGCCTATTCCCTTGCTGCAGGTTCTTTTTCACCTACATTTCTGTATGTCTTCAGCTCACTAAAACACACTTTCTCCCTCTCAGGCAGGCATTGTGTTCAAAAGCTGCCTGTATTTACACTTGTGAACACAGTAGTAACTGTCATGTCATAACCAACAAAGCCAAAAATAGCAAAGTGAAATCAAGGCACAAAGTTGGTTGCTGCAGTAATTACCACAGGCAGATAGTTTCAGTTGAGAAACAATTTACGAAGCACTACAAAAACAGATATTGATGAGACCTTTGTCAAATGTTAATAAATCCCCTCCAATCTCCTCTCAAAATTGGCAAGCAAGGGAACTTGCCTACAGTTTTAAAAAGCAAGCAAAAGGATTTAGACTCTGTTTCCACTTAGAATTTTCCATTGCAACTGCTTGAGACTGAAGTTAGTTAAGGCACAGAAAGAGAGTGCAGTTACCTTTTAGTGTAGCATAACTTTAAAAATACATTTCAGTATGTTGAAATAGTGCCCTCAACTTTATTCCTTTAAATGGATTAACTGGCCCATAAAACCTGCTACAGGGAACCACTGAGGGAGGCTTCTAAAGCCACAGAAAACAGGAAGAGCTAGAAATACACAAACCCATCAATTTTTAAACTCGGCGATCTGCGAGCGAATCCAAGGTTTACATTACAATCCTACTTGGTATGCTACTTTTTGTCAGATACTAAAGCACAAACTGATTTCTCCGTTCAGTAAATTCTACTGCTTGTTCCTTATCTCCTTTCAGAACTATTATTTTAAAGCAGACAAACCAAAATTGCACAAACCCAAAACCTCCAGATTTTTCCATCTCTACTTACCCATAGCATCTCTATCCAGTTAAAATATGCACAGTCTAAGGCGTGTCTTCACTGTTCAATCTACTCAGGCTCTCCCTCCTACAGCAGAGCTCCAGAAAGTAAACCAAACCTAGACAGGGCTTCTCAAGGTCACAGAATCACAGAACATTAGAGGTTGGAAGGGAAGTCCAGAGATCATCAAGACCAACCACCCTACCAAAGCAGGATCACCTAGGGTAGTCCTCAGAGGAATGGATCCAGGCAAGTTTTGAAAGTCTTCAGAGAAGGAGACTCCACAATCTCTCTGGGCAGCCTGCTCCAGTGCTCCATCAACTTCACTGTAAAGAAGTTTCTCCTCACGTTGAACTCAAACCTTCTATGTTGCAGTTTGTATCCACTGTTCTTTGTCTTATTACTGCACACCACCAAAAAGAGCATGGCCTCCTCCACTTGACACCTACCACTCAGATATTTATAGACATTGATTAGATCCCCTCTCAGTCTTCTCTTCCCCACACTAAACAGCCCCAGGTCTCTCAGTCTCTCTCCATAGGGCAGATGCTCAAGTTCCCCAGTCATCCCTGTGGCTCTTCATTGTACTCTCTCCATCAGGTCCCCGTGTCTCCTGAACTGGGGAGCCCAAAATTACATGTGTGGTCTCACTAGGACAGAGTAGAGGGAGAG
Organism: Tricholaema leucomelas; assembly: GCA_013400475.1. Lineage (NCBI taxonomy): Eukaryota > Metazoa > Chordata > Aves > Piciformes > Lybiidae > Tricholaema lacrymosa > Tricholaema leucomelas. Next base: position 27,691 of record WAAF01017127.1, on the reverse strand, counting down.
AAGAACCTCCCTAGTCCTCCTGGACACATTTTTCTTGCTGCCCCCCAGGATGCCATTGGCTCTCTCGGCCCCAAGGGCACATTGCTGTCCCACGCAGAACTTTCTGTCCACCAGCACTCCAAGTTCTTTCTCCACAGAGCTGCGTTCCAGCAGGGCAGCCCCCAACCTGTACTAGTGCCTGCTGTGATTCCTTCCCAGGTGCAGGACCCTGCATTTGTCCATACTGAATTTCATGAGGCTTGCCTTTACCCTCTCTGGCCTGTCCAGATTTCATTGGATAGCTGTCAGCCACCCCACCCCCCACCCCCAGTTTTGTATCATCATTGAACTTGCTGAGGGTACACTCAATGCCCTCATCCAGGTCGTTGATAAAGATATTGAACAAAACTGGGCCCAGTACTGACCCCTGAGGAACACTACTGTTTAAAGTTTTCACAAGTACAGTTCAGTAAAAGCTGTATTACATATTACAAGATTTGGCCAGCACTGCTTATAAAAGTCTAGCTAAAAGCAATCTCAATTTAACACAGGACTCTTAAGTAAAATTCTATACAGGGGTCAAGGAGGCAAGATGGAAAAAGAAGAAAAGAAGAAAAAAGGCAATGCTGGCATACAGGCATCCTTATGTGCTTCACTAAGCTGCTGCAAGTGCTCGTTGGAGCTCTAAATCATCAAAAAAAGAAGTCTGCCATCACCTTCAGCTGTTGCAAGAAAAATCACTAGGTTTACAAATTTTGTTGTTGTTGTTTGCAATACCAGATTATTTTCACAGAACACAGCATTTCATCAACTTGCAAGGCAAACATTTACTTTACTAAAGGTGTATTGTCACAATTACAAGCTACATCTTCATACTCCAACAGTAACATAGGAAAGGAAGGAGGAAACCACTGAAATATGCTTTGAAGAATATCTGGGGTCAGTATTTAGGGGTGGGGTAAGATATGTCTTTTAATTATGTTTTAATTAAACCAGCTGTGAGTTTTAAAGTTCAGAGCATTAGAAGCTGCTTTGATATTTCACTTGACATATCAACCTTCTAGCGCAGTATAAACAATCATGTTCCCCCCCATCCTGAAATAAGCTTCACACTGTGTGAACATGTACCTGAATCAAAAGCAGCTGTCAAGCAAATCCATCAACTCTATCCACAAAATGAAGTAATCTGTGATATAAAGGAGGAGCCAGAAAAATACAGAGTTGTCAGCCTGACCTCAGTGTCAGGCAAGGTCATGGAAAAGGTCATCCTGAGTGCCATCACAAAGCACCTACAGGATGGCCAAGGGATCAGGCCCAGCCAGCATGGGGTTAGCAAGGGCAGGTCCTGCCTGACCAACTTGATCTCCTTTTATGATCAGGTTACCCACCTGGTGAATGTGGGGCAGGCTGTGGATGGAGTCTGCCTGGACTTCAGCAAAGCCTTTGACACTGTCTGCCACAACAAGCTCCTGGCTAAACTGGCAGCTCCTGGCTTGGACAGATTCACTCTGTGCTGGGTCAGGAACTGGCTGGAAGGCCGAGCCCAGAGAGTGGTGGTGAATGGTGCCACATCCAGTTGGCAGCTGGCACCAGTGGTGTGCCCCAGGGATCAGTGCTGGGCCCAGTCCTGTTCAACATCTTTATTGATGATCTGGATGAGGGGATTGAGTCCAGCATCAGTAAGTTTGCAGATGACACCAAGCTAGGAGCAGGTGTGGAGCTGTTGGAAGGTAGGAGAGCCCTGCAGAGGGACCTGGCCAGGCTGGATGGGTGGGCAGAGGCCAATGGGATGAGATTTAACAAGGCCAAGTGCAGGGTTCTGCACTTTGGCCACAACAACCCCAAGCAACGCTACAGGCTGGGGACAGAGTGGCTGGAGAGCAGCCAGGAGGAAAGGGACCTGGGGGTACTGGTGGATAGTAGGCTGAAGATGAGCCAGCAGTGTGCCCAGGTGGCCAAGAGGGCCAATGGCATCCTGGCCTGTATCAGGAACAGTGTGGCCAGTAGGACGAGGGAGGTTATTCTTCCCCTGTACTCAACACTGGTCAGGCCACACCTTGAGTGCTGTGTCCAGTTCTGGGCTCCTCAACTCAAGAGAGATGTTGAGGTGCTGGAAGGTGTCCAGAGAAGGGCAACAAGGCTGGTGAGGGGCCTGGAACACAAACCCTGTGAGGAGAGGCTGAGGGAGCTGGGGTTGTTTAGCCTGGAGAAGAGGAGGCTCAGGGCAGACTTCATTGCTGTCTACAACTACTTGAAGGGAGGTTGTAGCCAGGTGGGGGTTGGTCTCTTCTGCCAGGCAACCAGCAACAGGACAAGGGGACACAGCCTTAAGTTGTGCCAGGGGAAGTATAGGCTGGATGTTAGGAGGACGTTCTTCCCAGAGAGAGTGATTGGCATTGGAATGGGCTGCCCAGGGAGGTGGTAGAGTCACCATCCCCGGGGGTGTTCAGGAAAAGCCTGGATGAGGCACTTAGCGCCATGGTCTGGTTGACTGGATAGGGCTGGGTGCTAGGTTGGACTGGATGATCTTGGAGGTCTCTTCCAACCTGACTGACTCCTATTCTATTCTATTCTATTCTATCTTTAAACCATAACCTTCCAGGGCAGCATATTGAGAGAAGAACATTAATTTTTTTCTAGTGGCCTGGGTTTGGCTGGAATAGAGGTAATTTTCTTGCTAGTAGCTGCTGCAGTGCTATGTTTTGGACTTAGCGTGAGAATAATGGTTCTAATCAATGGGAAACTGAATATGGGCAAGCAGTGTGCCCAGGTGGCCAAGAAAACCAATGACAGCCTGGCTGGGATTAGAAATGCTGTGTCCAGCAGGAGCAGGAAGGTGATTATGCCCTTGGACTCAGCTCTGGTGAGGCCACAACTCGAGTACTGTGTGCAGATTTGGGCACCTCAATACAAGAGGCATGTGGAGGTGATGGAGTGAGTGCAGAGGAGGGCAATGAAGCTGGGGAAGGGCCTGGAGAATAAATCTGATGAAGAATGCCTGAGAGAGCTGGAGCTGTTTGGTTTGAAAAAGAGGAGGCTGAGGGAGACCTCATCACTGTCTAAAGCTACCTGAAAGGACCTTGTGGAGAGCCTGGTGCTGGTCTCTTCTCACAGGTAATTAGAGATAGAACAAGAGGGAATGGCCTCAAACTGACTGGGTAGGTTTTGAGTGGACATTAGGAAACAGTTTTTTCCAGAGAAAAGTGGCCAGGTATTGGAATGGGCTGCCCAGAGGGATGGTTGAATCACCAACCCTGAATGTGTTTGATTCTGTGATTACACATTGCAGTTGCTAAGTAGCCCTTATCCTAAATTAAGGATTCAGGTTCCCATACTCTGCCACTGAGCATGTGCACAAGAAGCTGGGAGAAAGCATGGCCAGGACAGCTGACCCAAAGCAGCCAAAGGGATAATACATAACCTAGAATGTCATGCTTGATATACATACTGGGGGCAGCTGACCAGGAGGGGCTGACTGCTGCTTCGGCATCAGTCAGCAGGTGGTGAACAAGTGCACTGTGCATCATTTGTATCTTCTTGGGTTTTATTTCTCCCTCTTTTTGTTATATTTCTTTTTATTACTATTATAGTTCAGTTATTAAGTTGTTCTTAATGAGTTTTACTCTTTGTTTTTTTTTTTATTGTCCTCTCCATTCCACTGGGAATGGGGAGGAGTGAACAAGACAGCTGCCTGGTGTTTAGTCACTGACTGGGGTTGAACCTCAACATCTAGCATTCAACTCAGCAGGTGAAACATTCCTCTGAAATGCTTCCATGCCCCCCAGTACTACCATTGGGGACATGGCAACAGCAACTAGAGAACAAAGGCTGCCCAAGTAAGCCAACACAAGAGGCTGCTGCCAATAACTTTTGATAACAGAAAATACACTCCGGAAGTTCCTCTCAGGCACAGGTAAGCACAAAGGTGAGGTTTTGTGATAAAATGTAAGATCAACGTCCCAAGACCCTCATTGTGATCTAGTGATCAAAGTCAAATTAATTTGCATTACACCACCTGCAGTGCTCCAAGCCAGTTTACTTTGTTTTCCAACAGCTGGGCACTTCTGTAAGGTTATTGTTTTACTTAACAGTTCCATTCTTATTCAGAACTCATGAAAGGTGCATACTAGGAATTATTTCTCCTGTGTTTCATAAACATGCCTGCCATCACAATACACAATGTCAAAACAACCGCAAATGCCCTATGGTTTAATAAACCAACACAGAAATCCTGGTGGAATACGGTCCACTAGCAACAGAACTTCTTTGATTTGATATTGATCAACTGAAAAAAAAAATAATCATTGGTTGTCCTACTCACCTAAACACTTAGCATTTATTTGGGGTGATGTTAGGTATGCTGTGATTAGGTCTAAGGTGCTGGAAATGTCTATACTCTGTGCTAATATATATACTCTAGGCTGGCACCCAGCCTAATCTAGAATGTGAAAAATTCACCATACTAAGCACATGAGCTGTCTGCTTCATTGTAGATGATCAAGAACGCTGATCAAGGTGATAAAAAGGCATAAAACCCAGAGCCAAATCCATCTCCTTAAGTCTCTGTGCACAACGGATTGAGCCAGCAATAAGGGCATTCTCCCAATTCTTCTACTCTTTGAATAACTCAGTCTGAGTATTTTCTCAGTAAGTCAGTTTCAACTTCAAGGACAGAATTAATCTTGTAGATGCTTTAATATACTTTAGTTAAAACATGTTGGGTTTAAGTAAATTGAATTTTTACATTATACTTCTTAAAATGCTGTAAAAATAGCTCCTAGGCATGCAAGGGATCAACAGAAGTTCAGAAGTGGATCACATGGTAGTCTGAACACTAATGCCCTTTTTCAAATTTTATGAAAACAAACTTGCTCCCATGAAAGCCAAATCAGACCCCAAATGATTCTTTGTAGCTGATTCAGTCAATGTTGAAAGAAGGTATTCAGATTTGTCACTGATTCTGACAGTAGTGCAAGACAGACTTAGACGGAAAAGGCAAACTAAATTGTACACTAAAACAGGTTCTCACTTGGCCAGGACTTTGAAGAAAAAAACAGAGGGAAAAACAAGCAAACAAACAAACAACTCCCCCCCCCCCCCAAAAAAAAAAAACAACAAACCAACAAAACACCTCAATCATTCTGTTCAGAATAGTTCTTTACATACTGACAGCCACAGAACTCAAGGAAACACACTTATGAAAGGCAACTCTTTACATAAATTAACACAACTTCAGATTCAATGACAACATAAAAATGTAGTTGAAAATGTGATGATCCAATTAAGAAGTTTATCTGACTGATGTCCAGAAGCACTTGCTGTCTCCTCAAACACATGCATGCAGCAAGCTCTTACCACTACAATGAATTAAAGGCAATTCAACTAAGAGTCACCTCCTCAGGAAATACTTAAATTTTATTAGCAAATAGAAAAACACAGACCAGACTTCGAACTCTGCAATGGTCTCAATCCATGAGAATGTCTTATCTAGCTACTGTGAATCCAACCAGCTAGATTCTGAGATCCATTTAATGGATTCTGTTACAGCAGCTAAATGGCTTTCATTACAGAAAGAACCGAGTGAGGTTCCTGTCAGTCAGGTCTAGTTGAGGATGTACCTGCTGACTGGCGGGGGTCTTAGACTAGATGACCTTAGAATAGTCTAGGCTGGATGGGACCTCCAACGATTCTACAATTATCGCACACTGCATATTCTTTGAAAGGCAAAAAGGTGTTCCTGCAATCCAACAACTAAAGGCTCTCTGAATATCCAGTTAAATATTCCCAGAACTTTGGATTAGCAGGTCAGGTTAAAATAAACAATGTGAAAAATGCAAACTGTCATTAACATTGGATTTTACATCAAAAGTATCTCAAATATTTAGAAACAAATCTTCCCAAGCCACAGTTTATGTAGCATTGTAGCACTGCATAAAGAAAGGTAATGTTGTTCTAAGTTTGGCTCCATGGAAGCGGGAGTATCATGACCAGAGGAAGATTTATTTAATGAAAGATGGAGTTCTCCCTAATAAAGCAGACTCCTTTTGTGCAGAATATGTAGAAGTCTGGTTACTGCTTGCATCAGGTTGCCTGCACAAGTGATGTTTGCCTGACTCTGGTGTTTTTCCACTGCCAGTTTTTGTATATGGTGACCTGATGCATCAACTGCTCCAAGTGTAAACTTCCAACGAAACTGTCCACTTCTGTCCAAAACACAAACCATCACTCCCTGGTGTGGAAATATGAACAGGCCTATTTTTCAGCCTACAGTTACAGCAGGACAGATATAATACTTTCTTCTTTCAGTCAGAGTTCTTCAAAGGCACCCAAGTCACAAATGAACTCCACATGTCAAATAAGTCTTTCACATATTTGATGACTCACATCCAACCAGGACTATTTGCTCCAATTTGCCCTCAGCAGCAGGTAAGTGCTCCTATTTCTCATCCTGCAACACGTGGAGCAAGCCTCCTGTATGAAGATTCCTTTGTTCTTGTCTAGTAATTATAAAAGCAAAAAAAAAAAAATTCTAAGTCTTCAACTGCTAGGTCCACATCACACAGACTAAAGAATTGGAGAAGTTTTCAGGAGCACTACCTATTGAGGAATTCACTCCTGTACTATATAAAAGGTAAGAGCCATCACATGCATCACTAGATGACAGAACTAGATGATTCTTGAGGTCTCTTCCAGCCCTGACAAATGATTTTTATTCTGTGATTCTAAGTATTCCTGCTGCTGCAAATGGGGAGCCTGCACGTTTGACAGGATTAAAATGAACTTTTCTCCTGCTCATATTTCTGTTCCTTGGTTTTCAACACCTAGGTTACAGTCCACCCTGACAAATCCAGAAATGCTTCTTCCCCCACTGCTTTCCAACTTAAAACACTCATACACAGTGCCAAAGAAAAGGGGCTGACCAGTCTGGACAGCTTGGGAATCAGCTCCTGCAACTGGCTACAGAATCACAGAATATTAGGGGCTAGAAGGGGTCTCCAAAGATCATCCAGTCCAACCCCCCTGCCAGAGCAGGATCACCTATACTAGATCACACAGGAACACAGCCAGACAGGTTTTGACTGTCTCCACAGAGGGAGACTCCACAATTCCCGTGGGCACCGGCTCCTGTGTTCCCTCACCCTCAAACTGAAAACATTTTTCCTCATCTTTCCACAGAACTTCCTATGCCTCAACTTCCATCCAGTGCCCCTCGTCCTGCCTTACTGGGCATCACCAAGCAGAGCCTGGCTCCGTGCTCTTGCCACTCACCCATAACATGTTTATAAACACTGATGAGGTCCCCTCTCAGTCTCCTCCTCTCCAAGCTACAGAGCCCCGGAGAGCTCCCTCAGTCTCTGCTCATCAGGAAGATGTTCCACTTCCTTCAGCATTTTTGTGGCTCTGCACTGAACTCTTTCAAGCAGCTCCCCGAGGTCCTTGTTGAACTGAGGGGCCCAGAACTGGACACAATATTCTAGATGCAGCCTCACCAGGGCAGAGTAGGCTGGGAACCTTTCTCGGCCTACTAACCACAGCCCTTCTAACACAACCCAGAATGGCACTGGCCTTCTTGGCCACAGGAGCACACTGCTGGCTCACGGCCAATCTTCCATCCACCAGGACTCCAAGGATGCATTTGCTGAGCACTTTAGGCACAGTCTGGGTCACTTGCTAAGTGCCAACTTTCCTAGTACTAGCAAGCTAATCAGAGACACAAAGAAAGACAATTTTTTGTCTTTCACTCTTTACCTCTAATGTAAGATGCCTGTCTATTTCTAGACTATAAAATCTTTGCACACACCAATAACAAAGTAAAAGAAATCATAACACAATAGTTCAAATTACACCCATTGTGAAAAAAAATTGCACTGACTCTTAGGCTGTCCTCACACCGCTAAACCTTCAACTCACTCATTTCAGATGTTAGGACAAACAATGAAGGTCAAGTCAACCATTATGCAGCACACAACCACCATACTTTTGATCTTTTAAGCAGTGCCAAAGAATATGCCAGTTTCTATACACATAAGCACTATGGGCCATGCTGAAATCCCTAGTTCATATAGCTTCACTGCATACTTCTCAGATGAACCATAAAGATATTTCACAACAAAAACCAATAGCTCTGAACAAAAAGACTTTCATACTCTTAGCTTATATAAGCTGCTAGTGAGCTGATCAGCCAGATGAACAGAGTTCGCTCCTGAGAAGTAGAATTCTTCAGAAGACAATAAAGCAGCGAAAGTAGTGCTCTAAGTAAAATATTTCAACTAAGCTCTTCCAAGTTTACAGGCTAGGATGATCCTAGGCACAACTATATATAAATATTCACTGAGATGAAGTCCTCTATAATAGAGTTCCTTAGTCATCAACAAAGGCTTTATGCTACTTTTGCAGTATTAACAAATTTGATCTACCTCAATCGTTTCTTCAGGGATAGCAAGTTAAATCATGGGATCCCTGCTTCAGTGGTAATAACATTCGGCACTTGATTATTTAGCAAACTATTCACAAAATCACAGAATATGTCTGGTTGGAAGAGACCTCAAAGATCATTCAATCCAACCTTTGACCAAGTACTGAAGAGGCAACACTAAGCCATGTCCCCAAGTGCCAGGTCTACACATCACTTAAACACCCCCAGGAATGGTGACTCCACCACTGCCCTGGGCAGATCATTCCAATGTTTGAGAACCCTCTCTGTGAAGAAATATTTCCTAACATTCAGTCTAAACTTCCCCTGGTGCAGCATGAGACCATTTCCTCTAGTCCTGTTGCCTGTCACCAAGGAGAAGAGGCTACCCCCTCCTTGCTTCAACCTCCCTTCAAGAAGTTGTAGAGAGTGATAAGGTCTCCCCTCAGCCTCCTCTTCTCCAGACTGAACAGTTCCAGCTCCCTCAGAAGCTCCTTGTAAGTCATGTGCTCTAAGCCCTTCACCAGTCTTGTTGCTCTTCTCTGGACATGCTCCAGAACCTCAATATCCTTCCTATAGTAATGTGTTTAGAGCTGAACACAACAGTTTGGCCTCACCAATGCTGAGCATAGGGAGATGATCACCTCCCTGCTCCTGCTGGCCACAGTGTTTCTAATACAGGCCAGGATGCCACTGGCTTTCTTGGTCACCTGAGCACACCGCTGACAACTATCAACCAATACTCACAGTCCCCTCTCCAATTTGCAGCTTTCCAACCACACATCCACAAGTCTGTAACTTCCCATGGGGTTGTTGTGACCCAGCCTGTAATCTAGTTCTTCTCACCAAAACATTCTAGCTAGCTTCAAACCAGCACATTCAGTCAGAGCAGAATTTCACCTTCAGTTTTTATTATTTCCAATTAATAAAATTAAAATGGCTTTAGAATGACCATACCAACTGGACAATGCAAGCAAGGCCACAGATACAATGGCTGTGCACTATGAGGAAGAGGATAGCACAGCTAGCCATTGTGCATCCATACATTTGATCACACCTTAGGAGACAGAACACTAGACAAGCACAGGGATAAAATATTACAGACAAGTGCCTTTGTAATTTGCTCCTGATGTATTATTGTGTACAATTTCTAAAAGAAATGCACTTGCAAACAGTATTTTTCCACAATTACTTTGTGTGTAAAGAGCGAGACAGAGAAGCTGACAAGAAGCACACCAAGTACTCCTACTTACCCAGCATTAACACTTGGTGCTTCCTCTGAGGCAGATGAACCACTCCTGCTTTTACTATTATGAGTATACCACAGATTCCCCAGTCTACGGAAACACAAATTCCTTTCCAGCACACACAGAGATGAGTAACTAGAAAGTGATCTTAATTGCTACATAAATCATGTACGGCTGCTTAGCACAGCCAAATACATGTCTACATAGCAAGCACTCTCCTCAAAAGTGTCTGTACTATTTCGTCAATCTCACAAAACTGTAAGTGTGCTGAAAAAACGGAATGGAAACAGTAATTACTCATCCCAGGTAAATTCCTATCTGCCTACAGAAATGTATAGGCTTTTTTACAGGTACCTAAACACATATAAAAACCTGGTAATATTGTCATCTGGTAAGTGCTATACTGAAACTGCAGGGGATGACAGCACATTGTGCTAGTTTCTCCCACCAGGGCATGTCTCAAGTCTCTGGGATGTGCCCACTTTAAGACCTTTCCAGAATGTTGGCCTCAAAAGGTACAAATCTCTGAGTGGGGGGGTTTGTTTTGGGTTTTTGTTGGTTTTTTTTGTTTGTTTAGGGGAGTCATTTGTTTGTTTGTTTAAATAGAAATACCTTTTCTGTGTGTGCGTATAAAGGCATACATTAAACGCCTACTATTTCTACCTGGGAGAAAAGTGCAGTACACACTGAATTTACAGTAATTCCAGTGTGCCATCTTCAGAAGTCTCAAGGACCTTAACTGTCTATCTGTCCCCAAGGAGAGTTGAAGGACAGAGATGTGTCACTCTCTCTTCACTCTTCCTGATGCTTATATTGCTTGGCTTGGCTCACAAGTATACTGTCACAACACCGCATTACAGATCTATCACCTCATCTAAAATCCTCTGTTAATCAGTTTATTTGCAGCTGTTAATCCATCGCTGGTGCTGCAGGGTTTTTACATGAGAGATGAAGTCAGGACCAGTTTTTACTTCAGTTTTCCTTCATTATTTTGCACTTCAGCAGTGGCTGGCTGTCAGACAGCAAGAATTTCTTCCAAAATTCTTATTCTGATATGTAATTTACACCCATATCTACAGCTGAATTAAGATATCAGGAAAAGAGAGTACCAAATTCTCTCCTTATGTAACTGTTTCAGGGGGTGGGTGTTCAGTCTCTTTAGTGATGATCCTGAGCTCAGTGGTTCTGCAGAGCACTTCCCTCAATTCAGACTCCTCAACTGAAACTCCTTGCATCTCCATGGCTATCCACACGTATCTAATGAAGCTTAAGTCTAAACACTTTGGACCATAGAGGTACCCAATATTTTCTGACTTCAGAGAAAGTCCAAAGCTCCAGATGTTCTACTCTTCTGCTGCTGCACTTAAAGCTACAGGGTTATTACATCACTTAAACCACAGAACACTCACACATACTAGGTACTCCTGACCTTACCAGCAAAAAGCCTCGGCACTATACTCCACTACTCAGAGAGGTAAATAATTTTTTTCCTCCAAATGTAAAAATAAAAAAATCCAGTGTTTACCTGGCAATGTTCAAACCAATGCCAGTGATAAAGCTAGTAAGATACTGCTGGTAGTCCAAATGTTTATGCTTACAGAGAAGTAACTGCACCTAATACAGTGCTAAGACAACAGACTGAAGAAGAGTTGAAAAGAGTTAGTCACGTAGTCTGAATACAACCTGCCGCCGTTGCTGTGCACACGGCACCTACAATGAGGAAGGCAGCAGCACTCATTAGATGTTTTAGTGACTCAAACTCTTCTTGGGACAGTACCTTAATCCATCTCTCAAACTCGTCTCTTAAATTTGCATGTGCTAGCAGTTACCATTTCACATGGTCAAGTCCTCAGATTCTGAACTGATGATTCTAAGAATCAACAGCAATGATAAATCAGTGTACAGCAATCTCCTCTAACCTCCAGTGGCTGAGAAACATCAGAAGGGAACTCAGAGTTGCCCTCAAAATGGCCACCACACTCCCTCGAGCTACTGACGCACTCGCACCACACCAAGTGCTCCAAGAACAAGGCAGAAATGTAAAATAAGGATGGCTAGTTTACTCTGTGACAGTGACACAGGCTTAAAATAGACACAATATCTATCCTGCTCATTCTCTCAGCTCTTAACTTCCAAGCATTTCAGTTGTGACAACGTTTGCCCCATAATATCCACCAACTGCCAAGAAGATTTCAAAAGAAAAAAAAGTAATGAAACATTAGTGGATATTTTTAGTTGCTTGGATTTTTTTTAAATAAGTTTCATGTCAAACACAAACCTAAACTTTCTGGCTCCAAAGCAAGCCTATAATTAGAATTCTCATTTGTTCAGCAAGTCAGGAGAGCCATTTTCCCTAAGGAATGTTACTGAAAGGAAACCCGGGAAGAACTGTAATGGACAAACAACACGGAATTTATTAATAACGGACACTGGTAACACACAGACATCTCAACTAGACCTAAGCAGTTACAAATTGTATTCTATCCCTAGAAACCATTTACTTCTCAAATAAAATACCTTATTTGTCTCTCTTCCTTTCAATGAAGTGAAAACTCATGTGGAACAGACATAAAAAAGGGCTTCTACACTCACTAGTCTGACTACTTTTTTGCACTTGCAGCAGTTCACTTGTTAAAAAAAAAAACAACAGAACAAAATAAAAATAAAACAAACAAAACAACCCACATCTTTTCCTGCAAACCTCTTCCTCCAACAGTGGAATGAGATGGCTGGTTACCATGCCATGAGTAGTTAGAGACGAGACTTTCACTCTGTGCCTTCTGCCTCTCCCCTTCATGCCTCTCTTGCTCTTTCATATCCGTTTTTCATTGTCAGCTTTCTTACAAATTTCCTTTCCCACCCCTCCACACCTGCAAATTCCACTAATGTGCAGAAAATATGGCCACAAAAACAATGTTATGGCAGGAGGCACTGGGTGAGGGTACAGAGGAAGGAACTACGACAGCAGGTCTGAACGCCATGAAGATCAAGACCAATAAGGGGAAGAGGGAAGGAGAAATCAGACTTCAGACACAGAAGGCACTGCACTGATAGTGAAGCAACAAGCACATTCTCTGGTGCAGGAGGTAAGTGTGCATTTCTGGAAACTGCCAAGAGAAGCAATTGCATTTTTCTTGCAAGCAGAGGACTTTTTTTTCCCTTCAGAGCCATAGAATCAATCAGGCTGAAAGAGACCTCCAAGCTCATCCAGTCCAAACTATCACCCAGCCCTATCCAGTCAACTACACCATGGCACTAAGTGCCCCATCCAGTTTTTTCTTGAACACCTCCACGGACAGCGACTCCACCACCTCCCTGGGCAGCCCATTCCAATGCCAATCACTCTCTCAGTTAAGAGCTTCCTCCTAACATCCAGCCTAGACCTCCCCTGGCACAATTTTAGACTGTGTCCTCTCATTCTGTCGCTGGTTGCCTGGGAGAAGAGACCAAATCCATCTGGCTACAGCTTCCACTCAGGTAATTATAGACAGCAATGAGGTTACCCCTGAGCCTCCTCCTCTCCAGGCTAAACAACCCCAGCTCCCTCAGTCTCTCCTCACAGGGCTGTGTTCCAGGTCTCTCACCAGCCTTGCTGCCCTTCTCTGGACACCTTCCAGCACCTCAACATCTCTCTTGAATTGTAGAGCCCAGAACTGGACACAGTACTCAAGATGAGGCCTGACCAGTACTGAGTACAAGAGAAGAATAACCTTCCTTGTCCTACTGGCCACATTTCCTGATCCAGGCCAGGATGCCATTGGCTCTCCTGCCCACTGCTGGCTCATGTTCAGCCTACTATCTACCAGTACCCCCAGGGCCCTTTCTTCCTGGTTGATCTCCAGCCACTCTGTCCCCAGCCTGTAGCACTGCTTGGGGTTGCTGTGGCCAAAGTGTAGAACCCTGCACTCAGCCTTGTTAAATCTCATTGGCCTCTGCCCACCCATCCAGCCTGGCAAGGTCTCTCTGAAGGGCTCTCCTACCCTATATGAAATGGTGAGAGCATAAACACACAGTTACTTTTATTCTTTAAAGAGCAGAGCAGCAGTGAAGCATCATAGAATGGTTTAGGTTGGAAGGGACCTCAAGGATCATCCAGCTCCAACCCCCTGCCATAGGCAGGGACATCTCCCACTAGAGCAGGCTGCTCAAGGCCTCATCCAGCCTGGCTTTAAACGCCTCCAGGGAGGAAGCATCCACAACCTCCCTGGGCAACCTGTGCCAGTGTCTCACCACCCTCACTGGAAAGAACTTCCTCCTAACATCCAGTCTAAATCTCCCCTCTGACAGTTCAAACCCATTCCCCCTCGTCCTGACATTACCAGACCTTGTCAATAGTCCCTCCCCAGCCTTCCTGTAGGCTCCCTTCAGATACTGGAAAGCCACTATAAGGTCTCCTCGAAGTCTTCTCCTCTCCAGGCTGCAGAGCCCCAACTCTCTCAGCCTGTCCTCATAGCAGAGCTGCTGCAGACTTCTGAGCATCTTTGTG
>WAAF01017127.1:0-13479 GCA_013400475.1 Tricholaema leucomelas | reverse complement strand
CTGACCCAGGTGCAGGACCTTACACTTGGCCTTGTTAAACGTCATGAGGTTGGCCTGGGCCCACCTCTCCAGCCTGTCCGGGTCCCTCTGGATGGCATCCCTGCCCTCCAGCAAGTCAGCTGTGCCACACAGCTTGGTGTCATCTGCAAACTTGCTGAGGGTGCACTCAATTCCTCTGTCCATATCACTGACAAAGATGTTACAGAGCACTGGTCCCAGCACTGACCCCTGAGGAACACCACTTGGCACCGGTCGCCAGGTGGACATTGTGCCATTGATCACCACTCTCTGCATGCCACCATCCAGCCAATTCCTTATCCAGTGAGTGCTCCACCCATCCAGTCTGTGCTTTTCCAGTTTGGTTACCAGGATGTCATGTGGGACAGAGTCGAATGCCTTACTCAGGTCTAGGTAGACGACGTCAGTTGCCCTTCCCCTGTCCATTGTAGCTGTGACTTCAAATTTCCTACCTCCAAGCTCCTTGTCATTATAAATCTACAGCTCACTCATATTTTGAGAGCAGATCTTTCATGACTCAGATGCTTGGTACAAGCTGAAGGATTTACCCTGACTAGGATCCAGGATCCTCACAGCACCACCAGATTCCAAAACAGTGTTTCCTAAAGCACAATGGCATCCTCTCAGATCCCTCACACATAAAGGCAGGCAGAGAGATTTTGCCCATAGGCTCTTCTCATGTTCCTCAGCCTTACAGTTAATGAAAGAGGATGTCAAAACACAGAGCAGGCAGAACCAAGCACAGAGATGTCCCTAAGTGTTTGCAATGATTCTCACAGAAGGCATAAGCTTAACAAGACAAGAAGCTAACACAGCTGCCAACCACAACAGTTGGAAAGCCACTGTCCATCAAGCTGCCTAAGGAAGGAGAAATATTCCAAGGATTTGCATCAACTCTGTTCCAAGTGGGAGAATACAAGGAACTGACACATGTGAAGGAGGAAGCACAGAAAACATGTGCAGGAAGGTGTGTATCCTTCCAACATAGAGCATGGCTTGCAGGGCAGGCTCGACTGCCTTTACTTTTCCTGAAATGATGGTGGTCAGTGGGAGGAAAGAGGGAAAGAAAGGGGTCAGCTTTCAGAAGTTTGCAAAACATCTTATTTTGTTATTTTCTCTGGAAGCAGTGGACAATTTCCAATGGCTTGTTCACCCAGAAGCACAGGCCTGATCTTTCAAAGGCCGTGACCATGGATAACTTTATGTCACATGAGCAGTCACACTGACTGGACAGAAGTATTCCTAGTTCCTCCTTTTTTATTTATTTGAGTCAAATGCAAACATGAAACAGGACTATACTAAGCTTAATCTAGCTTTTTATACTTATATTTTCCAATATTCACAGAAGCAAATCTTAAGTAAAGCTAGACTTCCATGAACACCACCAGAGCATAAAGCAGTCTATTTTATGCACCTGGCCCTCAGATTAAAGTATTTCTTGCTTAGGAAATTGCTCTGAGGCCACTGCTTGGCCCCAGAACACCATGCTGGGTGTCATATGCTGTAATGGTGTTTATGCTTCCATGTTTTAGGAGAGAGAGATTAAGAGACAAATCTTTAACCACCCTACAGAAGATGAACATCATAGATAAAGCCTACAGGTACTATCACAAGACCTTTGTACCAAAATTGGTTTTGATCTATTCATCTTGTTTTAGCTGCAAGAAACTGAGGTACATAATTAAGTCCATCCCTGCCCCATTTCATGGAAGCCAGAACTTCACCCAGCTACTTAACTGCCCTTAAAATTTTATTTTCTTTAGTAATGCATATAAAACAAGTCCCTAAACAAAAGAAAACACTACTACTGAGTTTTTCTGCAGGCACAGCTGCAAGTCAAATGCTCTAACCCATTTCTTCCCCAGCACAGAGGGACCAAAGACAACAATTGCCAGCACTCAACTCTTCTAAAAGGAGGATAAAAATAAAAACACCTACTGCAAAGCTTAGTATCTGTACAGTTGCGAATAACTAACAGCTCCCCTCTTTTCACTCAAGGGGACATAGTGTGCATTTTTTGACTAAACCTCAAATACAAACCAAAGCAACATCCTCATCTGTACAGAGACTTATCATGATTGTTATTGCTGGAAGGGGAAACTCACTCTTGCTGGCCACATGGCTGTTGAGTTGACTCAGAAGCTCAGAGCAAATGGTAATAACTTCATAGCTAGAAACATTTAGCTGAGCATTTCCGATGCTGCAGAGTCAGCAACACAGATGAATTTATTCCGGACTATTCAATACATACTTAAACATGTAACTTGCAGCATCTCGTCATCAGTATTCTTTAGGAAAGCACTAGAGCACAGTATGAAATTTTAGGGTGTGGTTCTTTTTCCAGCCACCCTTGTTTGAAAACACTAGGACCACATATATCAGCTTACTTGCTGGCACAATTTACTACTCACATGACCAGTATTTAGTAAAATCACTCATAAAACAGCATTATAAACACGTGTTTTTAGGATCTGAATCAAGGCTTAGGCCTTCTCACATCTCATGTCAAAGCAGCCACACAGACATGAAGTCTCTGTTCCTCCTGTACGGTTATGCCGTGGCCCTCCTCCGTAATAGGTCAGCAGACGAAGTTCAAGGACATCCAGCAAGTCTTACCAAGTTCCCCAGAGTCCCTCAGATTAGTAGGAAGCTGAAACTCAAGATGGATGAGAAAAAGACAACCCCTGAGGAGGGCTGCCCTGAGAAGCACTGTGGGGAAGCGGTCATAACATGACAAAAAGCTGGTCCCAGCTTATTTACACAAGACGCCTGAGCTCAGGTGTAGGGAAGAGGGTGCGCCCAGGCTCTCTGCCAAACTTTGCAAAGGAAGATAAAGCTCAAGAAAGCTCCGTGCACTTCCTTGAACAGACGCACGAGTTTCCTGAGGGGCCGTTAGAGGGCTTAAGTTTTAAGTAAATCATAAACATGGCATAACAGATGGAGAACCTCAGAGAGACAGAAACCAAGTTTGGCTTTCTGCAGCACAACATAGCCTAGAAAAACGTCAGTGGCCAATGAACGGTGGCGCTTGTTGGGGAGGGAGAGAGGGCACCATCAAGGTATCCAGACTTTGAGAGGCAAGTGTACAAGGTCTCCATAGCAGCAGTAATATCGACACCAAAATCCAGTGAGGAAAAAAAAAAACCAAACGTTTTTACAGTGAAACAGGCACTGAACAGAGAGAAGCCACAGATGCTGGTGCAAGCAGGCGAATAAGTAATAAACCACCTCTAGAAAAGTATCCTGCACTTTGGGAACAGAAAAGCATCTGGACTGCTTTGCTAAAGAAACGTGGCATTTACCCTTCACGGTTTAAGGATTGCTCGGGATGGGACGGGGACTGTTCCATTTTGTATCCCTGAACTCGAGTTTTAGTCCTAAGTGAAGCGGGCTGCTTCCATTGTGACAAGGCTTTCTCAACACACCAATACTTATTCTGTCTACATCACACACTTCTGAGAGCCTCCCTCTGCCAATAAAACAGCTGAAGAGGCTGTCATTCACCTGGAAATGACCTCCTAGAGGAGTGGCAGATCCTGCCATACCCCTGCAGAGATCGCAGGGCTGATAGCACGGTTACTCACCACTGAAACATGTGAGTTTTGATCACATCCCCAGCTCTCCGGATTCCAGGGGGTCGGCCCTGCAGTTGGACTCCCTCACAACCCGACTTCAGAGCAAGGCACCCCGGCGGACTCTTGAAACTGTCGAGACCACGCCAAGGAGGCTCTCAGCCTGTAGAGGAGCCCCGCTCGAAGCCCAGGAAGAGGAACCCTCCCTCGCCGCCTCCTCCCAGCTCCGACACAGGGCCCGGGCGGCTCCCGCGGGCTCGTCCCCGTGGGGGAGGGGGCGACGGACACGTGGAGACCGAGGCCAGAAAGAGGAAGCCAGCACGGGCCGGCACAGCGGCTGCTGCCCCACATGGCGAGGCTGCCCCTCATCCCCGAGTAAGGTACTTACTTGTGGGGTGATCCGGGTCTTGCCCGGCGGCCTCCTGAAGAAGGAGGTGCGGGCGGTGAAGAAGAACTCCTCGGACTCCTCCTCCTCCAAGCTGCTGTAGCCGCTGCTCATGCTGCTAGTCCAGGTCATCGGTGGCGGCTGCTAGTGACGATGGTGATGGGGCCGGGCGGCGGAGAGGGCCGTCCCGGCCGCCGCATGGAGCCCCGCCGCTGCCGCTCCTCTCCCCGGGTGCAGGAGGAGGAGCTGCTGCCGCTCTGGAGGCTCAGCTCCCGCCCTCTGCTCCCTTCCTGCTGCACTAGTTTCCGCGGGCAGCGCCGCTCGCAGCCCGGCCAGACGGCAACACCCACCTAGCCCCGCAGGACGCCCGCCCCGGGTGGCAGGTGAGGGGGCGGAGACCGATCGCTTCCCGCCTCCGAAACATTAGCCTGTGCGAGCGAGGGATGCCGCCTGCACGGCCAGCCCAGCGACCGGGTGCCGGGACTCGACTGCATCGCCGTGGGAGAAGGCGGGAGACCAAAGCACGGGCGTGGGCCGGAGTTACCGACTCTGTTGGCCCTGTGCAGAGACCTCGGCACCCCCCACTCACTAATTACAGCAACCGCGGGGTGATTCCTAAAGAAAGAAGTTCCCAAACTTTCCCCTAATAAATACCCGACTTCACTCCTGCACTTGTAAGAAAAAAGTTATTAAAAATTAACCCATGGCAAAGTAATTACAAGCCTCTTACGCATCTTTTCTTCGATTTTAAGCTTTGCAACTGGTGGCAAACCCAGGCGTGCCGAGCGATGAAAACCTGGAATTCCCGCAGCTGCTGTGGGTGACTGGCCCTGGCCACTCCTCGCACCATCAGGCTCACTATTAAATCAGTGGAATTTATTGTCCCAGGATGCAGCAAGGAGCCAAGCTTTCAAAGACTCGGCAGAGATGAGATATGTGTACAGATAGCAAGGATATTCAGAGCTGCAACTGGGACACACATTTAAAAGCACCAACCTTCTGATAAGACAGAGAGTATACATCAAACTCATCACTAAACCATTCTATGATTCTATGATTCTATGATTCTATGATTAAAGGGGGAAATGACAGGCAATGCCTGAAGGCCAAGTCATCCCAATAATCACCTGCTTCAGAGTTTCTCATGTCTTCCCTTAATTAATCTAGGGCTGGTCACTGTCATAAACAGGATACTGGATTTAAGGTATGGCTTCCTAAGGCTACGTGGCTGCCCAAAAAAAGCAGACCTGCCTTTCCTGAACACCCTCAGCTTGTCATCCCCTTGTGCCAGGGCAGTGGTCCCATCAGGGGAAGGGATTTGCACCACTGCCAGTGCAAATCCCTAGATACAAGGCTGTGGGGATCAAGAAGGAGGGCAGGCTACACCTTTCAGTGACTGCACAGACTTAAAGAGATTTAAAGCTGCATGCTTAGCAAGTCACAATCTAAATCAATACATCAGTTCCTGTAGTCTCAGTACACAGCTACAGATGTATCTAGGACACCATCATTAGGTGACATCTCCTTTACCTCTTCCCTTGTTAGCCCCTCATAAACTTCTCCTCTGCTATGTGTAGCCATTCCTAGACTGTACTCAAGGTCTGTTCCTGTGTGTTAGATGCTGGTCCATGCCAGTATGCCATACATATTCATAAAGTCACCTCAACACCATCAGAACAACTCACAGTGAGGACAGTAATCAGTTAACAGTTTGGGAGGTGTCAAATCTTTACTTTCCCATCAACTCTGATTCTTCCAGATTTTTGTACAGTATTTGGCATCTGGCAGATTAGAAGGTTAGATAGCTTTTAAAACAAATAATGAAGTTTAACAGTGTAGATGAGAATGTGTCAGATCTGAGCCTACTTGTTGGCACTGCAAAGCATAGTGTTAAAGATAGCTTTAAGTTGAATGCCAAATTACTTGAATCACACAGAATCACAGAATGTTAGAGGTTGGAAGGGATCCCAAAAGATCATCTAGTTCAATCCCCCTCCCAGAGCAGGATCACCTAGAGCAGGTCATACAGGAATGTATCCAGGCAGGTTTTGAATATCTCCAGAGGGAGACTCCACAACCTTCCTGGGCAGCCTGTTCCAGTGCTCTCTCACCCTCACAGTAGAAAAAGCTTTTCCTTATGTTCATATGGAATCTCTTATGCTCTGGGCTGCACTTGTTACCCCTTGTCCTATCATTGAATATCACTGAGAAGAGTCTAGTTCCATCCTTCTGACATTGCTCTTCACATATTTATAAACATTAATAAGGTCTCCTCCAAGTTAAAGAGACCCAGCTCCCTCAGCCTTCCTCATAAGGGAGATGTTCCACTCCATCATTTTTGTGCTCTGTGCTGGACTCTTTCAAGCAGTTCCCTGAGGTTCTTCCTGAACTGAGGGGCCCAGACCTGGACACAGTATTCCGGATGTGGCCTCACCAGGACAGAGTAGAGGGGGAGGAGAACAACCTACTAACCACAGCCCTTCTAATACACCCTAGGATGCCACTGGCCTTCTTGACCACAAGGGCACATTGCTGGCTCATGGTCATCCTGTTGTCCATCCGGACTCCCAGGGCCTTTTCTCCAGAGCTGCTTTCCAACACATCAGTCCCCAGTCTATGCTGGTACATATGGTTGTTCTTTCCCAGATGCAAATGTATGTGACTGAAATGTATTAAATGCTAGCTTTATGCAAATGAGCATTGTGTTAGCTGGCTTGGCAAGACCAGTCCCATGCTAGAAGGGATGCCCCACCAAAGATAGGCTGGGTTTGCCTCTGAATCTGTCCAAGACCTAGTAACCTCAGTTTAGAAAGGTGTTGGATAAAATGCCCCTGACATGGTCATGGTTCAGGTGACAGATTTCAAGTGACTCCAGTGTGGAACAAATTGGGTGTTGTGTTTTCAAACTACAAAGTTTTTTTTAACAGTTGTCCACTGGCACACATGATGGACTTCCCAGTGACAAAAGACAATGTGTGTGTAACTCATTTGCTTGGCTGCAGCTTCAGACCTGATAGTGTGTAGGTGGACCATCAAGCTGACAAACAAGATTATTGATCCAATAAGGTGCTGCAGATGAGCTCGAGTCCATCTGTGCAAGATCAGTTGCAAGTCCTGGCTTGAATTTGTGTGTTCTCTGGCAAGAAGGCATGGCATTCACCTTGTCTGCAAAGCAACACCAATCAGTTTAGTGTCATTTTTTTCCTGCTGCAACAAAGAATGATGGAAAAAATATGTCTGTGTTCTTTGTCATATGTTTTCCAATATGAGTTCACCTCTCAGCTACAGCACTGTTTTTAAGCCTGTTCATTTTGACAGTTATTTTCTAGCTTGATTTTTAATTTTTAATTTGACAGTGCTTTTTTATTTCAGACATGACATTGAACCAAACAATTCTTATAAAGGTACAAACAGATGTGACACATTCGATTTGCTTGATGCTTGCAAATAACATATCCAAAACCTAGCAAATGTTTTGCAAGGTTGATACTTAAAGATTAATTGGCACTGCTGTGGATTTCACTATTCCCAGGCTACTCTTTTTTTCATGTTTCTAAGGTCTCTCTCTCCAGACCACTATTTTTCCACCTTCTCAAGTTGGCTTCTTGAACTTACCTATGGAAAATTTACCCAAGCCTCTTTGTTAGGTGCTGTATTGAAACCTCTATATTAGCAGCCTTGCTCCATTTTTGGTTCACACTGACAGGCCCCTTAAAAAGTCAACTAAGAAAAATAAATACCCCGACACTGCATAATAAAAACAAAGCCAGCCACATCTCAAGATAAAGTCAATAAGCCTTCTGAAAGCATACCTGTTCTTAAAGAGAATTACTGAAGCATTAGGTAAAAATAATGAAGTTAAAAGCCAAAGAATGTGGCAGAGGATAGAGATTCAAAGCATAAATGAGCACTGAGGCTCTCAGTCTATCCTTTCAATAAGTAACTTAATCCAGTGAGAAATTAAGCTGGCAATCCATTGTCATAGGATCACACAGGCAACTGATAAGAAGAGGGAGCTGTTTGGGGTTTATTTCAATTAAAAAATAAGTTCAAGCAGCAAGTAGTGCTACGAATGCACCTGTGAATAAAAGAATAAACTTTTTTTGTTGTTTTATTATTGTTACTTATTAAAGCTTGATGACACAGATAGAATTCCAGAATACATTTGAGCTAAAGCCCGTTCAAGACAGTTAAAAGTAGTGACTCAACGCAATCAAAAATAGTAATGGATACACTGTGTTCCAAACCAGGAGTCTTCTGAATTTAAAAACAAACAAACAAAGAAACAAAAAGAAACAATCACAAGAACAGTTTGGGGGGTTTTTTGTTTGTTTTTGGTTTGGGGGTTTTTTGTGTGTAGAGGAAAAAACCCTGAATATTTAAAGTCACTGCTACATTCAAGAATGAAATTCAAATCCCTTTGTGGTTTTGGAGAGTCAGTTTAGGGAAATGAAACATCAAGCATAGCTTCCAGAAAAGGAGAAACGAAAGCTGAACTTCCTAAATGACAGAACAGGTGTGAATAATTTTATGAATCTGGCAAGGATTAGGACTTTCTACTACTATAACTGAAACAACCCTTAGACATCAAATTGCATAAAGATGGACTGTTTTACAAGGTCCTGCACCTTCATTTGTTTATTTGTATTAAGATACCACTTTATTTAAGTGATCACAATGCCACAGTTAAGTATGGTTGAACAAAATTACAGGGGTTAGTTCAGTAAATTAAGCTCCTCTGAAAAAAGATCCAAGAGCTTTACCCTATCTCCACAGACCTTTAATTAACCCTTTCTTGAAACACAGTACAGTAGCACCTCCCCTATAGACCATCCCTTCCAATGTTTAAGCTATTTGAGTTGGAAAGTTTTTCTTAATACCTCATTTTAAATCCTTAATCTTGCTCGTTTGCTTCTCAGCAAAAGAAAGGGAGAACAGTCCACTGCTGGGCTTTATAGCAACTTCTTGGGTGTTTGAGGACAATTTTGTTCCCCTCCCCCAGCTTCTTCTGTTTCCCAGACTAAACAAAGGAACAACTGATAAAACATCCTATAGAGTTTATATTAACTCCATCAGCAACTGCATGGTGTTTACATGTTTCTGAAACACCCTCGCAGCCCTCTGACATAGAAACTGTGAGGGTTCATTAAAATGGGAACATTGCTATTTATTCATTGGGCCAGTAACGCTGCTTTGAGTTCCAGCACCAAGATGGTCACTTCTGCACATAAGCTTAGGTCTTTTCTACAGACTTTTAGCAGGCTATACACTGAGACAAATGAACAGGAAAGATAGAAGGAAGATAGGGCATGGGCTTGAAGAGTCCTGTAGCATTTAAGACTACGTTTCTTTTAAGATAAAAACTGTAATGTGGAGATCTCAAGAGAAGAGTCTGCAGATTCCTCCTTTACTTCAGACACCACACACACACACACGCACCAGGTGAAGCCCTTCAAGAATTTTTATATGTTCCAGCAAGCAAAACCTGTACTGCATCTGCAGTCACAAACAGCAGCCTCCAACAAGGCAGGAACAGTGAAGGGAAGCAGGACAAGTCTTGTGGGAGAGGAATGGTCAGTGCAGGAACTAAACTTCCTGACACTTCTCTAAAATTGCATTAGTATTCCCCTTTATACACCAGCGTTTTGCAGGCAGTTTCATGAGTGACTCTGGCGTTATTTATAATTGTATTTACTATGAATTTTCAAAATGTCCCCAGCCCCTGGCTGCTTCAGGAAACCTTTTGGTAACTTCTGGAGGTCTCTCTCTCCCTCTCATTCTCTGTCTTCACATGTCTTTGCAAACCCTGCCCCTGATCCTGTGAAGTCTTGGCCACAGACAAAGATTTATTGATGATTAGTCCCATTGGGACATACTGGATTTTAAGATATACTTAAGAGTCAAATCCAAAAGGGTTCTTACCTAATAATATGTTGGATTAGGCTTCTTTGTAACATATTTACAGGGAAATATAATTACTCTATTATGTTCATTATGTAAATTATGACTATTATAGTAAAGACTACCCAAAAACAAGCTGCAGAGGAGAAAAGACAGTTTGTGGAATTAATGGCTCAGGTCTGTTTAGTACCACTGGCAGCAATGACAATTATCCTTTGATTCATACTCAGTGACCTGCTTATTCAGTCTTTCTAGCCACACAGGCACGAATGCAGACTGAAAACAAACAGGAGCCAACTAAACAGCCTCTCTCCAACTCCTGATGAAGAAATGCCAACCTTAGACAGCCTTGTCAGGAATCCTTTTCCAGCTTCTAAAATGATTAGGTCTCCCCAACTATTAAGCCTCATGTAAGTCCTCAAAATAAAACAAGATACCAGGAAACTGAAAATAATCCACATAATTGCTGTCTTACTCATGTGCTCACACACTTGCAGTCATGCAGCAGACTTGTGGTCTTCATCTGTTGTAGTTTAAGGCTTATTGAAATATTCTAAGAAGAAAATTGGTACTTTCCTGAAAGTTCAGAGCAGAGTCTGAATAAGCAGGGCATTGGTTGTGAAAGAATAATAGTAATGATAAAGTCTATATCATTCATTGGTTTGCTAAAAGGTATAAAAAGCCAATGTATAAATCATTTTCTTCTCCTGGGCACTGGATTTGTTTGCTGTTCCTTTGCTTCTCTCTCTAGCTCCTCCACTAACCTTGACTGACTAGATACCACATGAGCTTTGTGGGGAGACAAAGGGTGGTGTTGGCCCCTTCTGGGCTTTCTTTGTCCAGGGGGGAAGACTGAATTTCTGTATTATTTCTAAATTGTATATAATTGAAAATACATGTACATATATTATCTATATATGCTTGCAATTTTAGCTGTGCAGCAAAATCAACTTTATCTTACTTCCAAGACATCTGAGCTGGTCTGGTAAATTTTAACTGGGGGAGGAGGAAGTTCCTAACCCACCACATCATCTACCATACCTGGTCTATTCAGAATATAACAGAACTCAGAGCAAGTTCATTTCCCCTGTGCCATCTAGGTGTTGTGCTCATAGCAGTGAGACCTGCCTTTTTTTGAAGAGGGACAGAAAGGTAATGAAATGAGGAGATTGCACTGCATATATGCTGCATACATGTGTCCACCTGCCCACATGCAAAGTCTTACTGCAATCAATAGGGTTACTCATAGTCTGCACATAGTCTGAAGGAGTGGGGACTTTAGTTTGGTTGCTACATAAAGCTATAAAGATAAAACTATACCCTCCTGAGAGTTTTGGAATGACCATCACCCTAGTGTTAGAGTTTATAGTTTCTCAGAATATTGAAAAAATGCTAACTTTTACTTCAAAAAGATGTGTTGGCAATCCACCTTAGCCAAATGATTCAAGATTTGCCAGTGTAGAACTGCAAATACAGCCTTCACTAATGGAACATTTCTGCAGTTTGATGACACTGCTGTGGGAGTCTGGCTTCATCATGTGGTGTAAGCATGAACCTTCCTACCTCCTGCCCCACCCCAAAACCCACCAGGACCAACTGAAAGCCTCACGTTGCCTTTGAAAGGATTTTGGTAAAGCTCAAAAGGCTATCATCTAGTTGTGTGCATTTTTCTTTCTGATTATTTGCATCCCAATTAGGGGTAATACACACATTTGCTAATAGTTTTCTTTCTGCCTCTCCTGTTGACCGTAAACATTATTAATCAGATACTTTCTTGTCATGCATATAAAAGGTGTATTTTATAATACCTTTTATAAATGATGAACAAATGTTTTGTATGCCTGTCATAGATTTAATCAGAAGGTTTCAGAGAGCTGTGCAAACCTGGTAAACAAAGTGAGTATTGCCCTGCCCCTCGCTCTTCTTTCAAAGACTGGGTTCCCATGGCACACATCAGTGGATGTGCCAATAGTGACAAGAACTCAAATCTGAGAGCCATGTTACATCTGACAATCCCTTCCCTGCAGCAATTGCCTTTTTACCCTATGCCATAGCTAGTCCTAACAATGTCAGATCACAAGTCTGCCTGACTTGTCCAGAAACCTTGACTCAGTAAACAAGTGAGGAATTCATCTTTACTCACACAGACCCATTGATGTGAATAGCTGGACATAAGTACAAGCTGAGCTTGGTGTAAGGGAAGCTTAGAGGCTTGGGAGTGCTGTCATCTGATTCTCTGTAAGATTCCAGGCCTTGCCAGGGTAAGCAGGAGAGCGATTATACAAGAAAACATAATCTTGTGGAAATATTCTATAATAAAGTGTACAGAAAACAGACATTCTCCTACTTTTAATTCTTTCCTAATTGCTAACAGTATGTAAAAATACTTGGGGCAGTAAAATTAGCTAGGACCTTATGGTTTAAGTATAGAAACCACAACTGTGGAAGCTCAGCATGCTTTGTGGATAACATGAAACTGGGAGCTCTAATGCACTGTAGCTGCAATCTGATTCCCAGCATCTGTCCTCAAACCAGTGAGTTGGTGGGGGAAGGGGCCTTTTGGGCAGGGAATCACAGCCACATTGTAATTGCCTTGACAAATACCAAAGAATTGTCCTGTCATACTACATATGAGATGACATTTTGCTCTGTTTCCTAAGTCCAATTGTGACAGATAGTAGAAACTCCCTAGAAACTGTCTGCACAAGCTTTGGACTTTGTAGTAAATCATCTTTACAGGGGTCAGTGAAGACAAGCATCCCAGGAAGACAGTGTATGCAACACAACTTGTTGCCGAAATGCTTGTCTAATCCATGCAGTCCACCCTTAGCTGGAAAAATCTGGGAAAATTACCCTTGAAATGCAGTGTCCTGTGTCTGCTGAGGCAGCCAGGCCAGATGAAGTATCGGGGGTTGCAGCAGGACAGCCTTTCTGCGTGTTCATGCCTGCCCACTTGCAAGTCCAGCAGGCAACAGAGGAGCTGTCAACTACCAATGCAAGTGTAATTCCCTCACCTCCTGTATTTCTTCAGTGATGCACTAGATGAACCTTTTTCACATTTTAAGGAGGCTGTGACCACCTTTAAATATTTTTTCTCTGAATCAGGCTTTCCTAATTCCTTTCACATTTGCTCTTTGCCCCATTCACTGGCCCAGCGACTTCCTGATTCCTGCCTTCCCTGTCATGCGCTTCCTTCCCTGCTGTGAGACCACTGATGCAGGGATGGGGAAAAGCAGGGTGGTTTCAAGGACAGACAGGAGTGCAAGGAGTGGAAAAAAACAGAAGTGAGCAACAGGCAAATTAGCAAAGTAAAAACGAAAGACAAAAAGCAATGTTTTGAAATAAAAATTAAAATTTTCTCCCCAGAAATCTTGAAAATCCCAAAATAAATGACCAGGGAGATTTCTGGGTGGAAAGACCAAAGACTCAGGGGCACCAGGACCAGCTCCGGCACCAGGACCAGCTCCAGCGCTTAACTCTATTGCTTTCAGGCAAACAGCAGGCTTCCTGTGCTAGTTTGAAGCTAGATAGAATGTTTTGGTGAGAACATTAGATTACATGTGAAAGGAAAGCAATAGTGATGTCTACTTTGCTCATAGGCTT
>WAAF01017124.1:0-17102 GCA_013400475.1 Tricholaema leucomelas | reverse complement strand
TATTTCTGTATATAACTGTGTGTACTGTAAAGAGCTGCTTGTATATTCTGCTTAGCTGTAAATAATAAGCTTCATTCAATTTCCAGAGCTGGCTGAGTCTAGTCTGGGTGACTTCCAAAGTCATGGGGGAGGCGAGTAACACTGAAACCATCACAACATAGAAGCTGTCACAGTATCTCACTTTGTAAATGAATACTGCAACTACTTTTTTTCATTTAAATATATTTGAAAGGCAAGAAAAATACATTCTGTTATAAACAGCAAACTGTGTGAGTGTATTTATATAGAAAATACTAATTACTCCTCCAGCAACTTAATAATTCAAAATGTTGGAGTTTGACATAAAGTATCATGATTTCATCATGGAAATGTCTTTACACAATAATAATATATGGTTTTGACTGTTCATAGCAATATAAATATTTCTACTGATAATCACTCTATTAACCTGCTAAGCTACAGTAGTCTAAGGCGAAATTGTCTTCATCTTTCTCTAAATTGAAATTGCTGAAAAAAAATGGGACAGATGCGACCAGCTTCTGCCAAACAGACATCACTTTTAAGATCCATGCTTTCACTGACCAGAAACAGGAAACTCTGTGTTGATTCAGGACAGGACTCTGATTTTGGAATACCAGCAAGGCCCACGTGATTTTTTGAATGGCTGAAATATTTAAATTTGGAAGGCTTGTATATGGACAAACATTTCCCTTTCGAGATTCTAATTTGTACCTGACTATTTGTAAATAGGTGCTGAAGTCCAGTAGGCTTTTATCCGTCACTTGTGAAGATGAGCTGAAAACTAGATACTATCATTTAAGACACTGAATCACAATTAAGTGGACAGCATTATCCCTTATCTAAAATGCAGCACATAAAGGGAAAACGAATTATATATCTATATATGCCTAAACACATCTGCCTAGAATACCACTGCGAGAACATCAGTATCAGCTGAAAACAACAAAACCCTCTGGCCATTCATGCTTGCACAACTTGTATACTGTAGCATACACAACCACATCATCCAAACATGATAGGCATTGCAGTTTCTTACGACCTTGCACTTTCCACTTTCTATGCAACTCATGCTTTTTTTAAAGCTGTATGTAATAACTGCCATTAATACTTAATGAGACCTGATGACTTCCCGTGCTTTTCTGTATATGAAATTTAGTCTGCACGAAACACTCTGCAACAATGTGTACTTTTTAGAACATAAATAGCAGACACTATCACAGTAGTTTTAGGATTTTCTGTGTTGTAAGATATGTAGGAGACAGTTACATACCCTCAGGCCTGTAGAGAAACAGTAAGTGCAGGCACTGCCGTGAATCTTACAGATGAGAGACAAAATGAGGTTATTTTGTATTCTCTGTCTCCAATGTAATGTCTGTTGTTTCTAAGAACAAGAGAATCCCCTTCTCTGTGCCTCACATAACTCGTTCCATCTGTTTTCACATTTTGCAGGTCATTGTGGTCACTCCTAACTTACAAAATATGAAGGACCAAGGTAAGATGAGATTAATATTTAATACAAGGCCTACATGTTAGTAGAGGAACAGGTGTTCTTGTGAAACCAGTTAAAGAGAAATCAGAGAATAACTTTTAGGAGTGGCAGTAAAACTTTAATTACAGGATATGGATCCTGGCTGGTTTGTTTATAACTACATGTTTTGTTTCACTTGGCAACCACCTGCTCTCACTCTGTCATGCAGCCATATGCAGATATGTAGGAAATGAAAGCAGAATTCAGCAGTCAGGAACTCAGCATATATTTGTAGCCAGTGCTGCAATCACATCTTGTGTGGTAAGACTCATCTTGCTGCGTTGCTGCAGCGCCATGAAGCATGACAGTAGTCACTATGAACACCTAAAGCTACTAAATACATTTTTTGTGTAGTTATCCTGCACTGCATTTCTTTCTATAGTAATCCCCTTGTCCAGCTGTCATAATTGACAGATTTAAATGAATTAAGAAAAGTTTTATTCAGGTAATAAGAAGCAAGCAAACAACACATTGGGTGCTGTGGGGAGAAATCTCCACCTACAAGCACGAGTTAGTTTCTTATTGTAAAGCTTTATGTTATACTTCTAGATACATACGTATTAGCTAATCTAAGAAAAGCATATATATTCATTAACTATTCCAAGAAAGGGCAATCTTATGCTAATTATTTCTTGGAATGGGTGAAAATTCGGAGGTCTCTTCTTTCTCTTTGTTGTTTCTTTTGAAGATACAAAGACAAAGTCATCCTTCTATATGCTTCTTCAATATCCCCTTTGTTCTTGTGGTGTAAGTTCAGCATTCCTCATAAAAGTTTCATTACATAGTTAGCATTACATGGTCAGCAAGCCTACCTAGTCTCAGTTTCTGATATCTACTAGTTTGTTTTGTTATTGATTCTCAACAAGAATACGTTGTCTTTTCACAGGTTTCTGTGAAGGCTCTTTGTTGTGTAAAAATAACTCTTCACAAGTTCCTGCAAAAGCATTTCACAAGTTTCTGGATTCACAGCAGTTAGGCTTTTTTATTATCCTTTATTTTCTCACTGATACAAATCTAGTCCCAGTTTATCACACAGCCAAGCTAGTTTAAAGCCAATATGGAAAAGCCTGAAGGACATACTACCAGTCGTGGTGAAAATAGTTCCTGAGATATCTGTGATTGAGTTATCCAGAACAGCAAAGCACAAAACCTTCCCCTGCACTGACCTGCTGCTGAGTAAAGCACTGCCTGAGAAGCCCTGGCTCTCGGGTAGCTGTAGGACTTCACACCATCTTGCCCAAGTCACTGCAGAATATTATATGTGATTTTATGTTTTTTGAACTGTGAAATGTACAGCAGATACACAGGTTGTGTTGGCTAGCTGTGAAAATGAGACCACATTAGGTGAAATGNCTAATTATTTCTTGGAATGGGTGAAAATTCGGAGGTCTCTTCTTTCTCTTTGTTGTTTCTTTTGAAGATACAAAGACAAAGTCATCCTTCTATATGCTTCTTCAATATCCCCTTTGTTCTTGTGGTGTAAGTT
Source organism: Tricholaema leucomelas (assembly GCA_013400475.1). Classification (NCBI taxonomy): domain Eukaryota; kingdom Metazoa; phylum Chordata; class Aves; order Piciformes; family Lybiidae; genus Tricholaema lacrymosa; species Tricholaema leucomelas. The sequence continues at coordinate 14,067 of WAAF01017124.1, read as the reverse complement.
CAGCATTCCTCATAAAAGTTTCATTACATAGTTAGCATTACATGGTCAGCAAGCCTACCTAGTCTCAGTTTCTGATATCTACTAGTTTGTTTTGTTATTGATTCTCAACAAGAATACGTTGTCTTTTCACAGGTTTCTGTGAAGGCTCTTTGTTGTGTAAAAATAACTCTTCACAAGTTCCTGCAAAAGCATTTCACAAGTTTCTGGATTCACAGCAGTTAGGCTTTTTTATTATCCTTTATTTTCTCACTGATACAAATCTAGTCCCAGTTTATCACACAGCCAAGCTAGTTTAAAGCCAATATGGAAAAGCCTGAAGGACATACTACCAGTCGTGGTGAAAATAGTTCCTGAGATATCTGTGATTGAGTTATCCAGAACAGCAAAGCACAAAACCTTCCCCTGCACTGACCTGCTGCTGAGTAAAGCACTGCCTGAGAAGCCCTGGCTCTCGGGTAGCTGTAGGACTTCACACCATCTTGCCCAAGTCACTGCAGAATATTATATGTGATTTTATGTTTTTTGAACTGTGAAATGTACAGCAGATACACAGGTTGTGTTGGCTAGCTGTGAAAATGAGACCACATTAGGTGAAATGAGAGCTTGCTCACCCTTATTTGGGCAAGACACCAACAAGTACCTAAACACGTGTGGGTACCTATTTCTCTCTTTGGGAGGGGACATAATGGCCTTTGTTTTCCTCCAGCCCTTGCTTCCCCAATCAGCAAAAGGGTGGGGCAAACCAGAACATATTTTAGGCCTATTAGACTTCCACGACAGTATTGTAATGATTTCCCTTTATAGTACCCAGAAATCTAGCTCATTATGAACAACTCTAATTCACTGTGAGGAATAGAGCCTTGTCCTAAGCCTTGATATATGTTAATCTATGGCATGAAATGAGAAGGTGAAGCTTCAGTAGTTCATCATATAAAGACATTTATGTTATTCTAAATAAAACTGCAGCTAAAACCTAAACTAACAGAAAACATTTAACCATCATCAGAACTTTGAAACAGATAGGACTTTTTTTCTGGAGAAAACCAGATAGATGGACAAGGTTTTGTTTCCATCATCCTGCTTTGTAACACATTTTTTGCGCAGAACGTTAAAGAACTGCTTTGCGGACAGTGCAGCTCACTACAGTTACTTTTTTCTTGATGGTGAAATTTGAATGAATATGCCACCCAGCAAAATTCTTGAATTATGAAAAACAAAAATATTTTATTCAATGGAAAATACTGCACAAGTATTAGTAGTTTTATATATATATGAAGTACGTCATCTTTAGCAGTAAATTATGCACAAGATGAATTCTCAAGTGTTAAAAATTAACAATGCGGTTCAGACATACAAGGCACCACCCAAACTGTGTTTTAAAGCATCAGGTCTTAAAATTAATCAGGACATGATGTACTGCAAAGTAGGGGACTATCACATGTGATCCACATGTACCATCTTCCTGTAACAAATTTTTCTTCTCAGAAACAAGCTACGCCGGGGAAATTTAGGCTTGAGGTGAGGAGAAAGTTCTTCACTGGGAGAGTCATTGGCTACTGGAATGGGCTGCCCAGGGAGGTGGTGGAGTCACCGTCCCTGGAGCTGTTCAAGGCAGGATTGGATGTGGCACTTGGTGCCATGGTCTAGCCTTGAGCTCTGTGGTAATGGGTTGGACTTCATGATCTATGAGGTCTCTTCCAACCTTGGTAATACTGTGATACTGAAAATAAATTGGTTACTTGTACAAGACTGCCACATCATCATCAGCCCAATCAAAAGCTGCTTCTCTGTATTGCTACCACACATCTCAAGATCTCAGCTTTCTTCAAATATAGAGATGGCACATGCAATAAGCCAACACGTTGCACATATACTGGAACCACTGCACATGTACTCAAGTGTGGTACAGCTAACATGGTACATCCAAACATTTTTGCGCTTTTGCACTTAATACCCATGTGCCAACTACTGTGGAGAGTTTGTGCACACATATCTGGTATTTCTCAGCTGACGCACAGATAACTTACAATCTCACCCAATTAATTAATATACCTAAGTACGTGAAATCTAGTACTTATCAGCATTAGTTTAAAACAAATAGTTAAAAGTTACATGTTTTCTGATTCCATGTATTAGAAGGAAATTTAATGACAAGCCAGAAAGACAGCTTCAGAGTATTTCTTAGCTTAACTATTTAAAACATGTCACAATTCATGCCCTTGTTTTTTTCTGTTCATTATTTAGTTCAAAAAAACAGGAGGCTGAGGGAAGACCACATCACTGTCTACAGCTACCTGAAAGTATGTTGTGGAGAGGTTGGTACTGGAGCTACCTGAAAGGATGTTATGGAGAGGTTGGTACTGGTCACTTTTTACAGGTAATTAGTGATAAAATAAGAGGGAACAACCTCCAGCTGCAACTAAGTAGGTTTAGGCTTGACATTAGGAAAAATGTTCTCACAGAAAGAGTTGTTAGGCATTGGAATGGACTGCCCAGGGAGGTGATTCAGTCATCAACCCTGGATGTGTTTAAACATCATTTGGCTGTGGTACTTGGGGATATGGTTTAGGGGTGAACCTTGTAGAGTAGGGTTATTAGCTAGATTTGGTGATCCTGAGTATCTTCTCCAACTTCAATGTTTCTGTGACTCTGTTTAGCTAACACACAGCTAAAATTTTGGTTTATTGTAGGATGACACATGCTCCTACACCTTGCTGCTGAAATAAATAAAAATATATGTAATTTTGAAATGTATAATATATGTGTAACACAAATTGACAGTATACTCCTTCCACTTTCTATACTTGTGTATGACAAAAATATATAAACTGTTGATTTTTTTCCAAAATCAGCTCATCTTCTCTCATTCTTATTCATCATATTCTTTGTTTCCTTAAATATGTTAACATGTCTCTTTTTGTTAAAAAAATCCTCTGTTTCACAGAGTTGGATTTTTTTTCTAGTTAATCATTCATATTTAATGGCTATTATGTACTTGCAAACACAAAATTCTGTTAGATTGATTCTGAGTTTGTTACATGGCACATCAACAATTTAAATTGTATAAAGCCAGAAAGTAAGCCATTTTTAGATTCAGTTCTACTATTTCAGTTTTTACTAGCTTTGTTGTAGCATAGGATCTTCTCAGAAAAATGTGTGCAGTCTTAAATCTGAACAGCCTAATGGTGAGACATCCAAACAGAACCAATTAATTTTGTGACCGTTTTTGTGTAGTTCCAGTGTATAACTCATAAAACAGTTGGAACAAAACTGGAGTGACACAACTAATTAACTCCTTCCCACTATCTAGGAGGCATATCAGGCATGGAAACTACACAAATCAACCAGAAAAAAAAGAAATCAATATAAGTAAATATTTATGCCTTTAAGCAGGAAACCTGTAGTAGCAGTATGCATAAAGATGTACAGAAGGAAGCTGCACCGCTGAAGTGATAATTACTCAAAGAAAGCTTTTATTGCCAGGGGTATAAATAGATTTTAAAGCTGGAAAATTAAGAGCAAAGATATGTCTCTGACACCGCACTCTATTTTCATGCATTCTCTGGTACAGCTGAGAACCAAGATAATCAGCATACTTCGTGAAATTTATGTCAGTGTACAAAATAAGTGAGATGTACATGTAGGCATCAATAGCACACGGTGACATGACTCAATTTTAATTTTTTCCCTAAGCATTTGACATTACAGAATCTTCTTCTAGAGAAACAAATCCTAAATCAGTAGATCCTGCCCAGCTGTTCGTCTACACAGATAAGCTGTTTACAAAAGATCCTTGTGTGCAGCAGGGTTGTGTCTCCTCTCAGCACTGGACCATTAAAACTTGTTACAGTCAACATCTAGATAAAAAAACGCAAGCAGCTGTGGTGAAGTTTGCTTCTCTAAACATGAACTTGAAAGAATTCTCAAATTGCAACGGACTGCTGCTATTCTTTAAGAACAACTCTTCATCCTTATCTTCATGTCCACACAACTGAAAACTGATTTTAAGACATGGTAGATGGTTCTTTTTAATGGGATTCTAGCACCACATTTATAAAATACACATCTATACACATATAAGCCTTTGTGCTTACTGCACTACATATTTTCCGTATATAAAATAAATAGACTCAGGTGAAAAACTGTGTGTTCAGGCACATATTTCTCTATGGTGCAAAACTAAGTATTTCTGTAAGTTAATTTGGTGCACCTTAGCAAAATTTTAGCTGTTTATTGACATGTTTAACTGCAGTCAAATTTTACTTCATTATGAATTGAAGTTGTTAAACCTTGGTGTAATATTGTAGTAATGCCCTTGGTCTCTGAATTACTGGGCAGAATAGCTTGTTCATCCTAAAAATAACAGACAGGTAAGATCAGTTTTGTTTCCTTGATCTACTGTTATAAATAAAATGATAAACTGGAAGGAGCTTGTTGGATCTGTATTCAGTTCAATCAGTTTTAAGAGTTCAAAAATCTGGAGATAAGTTTGAAGATATCTTCATTTTACTTAAATTAAATTAATTGCAATTAATTCTACATTCCTTTGAGTTCAGCCTTTCCTGAGACTGTGGAATTGCTGTTCTCAGGGGTAAGGTATTATGGCAGGCACAAACACCAGTTTACAGCCCATAAATTGAACTGTGTTTCTGCTACACTGCTATTTCCTGATAGTAATTATCAGGTGTGATCAGTAGACTAATAATGTTGAGCAATTAGTCTCACAGTCCACTAGCAGTATATCTTTAGTTAGTTCTCACTGTGATAGCCCTGAACTTACTGTCACTGTTATGGATAACCAGTGTGTATTTACAGTGGGCATGAAGATATCCAGAATCTAGATCTGAGTCCTCATTTGCCTTCTATTCAGTCTGTTAAACCCTCTATCCCAACCGCCTTTTGTGTAGTGAAGCCTTTGGGAGCTGAGCTCTGCTATGTGCTTTGAAGAGAAGGCAAGTTCACAGCTGATAATCACATTCCAAGGCTGCCCCTAATCACTTCTCCAACAGCAATCTGAAGTCCTTTATAAGCCCATTCTTTTTTGCTGGTTACAGCTCACTGAATGCCATCATCTGTCAAGTGCAGCCAGGTATTATGGCTGTCCCACTTACGTATCCACTATGTTTTTCCTCTACTTGGTGTTCTGTCCCCTTGGCAACTGATTTATCTCCACTTCCACTCTGTGGCCTATTTACTCCCATAACATGAAAGCAATTGCAAATCACAATAATTTTACTGTCATTTCTCTATAAGACAGGTTACAAACATGGATTTTCAAAAAGAAGAAAACTTTGGCAGAAAACTCCCATTGTGCTAATCAATAAAAAAATTATTGTTGTTCTGCTATTGAGGAAAACTGAATTAGATTTCCCTTGCATCTTATATACTTTTAAAAACAGTTATCAATTAATGGTTCACCTATTAATTCCTCAAATCACTTGGTACTACAATTGAAATGTTTCCATCAAATTGGCTCATTGGACTGCAGTTAAATATCTCAGGCATATCTTTTTACTTGTTTTCACATTTCACAGAATAGATATGACTAACAACATCTAAAATTATACAATTTTTTTAAACTAACGTTCTTTGCGTACCCACCTGCCAAGATAATGTTGCATTTTCTGTGACCATGTCATCATAAAACTTGATAGGTGAGGAACCAATCTTGAGATCTTCCCAATAACCTCTGGAGAGCAAAAGTGTTATTACCAGTCCAATTAATAGTTATTAAATAAATATTACCAGTTATTAAATAAAACCTGAATGGAAATAGTTCTCACTGTAAGAGAAGATCAAGTTCAAGACCACCTAATGAACCTGAAGTGGCACAGGTCCATGAGACCTGACAAGATCCATCCACAGGTCCTGAAGTTGTAATGGAAATGAAGTTGTAATGCCACTTTCCATCATCTCTGAAAAATCATGGCAGTCTGGCAAAGTTCCCACTGACTGGAAAATGAGAGACAGAACTCCATTTGCAAAAACAGAGAAAGCAAACCCCAGGGAACTACAGGCCAGGCAGTCTCACCTCAGTGCCTGGCAAGGTCATGAAGTAGATCCTCTTGAAGTCTCTGCTAGGGCACATAGAAACCAAGGAGGTGGTTGGTGGCAACCAACATAGCTTCACCTAGGGCAAATTTTGTATGGCAGTTTTGGCGACCTTTCGTGGTGGGATGGATAAGGAAAGAGCAAATGATGTCATCTACCTGGAACTGTGCAGAGTTCAACACTGTCATGAAGAACTGGCTAGATGGCCACTCGCAGTGAGTTGTGATCAATGGATCAGTGTCCAAGTGGAAACTTGTGACAAGTGGAGTCCCTCAAGAATCAGTACTGGAACCACTGATGTTTAACATCTTTGTCAGCAGCATGGACAGTGGATCAAGTGCACTCTCAGCAAGTTTATGGATGACATTGAGCTGTGTGGTATGCTTGACACACTGGAGGGAAGGGATGCCATCCAGAGGAACTATTATAGTCTGGAGAGGTGGGCCAATGCCAGCCTCATGCATGTTCAATAAAGTGCAAGGTCCTGCACCTCTGTCAGGACAATCCAAATCACAAATATATTCTGAATGACAAATGGATTGAATGCAGCTCTGCAGAGAAGGAATTCAGGGTGCTGGTTGGTGAGGCATTTAACATGAACCAGCAATGTGTGCTAGCTGCCCAAAAAGCCATCTGTATCCTGGGCTGCATCAAAACATGCTGTTGTGAAACCCTGCCTGGAGTACTGCATTTAGCTCTGGAGCCCTCAACACAAGAAGGATACAGATCTGTTGGAGAATGTCCAGAGAAAGGCCACAAAGAAGATCAGAAGGCTGGAACAACTCTCTTATGAGGATGGGCTGAAGTGTTTGGGTCTGTTTAGCCTAGAGAAGAGAAAGCTCTGGGGAGACCTTATATCAGGCTTTCAGTACCTGAAAAGAGCCTGCAGGAAAACTGGAAAGGTGCTGTTTATAAGAGTCTGTGGTGACAGGACAAGGGGCAATGGTTTTAAGCTCAATCAGGGGAGATTTAAATTAAACATTAGGGAGAAATTCTTTACTTATGAGGGTGGTGAGGCACTGGAGCATGTTGACCAGAGAAGTTGTGGATACCTGATCCATTGAAATGTTTAAAAACAAGCTGGATGAGGCTTTGAGCAACCTGGTCTAGTAGGAAGTGAAAGATGTCTCTGCCCATGGCAGAGAGTTACAAGCCACATAATGTTTAATTAAAATCCCTTCGAGCTGAAGCTATTCTATGATTCTAAGACTATGGGAATTCTCGAGTCTTCACTTCTGCTTGAGAAATTTCATGAAGATAGTTGCATTGGTTCTAGTTTAAGCTTTCCAGAGCCCAAAAGCCTAACAGAACAATACAATAATAGGATGCCTTCCTCTCTCCCACTTTGGAAAGAAAGGAATTAGACATAGAGAGTGAAAAGGGGTAAAACACACAAAGAATACTCTTGCCTCGATTTGGAAGTTTAAAGAAAAAAGCTATAATGATAAATAAAAGGTATTTACAGCAAGAGGACTTAGAAAAATGTATAGGGAAAGGAAACAAGGTACAATATACAACCAGATTGAAGGCAATGGATGTCTCGAGATAGATTCAGGAGGCAGTTGTCTCACCATGTGGTAGGGTGGCCACGTGGCAAACCAGGAGCAGCAGGAATCAGGGTGCTGCTGGCAGGCAGGGAGGGAAACAGGAAGTTCCTTTGTTTTTATAGGGGGTCTAGACAGGAAGTGGGAGTGATCTAACAATTGCACCTGGGGTCAGGTTCAGACCACCGTCAGGAAGGGTTAAGCCTTTATTAATAGTACAAGGAGTCTGTGACAGATTCAGTAATTCTCCATTCACAGTTTCAGTGCCTTGATTGAATATTGCTGCAACAGACCATTTTCTGGCAGGTATTGGTTAGTTTTGTCTATCTGCTGTTTCCTCTTTTCCATTGGTATTTTTTGTCACTAAATATAGACCAGATACATGCATAGTGGACTGAGTGCTGCTTATCAATACTTCCCTTATTTTCTTTGCCTTTTTTATTAGTTTCTAAGAAAATGAGATGCCATTGAATACAGAATGATAGAAGAGCGATGTTGAAAGAAAGAGATCAAAATAGCCCAAGCCTGGACTCAGTTCAAAAGGGGCCCTACAACCAGGTCACAATTTCCACTGCATGTGCAACAGGAAGTTGCTACACAGATATGCAACCAGTCAGATTTTTCTCAGGTTTGCTTTTAAAAAATGAGAAAAAGGCCAATATAAACTTGAGATGAACATCAAAGTCCTACAGAAGAGGAGAGGAAGAACCTGTCTTCCACAGAAACCACTAGGATCCTTTTTATCGTTGGTAATGAAATCTGTGTTTGGTCTGAAACGAAGTTAAATTAAATGGGCAGTAAGTAGAAAAAAATGAAAGAATATTGCATCCAAAGTTTGCATAACATGTAATTTCTAGCACCTGAGTTAAGAGATAGTATTGCTATTAAATAAAAACCTACTGAATATGTTTCATAACCTCTTTAGCAGGATTGATTTTTTTTTTCCAATTCACTTACTGCACAGAAATCAATTTAATTATTCCTGGTAATCCCCTATTGTCATATGATAACTTAGACTTCAACCCAGGACTCTCATTAGGTAATGTTCATCCACAGCTAATGTCCTGAAGAGAACTAGTTAATTTATATATGATTCTGCGATTGTGAGATATAACTGGCAATCTCTTTACAAGGGACTTGCTATTACCAGATGCTGTGGGTTTGATGCTAAAGGATTTTTTTTGCTTTATTCATAAGACCTTGTAAGCAACATCATACTACTCTATCAAATATCTTTGTATTATTCCTCTGAATTTCAGGTGTAATTTTTGTCTACAAGTTTATATGCTTATCTGTAGCCAAATGACCATAAAGCAGATGGACCAGTCTTAAAATTTCCCAGAAGAAGGAACAAATTTTCACCACCAATATTTTCAATATTTTAAAATCTAACAGAAGTGACACCTTTCTCTAAATTAATTCTTGAAATTTCTTAAATTAGTGTTTAAGGGACTATGTAGATTTGTATTATCCTTAAGAGGCTGAGGATGAAACTGTAGTCTCTTTAAAGCTGTTAGGAAAGGTTCTGAATTCAGCAGAGACAGCTGAGTCAAATGAGTTTCATTACCTTTATTGTTACTGTTTATATTCAAAATAATAATCTTATCTGTTTAATCCTTCCCCAATATAAAGGTAACAATCAGAAATACAGAAAAACACTTGGAAATCAGGTAACTTTTTACTAGATCTTGTTGAATGTAAGTCGAAACACCTTTAATTACTAATGAAAAACCGCTCTTATTTCACACTTTAAACAGCGCAGGATCACCTACTGATTGTACTGTTGTTATGAAATATTTTAGTTTTCTGGACAAAATCCTTACATTTATTAGTAACAAGTCATAGCAAGGCAATTCTTTAACATGAAATATATTCTGTGTAAATACTTTTCTCTCAACCCTCTATAAAAGATCAAAATCAAAGAGTTCTTGAATCACCTCTTAATGCTTATCAAAAGCAACTAAGAATCAAGTAATTCCACTTGCAAGTTTTACACCTTATAATATAACTATAATATAAATTGTCTATGATAAACAAAAGTTAAAAAGAGCTTTGGAAAGGAAAGAGATCTTTGAAAAGAAAGCTGTAACTGCTGCTGTGGTAAGGGAGTTTGAAATAAGATGTCAGAAATTTGTGTTTGTAGAAATCTAATTCAAGTGCTTTAACTTATCACATACTACCTTTTTCACCGGAAACTGTTTTTCTCAGCATGACAGTGTTTACCCTCTGAGCAGCTGCGGAACAGTTCGTTTTATCATTAACTGCTTGCAGTTACTGAGTGAATGTCCTGTAATCTCATACACTGGAATGCTTCCTTTTAGATGCAAATTTTCCTTGTCTCTGTAATTGTACCTGTTTAGTATGCACTCAAGCATATCCCAAGTATGATCAGAGTGGTGCAGCCAAGGCCAAAACTCTGTGCAAGGATATCAGTTAAGGCATCTAACTCACAATGGGGATGCAAGGTCTCTTGCAGTTCAACCTTCATATGCAGTATCCTGTTAATAGCAGCAGCATCCTCTGCACAGTAGTCGTGTCTTGCATTATCTATTAGATATGGAGATAGAGTACTAACTTAAGATTGACAAATGAGATTAACTTTATTGTTGATGAATCCATCATATAGATATGGAATCATAGAGGCGTAACTTAATATTAAATTAATGCCCAATCCTTCCACTGTTGCACTACACAAGTTGGTAATCTAGGTGCATCCACTTATCACACAGTTTCAACCTTCCTCGGGTAAACTGGCTGCTATCATAATGAAGACTGTGATGTGTATCTTCTTGCATAATAGCATGCATTAGTCATTCCAGAGGCCACTACTTGGTTCACACTTGGTTCCGCATTTCAGCATCATATACAGATACACCTTCGCATAGTTTTCGCTAGAACAGCCTAGATTTCTAATCCTGATTGTCTATAAAAGCAAAGTAAGGAGAAAACTGTCATAATTGGCCCAATTTGTTCAGAAAGTTAATTGGAATGGAATATAAATGTTGTGGTTTTTAAAGAGCCAACAAAATGAAGCTCTCAAATGAATTGGAGAGAAAACAGAATTGTATTTGGAAAGAGAGATACAGAAAGAAATTACAAAGCAGATACAAAGTCCATAGCGACTGCCTTGAATCTTCCCTCAACCCAAAACTAAATCTGTAATCCCCAGTGCTCCCATCCTCCCCCCTCCCGATGCCCCTGCCATCCATAGGCCTAAACACAAGCCTCTGGAGACCACAAAACAGGCCTAATCCTTACATGTTTGTCCCAGTAAAGCAGCTCCAATCCAGACACAGCAAGCTGGAGGGAGAGGAAAGGAGAGCAGGCTGATCTCACTGTGAGTTTAAAAATAGATAGCAGAATTATGGGATTGAGTAACAATTTTCTAGTCCCTAGAGGATTTTTAACCCTATAGTTCCCAACCTGGGACAACAAACCAGTGAGCTTCATTTTGCAGGAAAAGAAAAAGAAAAAAAAAAAGGGCAGGCGGGGGAGGTGGGAGGAGCATTCCACTGCTCATGGCCAGTGAACAACAACAGCAAGTAGAAACTCTTCAAGGTCGATCTCATTGTGAAATGCAATCATTCTAGTAAAATACAGCACAAATTAGGAGTTTACTCCTTGTCTTACTAACCTTAGTTGCAGAATCTGGGGTTTGTCCACGTGTTGGTGGACAGCCACCCTAACATCAGCCAGCAGTGTGCCCAGGTGGCCAAGAAGGCCAATAGCATTCTGGCCTATATCAGAAATGATGTGACCAGCAGGAGTAGGGACGTGGTCATGCCGCTGTATTCAGCACTCGTGAGACCACACCTCGAGAACTGTGTCCAGTTTTGGTCACCACAGTATAGGAGGGACATTGAAGTGCTGGAGCGGTTGCAGAGAATGGCGATGAGGCTGGTGAGAGGTCCAGAAAACGTGACCTATGAGGAGTGGATGAGGGAACTGGAGTTGTTTAATCTGGAGAAGAGGAGGCTGAGAGGGGACCTTATTGCTCTCTACAATTACCTAAAAGGAGGTTATAGTGAGGCTGGAGCTGGTCTCTTCTCCCAAATTACTAATTATAGGACAAGAGGAAATGGCCTCAAGTTGCATCAGGGGAAGTTTAAGTTGGATGTTGGGAGGAAGTTCTTTACTGAGTGGGTGGTCAGGCACTGAAACAGGCTGCCCAGGGAGGGGGTGGAGTCACCATCCATGAAGGTGTTTAAAAAGAGAGTGGATGTGGCACTTGAGGCTATGGTCTAGTGATTAAGGATGCTGGGATGAAGGTTGGACTGGGTGATCCTGGTGGTCCTTTCCAACCATAGCGATTCATAGTGATTAGATGTTGTGCTGAGGGATTTGGTTTAGTAAAGGACTTGTCAGTGTGAAACGAATGGTTGGACTTGATGATCTTGAAGGGCTTTTCAAATCTAAGAAATTCTGTGATTTTTATTTTTATAGTTGTACTGCAAACTACACAATAGTGGAACTTCAGTACAGAGACACATGACCAAGCAGACAGGTGGAAAACAACATAGACAGTATGTCTTAACCCAGTTTGTAAAGCTGGGTGTCAAAGCTCAAAAGAAACATTAATGCAGTCTCTCACTTTGTTAACTTAAATAATCACACTCACTCTGCACTGAAACCATAGCATTATAGTATACAAGTAAACATTCCATTTGAAAGAGTTCACACACATTAGAACACAGAACTGTGGCAAAACAGAAACTGAGGAATGCATCTTACTGCACTGACAGTCTTACACAGACTAATTTGTAGGATATATAGTTAATTTACCATACTGACAGCTCATGTAGATAGACATCTGCTTCCAGTTAAAGGCATCCAAAGTTATTGCATTTACACTAGTTGCAATTTTGGGAAGGATAATATTTCTTTTAAACTACACCATGAAAAAAATACTACAGGTTCTTCAGATCCCTTACATTAGTGAGAAAGATTTATTAATTCCACTCCTTGACCTAGGGCTTTTCAAATGTTCTTCAAATGAGGAGGTAGATTATAAAATCTATCCAGCATTAAAGTTGCTGGATTGTCATTAATTATTTGGAACCAAAACTCCTCACATTTATAATAGTATGACCTAGTAACAGTTTCAGTCACTTTGCTATATAGACAGTGCAAAGAAAAAGCTGTTCTGGAGGTTAGTCTTAACACATCCAAGTTAATGGTTTGGACAGGGGCATTCTGTGCTGGGTTAAGAGCTGGCTGGCTGTCCGGGCCCCGAGAATGGTGGTGAATGGTGCCACATCCAGTTGGCAGCTGATCAGTAGTGGTGTGCCTCAGGGACCAGTGCTGGGCCCCATTCTGTTTAATATCTTTATTGATGATCTGGATGTGGGAATTGAATGAGTTTGCAGGTGACACAAGCTGGGAGCAAGTGTCGATCTACTGGAGGGTAGGAGGGCTCTGCAGAAGGACTTCGATAAGCTAGATAGATGGCCAGAGTCCAACAACATGAGATTTAACAAGGCCAAGTGCTGGGTTCTACACTTCAGCCACAACAACCCCATGCAGCACTACAGGCTGGGGACAGAGTGGCTGTAGAGCAGCCAGGCAGAAAGGGATGTAGGCATACTGATCGACAGTGACTGGACATGAGCCAGCAGTGTGCCCAGGTGGCCAAGAAGGCCAATGGCATCCTGGCCTGTATCAGGAACAGTGTGGCTAGCAGGACTAGGGAAGTCATTCTACCCCTGTACTCAGCACTGGTTAGGGCACACCTTGAGTACTGTGTCCAGTTCCAGGCCCCTCCATTTAAGAAAGATGTTGAGGTGCTTGAACATGTCCAGAGAAAGGCAACAAGGCTGGTGAGGGGGCTGGAGCACAGCCCTATGAGGAGCGGCTGAGGGAGCTGGGGTTGTTTAGCCTGGAGAAGAGGACACTCAGGGGAGACCTTGTTGCTTTCTGCAGCTACCTGAAAGGAGGTCATAGCCAGGTGGATGTTGGTCTCTTCTCCCAGGAAATCAGCAACACAATGAGGGGGGACAGTCTCAAGATGTGCCAGGGCAGGCTTAGGCTTGATGTTAGGAAGAAGTTCACCGAAGGAGCGATTGGCATTGGAATGGGCTGCCCAGGGAGGTGGTGGAGTCACCATTCCTGGAGATGTTTAAGAAAAAAAGACTGGATGTGGAACTTTGTACTGTTCTACTAAACTGTGGTTTAGTTGATTAGATGATGTTGGGTAGTGGGTTGGACTTTACTCAATTTAAAATTGAAGCATTTTTTATACATCAAAACTAGCAGCAGAGAATACCAATATCAGCAAACAATGCAATTCCTATTCAAAATTGGTATAAAATGTGCAGAATTGTCTGTATTCTCCTTTAAAGATATCCATTATATGAAAAAGCCAACAGATTTTGTAAGCTTGTATTGGAAAATATTCATCCAGTATGAATTTTAAATATTAATGTATGTATGAATATTAATCTCATTATTAATATTCAAAAATTCCCTGAGATTC
>WAAF01017123.1:158663-218390 GCA_013400475.1 Tricholaema leucomelas | reverse complement strand
CAAGGATGTTGCTAGATCTTGTAGGAAAAAATATAGAGAGGCAAAAGCCCATTCAGAACTTAGTCTGGCCATGGCTGTTAAGGAGAATAAAAAATGTTTCTATAAATATATTAATGGCAAGAGAAGAGCCAAGGACAACCTCCAGTCCTTATTAGATAGAGAGGGGAATATAGTGGCAAAGGATGAGGAAAAGGCAGAGGTGCTTAACACCTTCTTTGCCTCAATCTTCAATAGTGGGACAGGTTGTCTCCAGGACAACTGGACTCCTGAAGTGGCAAATGGAGTCAGGGACCAGTATAGTCTCCCTCTAATCCATGAGGAAGAAGTAAGGGACTTGCTGAGACACTCACCTATCAAAAGGGTGGTATCTGCAGAGGGTCCTGGTCACACTTACTGGGTAATGCTGAAAACAGGTACTATTGAGTGTGTCCCACAGAGAAACCTCAGTTTGGCTGAAAAGGTCTAAAATCAGAGTTGGTTCCATGTTATATTATATATGTATCATAGTTGTTTTATAGTTGTGTCATAGTTGTGTAATAATTGTATTATAGTTCTAAGTGGTTATAAGTTATTTCTCTAGTTACACCCTCACCACCCAAGCAGCGACCCAGTGGAACCCTACAGCATCACACCACAACACAGCATCCCGCACCTGATTCTTCACTGGTGTCCTACAGCAAAAGACTGTTCCGGATGTCTCCTTCCAGAGGGAAAAGACTTTTTCCTGAGTTTCCCACCAGAACTGTTCCTGTTTCACTGACTCCTTCCATGTTCCTGTCCTGCTCACACCTCACCTCACCAACCTGCATCAGAGAAGAACATCGCCTAGGGATACAGCCAGGGACAAAGAAGGACTTAAGAACTCCTAATCCATGGACAATTTTTCCTATCTTTGGGAAAAGAAGACTGTTTGTAGGAAGGTGGAAATGGTCTAACCAAGGGGTGGAATGTATATGGTTAACACACGACACTTGACCTCAGGTGGTCTTGACCCCTCCCCAGGAGTGGGTCTGAACACCACCAGGTGATGGTTAGCTCACTCCCCCCTTCCTGTCCCATAAAAGCAGGGGGACTTCCTGTTCCTCTCTCTCTGGACCACACTGCAGCTCTCTCTGCATCCCTGCATCTCTCCACACACGTTACCAGCCGTTTACCACGTGGTCATCACCATCACAAACTCGGATTGTATTTATACCTTTTGTATTTGTTATTCTTCCTTCCCTACACCTTTGTAACCTCCCTACCTCTGATACCCTTTTAAGTTATTGTTAAACTTTTCTAACTTCCAAATCAAGTGAGACTGATTTATTTGGGTGTGCTTACCTTTCTTCTCTACTTCTAATTCCTTTCTTTGGGGAAGGAGCGGGGAAAGGGAAGGGCACTTTACAAATTGTCATTGGTTCTATCAAATTTATTAGAGTCTCTGGAAATTTAAATTTGAACCGAGACAACCTTCTAGACTGCCTCTTCTCTGCAGTATTTAAGTCCCAGCAGATGTCTGGTAGGTTCAAGTCACTCACAAGAACAAGGGCAGGTGATCTTGAGGCAGCCTCCAGTTGTTAAAAGAGTAATAAATCAACCTCTTCTTCCTGGTTGAGTGGTCTATAACAGACTCCAACCAGGATAGAACTCTTATTGGCCTTCCCCTTAATTCTCACCCATAAAGACTCAACTTGATCATCCTTAATTTCTACCTCCATGACATCCAGAGCATCCCTAATTTACAGAGCCACTCCTCCACCTCTTCTCCCTTGCCTGTCTCTCCTGAAAAGTCTGTAGCCATTGATTACAGCACTCCAATTGTGCGAGTCATCCCACCACATTTCTGTGATGGCAAAGACATCATAGTTCTCCTCCTGCACCAAGGCTTCCAGCTCCTCTTGTTTGTTACCCATACTTTGTGCATTAGTATACATGCACTTCAGCTGGGCTGCTGCTTTTACCCCTATCTCTGGCCTACCATCTTCAGTTTCCTTTGGTTTATCTCTAGTGCTGTCGTGTTTCACCCCCCACGCCCCCCTCTTATATTATTGCTAGTTATTTCTTAAGTGTTCCAGATTCTGTTTTTCCTTTATTTAATGTTTTCATGACTGTTGCAAAGAACCTAATTATTATTAAAAATTACTGGGCAGGTAGCGAGAGTCCTGAATATGAAAATCAATAAACAATATTAATTTGGAAAAAATACCATCTCACACCCATTAATACCCTCCATTATAAGTATATTCACTGGTTGGAGAGAAGTCACTTTGCAGAGTTTCTGGAAAATTTGTGACATAGCTGTCAAAACACAAAAAGTGAGCAAAACAGGAGTTATACAGCTTTCAAAAAAGTCCAGTAATTCTGGCTCATCTGACATCCTTGGAAAGAAGCAGAGGATAGGTTGATTTTGTCAGTCAATAGTACAAAGCAATTAATTTGGCAGGGGAAAAAAAAAGTTCATCACTGTCATCTGGATAGCTACCAATTTATCCCAGAAAGAAGCATTCATGACATAAGTGGCTGCCGTTTGAATGAACACTGATCAAGTTAGCTTTGATATGCCTCCACAAAGTGCATTAGAAGGAATGCATCACAAGTAATACCGGGAGCAGGACGCAGACGCTTAGATACAGCTGGGACTCTGGACTAATGATCACAGTAGGCACTTCCTTTGACAGAAAGTAGAAGCTTTCATATTATCAGGAAACTTAACACCTACTTCTCTGCTGCAAGAGAAGAGATTTCCCTCCATAACCCCATCACTTCTCTGTCCTATTTCCAGCTCAGCTGTTTTGCCTCAGCCTGGAACAAAAGATTTGCTCCCAAGTGCATATTATTAGCCTGGTTTATGTTAATTCAAGCTGGTATGCAAAACTATTTCTGAATCTATCACAATGCTTAAGGATGCTTGAGAGGAAAACTATGATAATGCATGTAGTTAGATATTTAAAATTAAAATCCTGTCAGTTGCATCAAATTGCAATCAAATAGCAAACACAATTCATTCAACATCACACAGTATTAGGAGTGTTTAGTATTTAAAATACATGTAGTCTAGTATAACACAAACATTTAAAGAGAAGTCTTTACTAATAATGGGCAAAATGTATTAAAATATTAACAAAACTATTAACAACATATAAGATCACAGGATTATAGGTTAGTAATCTATTCTGAAGTGCTTTATTTATGGTGGGGAGTTTTCTGTTGTTTATTCTTCAGTCTGAAGGGCTACTTTAATACTTTATTTCCTGGTGACATTTTTTGAATTCTAACATCACACACCTGAAAAATGCTTCTTTCACAAATGTAGTAAACCCGAGCACTATTAACCATGGAACATATGTTTCTATCACGTTTGTACAACAGAAAACAAAGTTCAGCAGCTACACTCCTTAGTAATAGGTAACTAGGAGATAATTTCTTCAAAATGTGACTCTTAGAGACTTCCCAAACATGTTGAAGTGCAATTTATTACTTGGATGCCCACATTCACCTTGACAGGCTGAATGGATGGGTAGAGGCCAATGGGATGAGATTTAACAAGGCCAAGTGCAGGGTTCTGCACTTTGGCCACAACAACCGCAAGCAGCGCTACAGGCTGGGGACAGAGCGGCTGGAGAGCAGCCAGGAGGAAAGGGACCTGGGGGTACTGGTAGATAGTAGCTGAAGATGAGCCAGCAGTGTGCCCAGGTGGCCAAGACAGCCAATGACATCCTGGCCTGTATCAGGAACAGTATGGCCAGTAGGATGAGGGAGGTTATTCTTCCCCTGTACTCAACACTGCTCAGGCCACACCTTGAGTACTGTGTCCAGTTCTGGGGCCCTCAATTCAAGAGAGATGCTGAGATACTGAAACATGTCCAGGAAAGGGCAATGAAGCTGGTGAGAGGCCTGGAGCACAGCCCTGTGAGGAGAGGCTGAGGAAGCTGGGGTTGTTTAGCCTGGCGAAGAGGAGGCTCAGGGGTGACCTCACTGCTGTCTACAACTACCTGATAGGAGGTTGTAGCCAGGTGGGGATTGGTCTCTTCTGCCAGGCAACCAGCAATAGAACAAAGGTAATAATTCATTCAATTTTTGAGTCTATATTAATTGGAAGTTTTTATGTGCTCTGTGGAAAGTTCCCAAGAATGTCCATAAACAGCAAAATCATGAGTGGGCTCCCACCACACGTGGGCGTGACTCATGGACTTTATAATTTTCAAGTAAGGCAGACAAAACCCTACATAAGAAGGATGTCAATTGAATTGAAATAATGAATACACTTCAATTTATGTGAGATAATATTATTATAAAAATGTACTTATTAGCCTGAAATTAACTTTCTAACTTGCACTAATCAAAACAAGCATCTGGATTCATCCCTAGCACCACTGGCATCTTACTTACTGCAGACCTATCATTAACATATACCATTCAGCTGATGCTTGGTAAGTTAGGATTTCTTCATTCCATCTCCCCCCAGCTGAAGACTGGCAGGGAAGAGAATATTTCACTTGAAAGGGACCTGCAACGATCATCTAGTCCAACTGCCTGACTAATTAAGAGCTCACCAAAAGTTAAAGCATATTGTTAAGAACCCTCTTCAACACCAACAAGCCTGGCGCATTGACCATATCTCCTGGAAGCCTGGTACAGTGCTTGACTATCTTCTTGCTTCCTAATGCTTCTTAATGTCCAGTCTAAACCTGTCCTAGTGCAACTTTTAACATTATATCACTAGATGCCAGGAGATCAGCAAGTCCATTTCCACATATCCTTCTCAGGAAGCTGTAGAGAGAAATGAGGTTACTTCTCAACCTCCTTTTCTCCAAAGCAGACAAGCCGAAAGTCCTTAGCTGCTCCTCATGGGACATTCTTTCCAGCCCCTTCACCAATTTTTTTGCCCTCCCTTAGATGCATTCACATCCTTTTTGACCTTGACATCCTTCCTGAATTGTGGGGCTCAAAACAGCACACAGTAGTTGAGGTGAGGCAGCAATAAAGCTTCACTGCATGTAGGCTACTGGAGGAATGGTACTAAGCAGCAGTGTAGATCTGCAGACATCTTTGCTAGCCTGAGAGGCTACAAAGTTGCTCTTTGGCTGGATCTACTCTGCAGTAGAAATTTTAAAGAGAGGCTACTGGCAGGCAAGGGTTCATGGTCACCTGATTCATACGTCTCATCATTGTAAGGACATTGAGTATTTTACCCAAACTGAAGTTTTTATCTCCGTCTCAAAGACTACCAAGCTGCACTGTCAGCATACATTGTATGTGTGTTTCATAATGACCCACACACAAAATGTGTCTTCCTTTGGACTGCCTGAATGAAACTGGAGGAAAGCTGCCCAGCATTCACTGCTCACAGCAGTGATGAAACCCTGAAGCAAAGTAATGACTTGTGAGGAATTATTTTGTACATGTCGATTCAGATGCTCTGTTTTGTTCTCTCAATAACTGTTCTAACTACTTTTGGGTTCTGATCAATTTAGACAAGTATCTATAACATAGAGATACTGTCTTCTGGGAAAAAAAAATGACTTCTATAGGAGCTTTTTATATAATAAAATATCCAACTTGAACCCTTGTCATGGTTTCCATCCATTAAGATGTATGTACATCCACACTGTAAACCAAACAGTTTCCTAGCATGCAAATGACTTCAGTGCTGAGCGATGCTTGTAAATCAGACATTAAATAAGCGGGTTTTCTGACATGGCAACTGGAATGCATATTATAAAAATATATGCTTGCATTTAAGCATTTTGTGGTAAGATATTTCCAAATACCACCAGTGTGTGTGCTTTCCATAATCAGGCTATGAAGCCTATCATCAAAGTTTGTGTTTTGGTTTGGTTTTGTTTTTTGTTTTGGGGTTTGCTTTTGTTTTCCAGAACTAGTTGAATTAAAAATAATAGGTCTGTACAAATTTGGCAGTGTCAGCAGAGCCACAGAGTTATAAATGGCACTAAAAACTGCACTGATATTACTGGGCATGGAGTGACATGCAGTGACTGTAACTGTTAGAGCTTCACACTGCGTACTGGATGGGCCTGTGTTTTACAGAAGATTGGCACTTCTACAGCAGTATAAAAATGATTCATGAATAATAGAAATCAAAGAGAGTTCATGTAAATACATATTAACTGGGATGCAGTTTCTCAAAAATTAACTGAAATGAAAGAAAATATTTAATAACATAATATATAAAACATGACCTCTGCTTTAATGTATAAAACATTTTCCCAACTTAGCTATTGCAGGAATCAGGACTCCAAGCTGCACAGTTTATTTGCAGTGTCTTTGCTCCCCTTTGTGCGGCTGTGAATAAGTTTATATAGATTTGATTTCAAAAAAGACATGTGATTCAAATCCTGTAAACTCTTCAGTTATGTCATTAGATGCTGAACAATCTGGCTCATAGAAGACACTGGAGTAGAAACAGCTTCTTCTTCCTTTGACTCCTGTGAGAAGCCCACTACAGGAACTACATCCTCTTATTTTAGTTCTGTTTCAAAGGATTACGGGCTGTTAAGGGTTGGCAGGGACTCAAGGAGATCATCGAGTCCATCAGAACAGAATTGTTAACTAATTCCATACTTGAGGTTAATAAATGGAAAGATGTCCCCAGTCCTAGCAAGTTGTGATCCCCACAACATTGTATCTGACTGATTTTGTTTGTTATCACAGGATCACAGAATGTTGGACTCATCGAGTCCAATCCCCATGCCAGAGTAGGACCACACAATCTAGCACAGATCACAGAGGAACACATCCAGACAGGCCCTCCAGAGAAGGAGGCTCCACAACCTCTCTGGGCAGCCTATGCCAGTGCTCTGTGACCCTTAAAGAAGTTCCCCCTTGTATTGAGGTGGAAGCTCTTGTGCTGCAACTCACACCCATCGCTCCTTGTCCTTTCACAGGGAGCAAGTGAGAAGAGCCTGTCCCCCCTCCCCAGCTCCTGACCAGCCCTCAGGTGTTTATAAACATTTATTAAATCCCCTCTCAGTCTTCTCTTCTCCAGACTAAAAATCCCCAGGTCTCTCAGCCTTTCCTCATAAGCCATGCCCTCCAGTCCCCTAATCATCCTCCTAGCCCTCCACTGGACCATCTCCACCAGATCTCTGTCCCTCTTCAACTGAGGAGCCCAAAACTGGATGCAGTATTCCAGATGAGGTCTCACCACGGCAGAGTAGAGGGGAAGGAGAACCTCCCTTGATCTGCTGGACACACTCTTCTTAATACACCCCAGGATCCCATTGGCCTTCTCGGCCACAAGGGCACGTTGCTGTCCCATAGTTAACTTGTTATCCACCAGGACTCCCAGGTCCCTCTCCAAAGGGCTGCTCTGCAGCAGATCACCTCCCAACCTGTACTGGTGCAGTTTATTATTCCTTCCCAGATGCAGGACTCTGCACTTGTCCTTTTTGAACCTCATTTGGTTCCTCTGTGCCCAGCTCTCCAATCTGTCCAGATCTTGCTGGATGGCTACACAGCTGTATCAGCCAAGCCTAAGTTTGGTGTCATCAGCAAACTTGCTGAGCAGACTCTGTGCCCTCATCAATGTCATTGATGAAGACGTTGAACAGGACTGGACCCAACACTGATCCCTGGGAGACTCCACTGGTCCACCAGCTGGACCTAGCACCATTGATCACCACTCTTTGAACTCTATCTTTGAACTCTTGTAACCAGTTCCTAATCCACCTCACTGTCTGCTCTTCCATCCCACACTAGCTTCCTCACTAGATTAGCATGGGAGACGGTGTCAAAGGCCTTGCTAAGGTCAAGGTAGACTATATCCACTGGTGTCCTTGAATCTACCCATTCAGTTATGTCATCATAGAATGCTATCAGGTCAGTCAAGCATGACTTCCCCTTGGTAAATTCATGCTGATTACTCCTGATAACCTTATCTTCTAAGTGCTTTGAGATGCCCTCCAGAAGGAGCCATTCCATCATTTTTCCAGGGATGAAGGTGTTGTGGATGGGTTTGAGTCTGAGTTTGGGTGAGATCTGAGGCCGATTTGAAGGTTATTAAATAATTTATTAATATATAGAAGGAGAATTTCCCCCATACTTATGTACAGCTACCCACACAAATTCTTTGTACACGGTTAGTGAAACTACTTCACAGAATGTCTATTTACAGCCAAATTAAGCAACTTGTTAGAGGTTTTAGAAATGTTCTGGTCAGAGAGTCTGGCGGCATAAAGTGCCACTGGTAAAGTTAAAAAAATTCCTTAGCAACTTGAATCAAGAGAGTCTGAATACTCACTAGTTGGAAGGCTCAGTATCTGTGGTCCCAAAACATATATATAGCGAAAGCCACAGTTGATTCTCGTGGAGCTAATAGTTCAATTCGAATTTGGGGCTCGCTGCCTGAGAAAATTCCATGGACACGATCAGGCTGATGCGGCAGGCCGGAGCGGTGGCCAGCTGGGAACGCCTCATTCGATCCACTGGATAGGTGCAGGGTGTCACGGAACAGAGGGGTCACGTCGAGCAAACAAAGGTAGTGGCCCCAGGCAGCAGGCAGATGGAGAGGTGAATGGAGAGGGTGGCAAGAGCCTCTTGTTTCCTGGATTGCCCTATTTATTAGATATGAGCCAAGGTATGAACCTTGGTCCTTTGGCCATGATATTGTCCAATAGGCTGCTGGCAGCAGGCCAAGGCACACGGAATTAGGAAGGGTCCACAGGTCTAGTATCTCCAAATATGGAGAGAGCATAGACGGGCCACACGCTAGGTGCGTGGGCTTATGCAACATGTTTACAACCATGTTGTATAACCTGTTTACAGCCTGGGCCTTAGGCAGGCCAGACTTTATGGCACCAGGCCTATTGTGCCCCTTTTGTCCATTTAATGTATTTACCTCTGGTTTGGGTAGAAAAACATATTTGGGCAGGAAAACATGTCCAGGCAAGGCAAGGCCTATGTAAGCCTATTTGGGCCTGTGTGACCCTCCACTACAGGAGGTGAGGCTGACTGGTCTATAGTTCCCTGGACCTCTCTCGCCGTTCTTTGAAGACTTGAGTGACATTGGCTCTCCTCCAGTCCTCAGGCACCTCACCTGTCTGCTGTAATTTGACAAAAATGATAGAGAGTGACAGAGTGATAACATCAGGCAGTTCTCTCAGCACTCTTGGGTGCATCCCACCAGGGCCCATGGACTCATGAATGTTCAATTTGTGTAATTGATCCCAAACCCAGTCTGCACTGACCACGGGGGAGCACTCCCTTCTCCAGGGTTCCTCTCCTTCCTCCAGGGTCTGGAGTACATAGGGGAGCTCAGCCTTAGGTGTAAAGACTGAAGCAAAGAAGGCATTCAGCAACTCTGCCTTCTCCACATCTTCAGTTATTGAGGTTGCCTCCTTGTTCAGCAGTAGCCTCACATCTTCCCTTATTTACCTTTTCCTACTGGTATATATGAATATATTTGCCATATGTTTCATATGAGAGATTTGGAAAACTCATTATTCCTCTAGTTCTTCTGTTGCGAACTCATAAGAAATAACTGTTCTGCTGGAGTAAAAAAAGTGAAAATAATTAAAATACCAGATAATGAAACTCTTGTTCAGTTCTGAAAATATCTAATGAATGATTAATTTAGCAAAGATGTTCTGCTTCTAACCAACACCTGGAATCAAAATATTTTGCCTGCTCCTGTATTCCAGCTGGTAAAGTGACTGGGAAGTGAGAGAGTAGGTATCTTCTGAGCCCCAGAGGGAGTGCTGCAAGGGTGCCTGAAAGACCCAAGGCACATTCTGATTTAAGAATTAAACTGGGCACTCCACATTCCCTGCCATATTACACCAGGCATTCTCAGGCAGTTCGGTCACCATGAGGTGTTCAGCCTGGCAGCCTTCAGTTCCCATGTAGACAGCTTGTTCATACAGTATCCACCCCACAGGGAGCAAGGCCAGTGTTTAAGAGCAACCATTACACAGCCTGCTTCACAAGTCTTATATCCAGATGGCTTCAATTACTGTTAAATATCAATAAACAATATTAGTTTGTCTTCTGTAGCATCAGTTTACAAACAGGAGCATATCCTGCTTATCTCAGTGTGACAGTGGTGCTGAAACACAATTTATTTATCATTTGCAAACTGTGGATCCAGCAGCTTGGCCTACATTTGTTCTCATCATTTATGGGACAATGCCAATGTAAAATCACAAGTGGTAAATAGACAGGTTTACTTATGATTGTTAATGGCACTACAGAAATAAAATAGTTTTAAAAATCTTTTTTATTTATCCCCAATTCTCCTTGTTTTTTCTTTGACTTCTCTCAATCTAGACAAAGAAAATGTAAAAACATGTCCAAAGTTTTTATATTTATCCACTTAAAAGCAACTTTACAGGACTTATTTTTAGTTGTAGAGTATTTCTAGGGGTGGTAAGTCAGGTAAAAGATTCCTTCTGTAAAATCTAAATGTTTGCTGGATTTTGTCAACTGCTTAAGACAAATGAGACCCTTTACCAGTCCTCGTCAACATGCTGCGAGTAGCTTTCATTTGGATCAGGAGCAAATGTCATCTGCTGGTGCCGCTGTGAGCCCTTACAAGGGGCGAGGCTGGATGCACTTTTACTACTTTTAATTAAAGTAAGTGCAATTTTCAACCCGCCAGCTTTTTGCTGGTGATTTTCTCAAAGATACCGAGCGATGCTGATGTGCCATCGACGCGCAGCACGCGGCTAATGAAATCATCGGTCGCCTTTCATTGCGCCCAAGTTTTACTCCACGGCTGCCATGCAAAGGGCTGGCCGCCGGAGGGGGGCTCCGCAGCCTGCTGAGCGAGCCCGGGTACAGCATACCACCGGCCAGCGGTTCCCTCGGGCCAGAGCACCTGCACCTCTATCCGCGCAGGTGCGCGGATCGCTCTCAGCAGCCAAGACCACTCGCTCTACAGCCTCCATCGGAACAAGCGGTGTCGCCCTGGAGAGCTCCTACCGCGGGGGCGGCTCCTAGCCGCTGCCGCCCCGCCTCTGCCCCGCAGCGTATCCGCACCCCGGCCCGCAGAGGCGGGCGGTGGGGGGCGTTCGCGGGCGCCGAGAGCGCGGGCGCGGGGATGGCGGAGGAGCGGCGGCGGCGGCGTTAACGTGGCTGCAGAGCAGCAGGGTGCCGCGAGAGCGCCGCGCCCGCAGCAGCCACCGGAGCCGGGAAGTCAACGAGGAAGGCCTTCGCCGAAAGCGCGACCGCCCCCCGGCCCGCCGCCTCCTCCCGCCCCCAGCGAAGAGAAACAAACCAAAACAAAACCCCAGCACCGCCACGCTCTCTCGCCTTCTCGGCCTTTGGTGGTGGCTTATTGTTTTTTTCTGTGTTGTTTTTTTGTTGTTGTTGTTTGTGATTTATTTTTCCCCTTGGGGATTCTCTTCTACCAGAGTGACTTGCAGTGTCTCGATAATTTCTCTTTCCCTCTTTTATTTTATACACTCCTTGCTTCCGAACCCTGTGTCTGTGTGTTTCGATACTATCACGGCCTCTTCTAAAAATAGATCGTTTTATATACCCTTCCTCCTCTCTGACCCCATCCAACACCCCTTGTTAAGGTGAGTTGTGTCTTTTCATCACTTTTTCCCTTGTGTATTGTTTTTCTGGGTTTGTGATTTTGGCGGGTTTTTTTTTGTTTGTTTGTTTGTGGTTTTTTTTTTTTGTTTTGTTTTGTTTTTTTTTTTTAGGGCAGGTTTTAGGGAGGAAGAGATGTGCACGAGAGAATTTCGTGGGGAGTCACGCATGTTTTCAAAGCCTTATTTTCCCTTCTGCAGCTCCAGCATCATTACGGCCTGATCCCTTTTATCCCAAGGATGTAGCTAGCTGATGAAAGTGGGGAACTACTCTTCCATAGTACCGCATGCTTGGGAACCACAGCAACAGCAGACGGGGAAAAAAGCTCTTTTTTTTCTTCATCCTCACTCCCCCTGCACCCCTCCCATGCTCTACTCCTTTCTGTGTTTTGTTGTTTTCGTGGCTTTTCTTTATAGCCTTTTTTTTTTCTTTATGGGGTTTTGGTTTGCCTTTTTTTTTTCCTTTTCCTTTTTTTTTTTTTCTCTTTTTTTTTGTGCGTCAGTGTGCTTGGTTTCTGTTAAGCAGTACACAAGGGATTTCAAAAGAATCGCATGTGATGCTGGAGAAGCAAGTGTGCATGCTTGCACATGTGTCCTGAGTGTGTATGTGCTTATGTGTATGTGAAGTGCATTTGTATTTTGTGGTTATGGGATGATGAATGATGAAGCTTCTGAACAGTCAGTGCAAAGAGCATAGCAGAGGCTGCTAATGGAGAAATTGGTTAGGGATGCAGTGAAGCTGAAGAGCTTTCCACAGAGTTCAGTCTGTTGTGCTCCAGGACATCTTTCCATAGAGCCTTAATGACACTCCTGGCTTCTCAGCAGAGGACTGCCAAGAGAGAAAACTTCAGGGCTAACGTAAATTGGCTGAAACTTGAATTTGTTTATGAAATACAGTGGATCTGAAGTACATGAAAGAGCACTTTGTATATATAGGTTGCTAACAGGTTGAATCATATTTGCATCTAAAAGTTTACAAATACATTGAAAATGTTGCTGTTAGCTGTGTTTGAGTGCAGTCATGATGTGTGCATACAGAAACATTAATGTTGCCTTGTGTAGTTAATGCAATTCCAAAATGACCCAATTTCCCACATGCTGTGTAGATGATGTTCAACAAAAATGAGCAGTCATGGAAGTAGTCTTTTCATTTCAAGAGTCACTTCGTCATTTACTTTCTTGCCTAGCCTAAATTAAAAGATTGTACACAAGTTTGCCTTGGGATTTTTTTTCTGCTGTGTCTGGATGATGTGAAAGCAGGAAACATGCTTTTGAGTGAGTTGTGCCTTTATAGTGCTTGATGGCAGCAAGGGGAGAAATGCCTGATGTCCCTCTAGGTATGCAGGAGTAAGAAAAGAGAAAACTAGCACAGTGCACTAGCAGTTTAAAGAAATAAATATGGTTGATGTGCATGTTAGCTTGTCAGCTGCTCTTCTGCTGAACCTTGACATCTGGCTAAGCACATTTCCTTGGAAAGCACTACGATGTGTGCAGTTTTCCAGATTTGATAGATTTTGCTGTTAAAATCATGTGTCACAGCAGAACTCTTGTTTCGCTGACAGAAGTCATGCTGCCTCAAGGCTGACTACCCACAACTCCTGCTGAAGTCACTAGGAGTTACTTGTGTTCATCGTTTGTCAGAATCATTTGCATCATCAGTGTGTCAGGATTTAGGATATTTCCAAAGGATTCAATTGCCAACAGATCTGTAATATGGCCTTTTGTTTAGATTTTACATGGAGTGCACATGCTGTTTACAAGTAATTTTTTTTTTACTATAGCAACACTTAGCTATGTTAGGAAATGTAAACTTTCGCCATTGTTTTACTCATGAGATTTTAAAGAGAATTCTCTTGGTATCCTTAATTTTTTTGTGGAAAAGCACTGTTCACTTCAGAAATCTATGCACTAAATTCCTTACTCTGGTTTATTATCTGTTGACAGTGGTGAAGGAAAAATACCGAACACCTGGATGGAGTGTTTGTATAAAGACAGTAAACAGCAAGTTCTGTCATTTTGTGGTTTTGGTTTTGTTTGTTGGTTTGGCTTGGTTTATTTTGATAACAACTGAAAGACCTAATGCTTTCAGCTGGTTGTGAAAATGCTGAAGCAAGGTAGTGCTGAGTTTGATGGTCATTCTCATTGATGTGAGTAGAAGCACACCAACACTAAAATTATTCTATAATATACTAACCCAGATTAAAAGCCTTTTTTTTTTTAAATTTCTGTGTTGAGACTTGGATAAAACCTCAAACCTTGTATTTGTTCACCTCTAAAGCTTTTTTTTTTTTTGGCTCTTGGAACAAGCCATATAAAGCTGTAGTGCTGAAAACAAAGTAATGGAGGGAGAGTTAAGAAGTCGCTGACTTTGAGGAGCGTATTGCTGTAAAATTAAAGTGAGATTTCTCACTACTGTTAGCCAGCATTTTCTTTATTATTGCACAATATCATTCTGAAATGCTTAGTCCAATGTGGTTTTATTTTCTGCATGTGGTGATTCCACAAATGGAGCACTCGCATGTTTTGTCTTGTCCTAAAATACAAGTACCCATCAGTAGTATTTTGCTGCAGGGCAGAAAAATGCTGTTTCATTTGGACACCATACCGATTCTGTCTTTTCTTAATTTTTTATCAAGTGAGACAAAAACTATCACAGTGTTGCCTGGGATTTTTGTGACTAGGTTGCAGTAGTATTATCTAAATCCGTGCAGAGTTCAATTACAAAATAAATTAATAAGCAGTAGCATAATCCATCTGAAAACAAATGAATTCATCATTTTCTGTAAATCCTTCTGTTACCAGTTTTAAATTATACCAACCATGTGTTTCAGTCTGTGTATTTGTGATTTTAAAATGTTTAGGTGGATGAGAGTATTTATGCAAAGCTGACTTTATTTGCGTTTTGTCTGCTAGAAATACAAGTTGTGTCTTCTTTTTTTGGTCCTTTTCCTGCTCTACTTGCTTACATGTAGAAGAACGTAAGTATTTTCCTTCTAAGAACCATGTGTAACTGAAAAGCCAGGTGCTGAACAGAGTTTCAAGTTTTACCTTCCCAGGCTTGGTAAATGTGGATAAGTGTCAGAGGTAGCAAGTGCTTGAGCATGGCAGGCAAAGGAAGAACTTGGCTTGTGGGGAAGCAGTTACCTGTCTGGTGCTGGAGCAGCTGTGCTTCAGGGCTAGAACAAATGAGTCACTTCCTTATCTTTAGTGGTATTAAACTCCTCTGTCTGGCAGTTTGCATTCAGTGATCTGCTTGATTTTCTCTCTGTTTTAGCATGGATATGGATGACTTAATTACAGTCAGGTCATGCTAATACAGCTCTCTGATGGCAACCATTCGTAGGAGGTCAAATGGAAAACAGTTGTGGAGCAGTCTCTGGCTACAGTGTGTCTTCCTTGTAGTATGTTTTAATTTGTGCCAGCTTCCCTGGATTTGCATCCAGATATTATATCCTAGTAGCTTGTGTAGGTTGGAGACTGCTTTGTGTGGAGGGAAGTGTCTGTAGGAAGGGAAAAAAAAAATAATACTGTCAACATTGGTCAACACAATGTAGCAGCTCTACCAACTCCCACCAAATGCAAAACTGGCAGTAGTGCTGTAGGTAACATGATTGCATTTTGAGGTGAATACAGGATTTCATACTTCATGAAAGAAGGCACATTTTAAAAGGGAATGGTCTTTTCACAATGAGACTTGTTATCAGTAAGTCCCTATGCCCATCCTTTTTCTTTCTGTTTGGAGCAGTACAGTTCGTTCCTAATTTAAGTGGAGTGGGGCAAGTTTCTCAAATTGATCATTTTTACCCCACAATTTTAAATGGGTACCTATTCCAGCACTGCCATGGTATCTGTAACAAAATCTAAACTTTTTTTGTAGGTCAGAATATCTAATGCAGTATTGATTTCTGCTAATGGACAATGCTTTTAGCAGAGTGTATGAATCCAGCTGTCTTGATTACGGATTTGTTTATATTGCAATATTCATGGCTTTCTCATCTATGTATTAGATATAGCCTAGTAAGTGTCCACAATATTTAAGTATAAGGAAGCAAATTATTTTCTTTAAATGATAAACAAAGTCTTTAGTCTGTTCTTTCTGTTTTTTTTTTGGTAGGGGGAGGTGGGGGGGTTGTACAACTTATTCAATTAAAATGTGTCTTTTATTTGGCTTAAAATAGTTACAAGAGTGCTTACTAATTTTAGACAGTCTTTTTCGTATGCATTAAAAAAAATGTTTAGTTTCATAATGAAGTTTTATGGTAGGCCACTAAGGTCTGATGAGAACTTAGCTCTCTTAACTCATTGATATTATTCTTTCATTAATATAAATAGCATATATAGTGACAAGATATTTTTCAAACTTAGTAATACTTTGCATAAAATAATTTCTTTTATAGTGAGTCACCTGGAGCTCTCCTGAGGATTTTTTAATTATTTTTGTTTAATCTGTGTTTAAAATATTAAAATCTTAAGCAAATCAAGCTGGTAGAGTTATTTGAGCTCTTGTAAAATAAACCAGATATAGTTCGCTTAAGTAATATCAGTCACCTGGGCAAGTTCAATGTAAACCATCTACAAAGCATCCTTAACAGTTTGGGGAAATAACCTTTAGGTCATGATGGCTGCAATACTCTATGAAAACATGGTAGAAGACAGACAGCATAACCTGGGAAGTAAACAGGGCCCTGAGGGAGGCTTAGAAAACCCCTGAGGAAAGCC
Source organism: Tricholaema leucomelas (assembly GCA_013400475.1). Classification (NCBI taxonomy): domain Eukaryota; kingdom Metazoa; phylum Chordata; class Aves; order Piciformes; family Lybiidae; genus Tricholaema lacrymosa; species Tricholaema leucomelas. The sequence continues at coordinate 202,137 of WAAF01017123.1, read as the reverse complement.
AAAAAAAGTTTGTCTTTGGAGGAGAGGTCAACATGACATAATCTTAGTGGGTTATCAGCAGTGCAGAACCCTAACATAATTTATATAAGACATCTGTTGTGGAGGGCAATTCTGCCTCCTACACCGATTTGTGGCAAAGGGCAGAAATTAATTGGTGCGAGATAATATTTATAAAAATATACATTTATTAACTTCAATATTCTGAACTCTCACCACCCCCAACCACTGTATATTGGTATTAAAATGGTATACACGGTTATGGAAGGACCTTATGGGATTAATAACACAGTATAACTTATTAATAACTGTATTACAGTATCTAGCATACAAACTATTAACAGAAAGGATTTTCCCCGTGGCAAATACCGCTTTGGGGTCAATATACTATTTGCCCAGCAGAGTGGGCTGAAACCCTTTCTGCTCTATGGCAGGAGGCTACAGATATTACAGAGGCATTAAAGCTTTTACTCACAGTTCTGGTTAATTATCAGTAATCATTAATCACCCTCTGGGGCTACGTCACAGCCTGTATAAAGTGTCCAAACCTTCAGGGGAGCTTTGCCTGTGGACTTTGAGGCTGGAATCTTCCCGGCTTTAGGGGAAAGGGGAATCTTCCTGGCTTTAGGGGAGATGAGTCTTCCTGGCTTCTGGGCGAAGGATGCAATCTTCCCAGCTATCTGGGGGAAATGAAGCAGTCTTCCCAGCTATCTGGGGAAATGATTACAGTCCCTGACCTTGTTCTCCTGGCAAGGATGCAATCTCTGCCCTTATCTCCTGGCTCCTTCTGGATGCTTTGTCCAGGCACTGTTGGCAGGACCTCAGGTGCAGGAGAAGGATGCCGTCTGGGCACGGTTCTCACGCTGGCTGGTAGGCTGATCGCATGTGCAGACAAGAGGGTCTGTTTCCTGGTATCTCAGCAGCAGTGGCGTTTACCAGGCCCTCACTTGAGGGCTTGTTTGCAAACTTCCTGAGCAGCAGAGTTGCAGTGAAGGTGCCGCCTTGGCAGCAGATGGACCGTATTCCTCCCGAATTCTTGAAGGGAATGCATTCCTGCTTAAGGTCAAGAATCCTGGCCATGCTAAGCTTGGATTGCCCTCCCACTCTCGAGCATAAATGCTTTCATGTAGTATAAAGGCAGTGGAGTCCAATGATATCTAGAGCAAGGAAGCAGGGGGAATAGCTGGCTGAAAATTTAGGCCTTTTGGAAAATCCCCCTCTAACATGTTTATTCGCAAACATTCAATATTAAAAAGGATTTTATACCAAGGACCTCTCTGGAAATCCTCCTAACCTTCTGTCTTTGTTGGTATTAGATGTGGATATTTTAAATCAGTGTGCAGACTTGCTGAGGTTTTTTAGACTGTTTTTTCTGAAGGGCTGATGGCAATCTGCTTCTTGGCCTTCCTCTTCTCGTTTCTGGTAATTCTTGTGTCCATTTGCCACACCTGCCACGGGGCTGAAAAGCTCAAAATACAATTATTTCTGAAGTTTCTTCCGAGTATGTGCTTGGACAAATGAGAGGAACACGCTGACCCTAAAAGGGAGACCACAGTTTGTCTGTGATGGGTCCCAAGAAGACCTTTGGCATGCTCCAAGGTTTGTTCATAACCCTGATGTATGGTAAATATCCATATCTTTCATGGCTGCCCTTCACATTTAGGGATGCTTGGCATTGCGCAGACCTTTGGCTTTTGCTACAACTTCTGTTATAATGGTGTTAATTCTCACTGTTGTTACAGCTTCTGATGCATTTTGAGTAGTTATGTATTTCACTACGTTTTTAGACGAGTGTTATTGTGATGTTTAAAACATGGAGGATCCAAAAGAAAAGCAAGTTTCTTTGTAGCCCTATTTCGAGGGTATTTTCTGACACATGAAACTTTCATTATAGTTTAATTATTGATAGCAAGCATTTTCTTACCAGTGTAGCACTTACACATAGTAAAATCACTTTTGAGGAGAAACTACTGCAAGCAGTTTTTGGATGAGTTTCAGTTTTGCAAATTGCTTAGTTTTTTGTTTTCCCTGTGTTTTCTCTTAATACTCCAGAAATTAAAGCACAAATGATAAGCAAGATCGTTACGCTGTCATGAATCACTTAAGTTCTAGTGGCCTAATGCACTCGGCCTTAATTAGTAATACTGTGTTTTTAAAAAAGACAATATTGTGAATGAAATCTGAACATGCACTGTTTTTGACTTAAGTTCCCAGAAGATTTTAAATGGATTCCTTTCCATAGCATGTTTTTAAATAATTGATATGGCGACTCCAAGCCTTTAGTAGACAAATGAATTATTGTCTGCCAGTGACAAAATGTAGTTTGGGCATAATAACTTCACAGAGACACTGCATACATCTGCTGTTCTAATTAGAAAGTTTGCCTATGGTGCTTGTATCAGAGTCTGAAAAAATTGTGCTGCACAATCCGTTGTAATAGAGACTGCTGCAAGATGTGATCTATACAAGATTTCTGGTTAACACTTTCACTTCTGGAACACTGACGCCATTTCAGCAAATTTTATGTGATCTATACAAGATTTCTGGTTAACACTTTCACTTCTGGAACACTGACGCCATTTCAGCAAATTTTATGTGATCTATACAAGATTTCTGGTTAACACTTTCACTTCTGGAACACTGACGCCATTTCAGCAAATTTTATGTAGGCATCAGTATATTTGCCTTACCTGAATGGGCTGCCTGATTGGAAATGCCAGTGTCACATTCCAGATTTGGGGCCCAAAGGTGCGTCGGTCCATAGTGTGAATGACCATTGTCGTGGAAGGACCACAGGCTCAAAATAGGCTTATACATGCCTTGTCTTGCCTGGACATGTTTTTCTGCCCACACCAGAGGTAAACACATAAATAAGCACAAAGAAACACAACAGACCTGGTGCCATAAAGTCTGGCCTGCCCAGGGCCCAGGTTGTGTAACACAGTTGTGTAAGTGGTTTCATAAGCCCCACACGCCCAGCTCATGTTTACTGGGTGCAAGGCCCATGCTATCCCCATATTTGGGAGGTCCAGGCCTGTGGCTCTTACATATTATGATATGTTTTCGCTAACTGCCAAGCTGATTGATCATTCTGGTGGCCAAGGGGCCATTAATCTTGGCCCACATTTGATAAATAGAGGTACACAGGTAAACAAAGTGCTTATGCCTGCCTGCCTGTTTGCTCACCCGCAGTGCTCACTCTAATGCCTGTTTGCTTGCTTTGCTGTTATTTGCCTGTGCTATCTACCTTTCTCTACGGAGACAGAATCTCCCATGGGCTCCCAGCCAGCCATGCACATCTGCACGCCACTGCGGTGAGTTACCAGGACTAGAACCTGTATTGCCTGTCTTTATCTATGGAGCTCAGTCTCCCATGCAACTGTGCACTCTGTTGCACACCCACTGCCTTATTACTGCCTGGTAAGCTCCACTGCTGTGAGTTACCAGGAGCAGACCCTGGATTGTTTGCATGCAATCAGCCTGCATGGCCAGCGTGACATTGTGCTGAGACCGTACAACATCCTGCCTCTGCACCTGAAGGTCCTGCCAGAAGAAGCCAGGAGATCAAGGTCAGAGACTGCATGTCTGCATCCTTTCCCATGAAGCCGAGAGGATCCCATAGCCTCAAAGTCCATGGGCAGAGTTCCTGAAGATTGGACATTTGTATAGGCTGTGATGTAGCCCCAGAGCGTGATTGATAATTAATCAGAATTTGTGAGTAAATGCTTTAATGCCTTTGCAATTCTTTACTGCCTTCTGCCATAGAGCAGAAATAGCTTGGGCCCATCTACTGGGCAAGTGGCGTATTGACTCCAAGCAGCATTCACCTGCAGGGAAATTCCTCTCTCTGTTTATAGTTTGAATGTTTGCTAGTTATTAACAAGTTACTGTTTGATGTTATTCCTAGAATGTCTTCCATAACCGTGTAAGAACAGATATTACAATTCAGTGGTTGGGGATGGCGAGAGTTCAGAATATTAAAATTAATAAATTATATATATTTTATAGATCATTTTTATATATAATCTCACACCAATTAATTTCCCCCCTTCACAACAACCATTGCTGCTCTGTCCTACAGATATGTATTAACAGGCTCTTGAGCTGCTCCAGCCATGGAGAGTAAGGCAGCAATTGCAGTTCCTGGTGCTTTCTGGAATAAGCTTTTATACATAGGCAGTGAAAATCAGGAGTAACAGCATGAAAGCTTTCATAGTTCAGTGACAGTCACACATTTTGCAGGGAGAACTTGGTAGGCTGGGGCTGAAAAGTGATTGCTGTGGGACAGTGATCAAGAGCATCTCGTCTGACTGGAGAGCATATAGTAGTTGAAACTAGACTTTTCTTACTAGAGCAGTTGCATCTCAGTCAAACAGCATTTGGGTAAAAACAAATAGTTGTGGCTATGGGGAGAAATAATGAGAAGTGTACAAGTGTGTTTTGTTTCATTGCTGACTTTAATTTACCAATTAACCAAATACTTTGTGGGAAGGTATCAGTCTCAACAAATACTCCTGTTGTATGTTTCAAAACAGGTTTTTTACAATGGAACTGTAATTTATTGCAGCTTTCTGGAGAAACATGGTAGGCTTTCTGGGGAGTGTGGAAAGCCAAATCATGTTCTCCTTAGACCTTATTTAATTTAATAAATAATCCAAACATTTTAAAATTAAGCAAAGTGGAATTTGATTTAAATAAAAGGAAAGAAATTATCCTTAAATCATTTATGTTTTGGAGAAAGTGAAATGTGATCAACTTTGTGAAATTCCCTGTTATCAATCAATGCAATTTCCAGAGTAGTTAAATGTCATAGAGGCAAGTATGTGTTAGGAGGGATGCAACTATGTTTTACATATCAAATTGACTGTTCATACTATAGCACTGCAAAACACCAAAGAGGCAGAACAGCTCCTCAGATACACTAAAAAAATGTATAGAAAAACAAAATCCAGTGTTGGAATCTGAGCACATGCAGTGACTTGATAAGAAGGTGTGCTTCTGCACATCTGTTGTTCTTCTGGGTTTCCTTTATCAATGTATTTACAAAGAGTCAGAAGCAATCAAGTAATATGACCCTGAAGTACTCATGCATCTATAGAACATCCTTCCTGACATAGAGCTGGATTTGAATTTCTTTCTTTTACAGTTTTAGACTTTAGCTAATTCAAATACTTAAGTATGTTAACAACTCTATGGCCACTGTAACTATTTGATTATTTATCTTTTTTTCAAGGCCACAAATTATGATGGCAGAATGGTATCTAGAATATGTATGCACTAATAAATTAATGCATAAATGACATAAAGTCTTTATATCCTTTAAATATCAGAAAATTTCTAAAAAACGTGACAAGATAGTGGTTTTCTGCCAAGATGTGAGGGGAAATTAGAAAGAAAAGTAGAAGAGGAAGTCCTAAGTTGTTACCATTTATTTATTCCCCATCAGCAAACACCTAAAAATCAAAGAAATCTGATTAGAGTGATGAGAGACTTTAGATCACCTCATGTTGAAGTTTAAGTAAGACATTTTTGAAGTGTTCTATTTATTGATATTTGAGTTTTTTTAAAGTCTAATTTCAACTGAACTGAAATAAATAGTTCTAGAGAGGATTTTATATGTAAGGACTCTGTTTCCTTCTAAATGGATCTGCTTTTCAGTGGGTCATTAGCTTTTATCCAGTATACTGTATTTATTTGTGGACTAACTTTTGACATGTGTATTATTCATATTGTGACTGATCATGGGAATGCAATGGCAAACAGCATCGTGGAAGAACTAGTAAAGCTGGAGAAAACAATTTCAGTATTTAAGTTTCAAAATACTTGCAGGAAACACTGTTGCTTCCAAGTGCCAAGTGTTCCACCTTTGGCTAACATTTGAAAAGCTTTTCTGTCAGAGTTGTTTATGAGGCAAGTTTTTTCTGCTGGAGTGGGGTGGAAAAGGCAGGTAAGGATGGGCACAGAATATTATCACTAAATAAATTTTCTCTTGAAATTAATATCTGACACAAAGTGTTCAATCTAGCTGTTATGTCACAGTATGATGTGAGCAGGATAAGAAGAATGAGCAGCCAAAAGACCAGCTACACATTTGTTTTGGCAGGTTTTAGTAAACACCAAAGGTTTCTTGGGTCTTGCCTATAGTGGCAAAAGAGGGATGAATGGTGAATATGTGAGCAAATAAAGGAATACAATCGCTAAATATTTTTTGTGTAATAGAGCAATAATTTTGGTGTAATATATGCCATCAGGTAGTAGGGGTTCACAGAATGTGATGCCTTATTGAGCTGTTATATAGGTATTCATACAGGCAGATACATGGAATACAAGAGCTTGGAATGTGTGGTGGTCTTACTGGAAAAGAGGAAGCACTTATTAAAAAACCCAGTTAATTACTTTTTATGTCTCATAGCCTAAAGATTGGATGAAGAAAAATTAATAATATGCTGTCTGAAAGGATCCTACAGTAGCTGGTTTGTAGGCACTCTTGCTCATCCAGTACCAATTTTAAAGGTTTTGATTTTAGATAATCGTTTGAAGTTGCCCAATGTACAGTTCTTTTAGAGTTCTCTCATTTTATTGCATTGTGACTTATTGAAGGCCAAAGAGCTGGTCTGCAGACTGGAATAAGCACTCAAAAATGGCTAAGATCTCATTCTTAGTAAAACAGCACTCAAACAGAATTAATAAAAGGAAAGGGACCACTCAAAAAATCTAGTTGTGTATTGTTATTTATGCCTGCTGATGCAAGTTATACCTATACTGGAGCTGAGAGAGCAGACACTAAAATACCCTTGTCTCAAATATTGGTCTTCAATGTCCCTCCTGTTCTGGTATTAAAAAGTAGCTGGATATGGGAGAGTGGAGGAGTTGCCCTGGTATATTTTCCAGCATTTCTTTCAAGGAGGGCTGCAATCCTTCCTGGGCCTAGAGATTCCCACTAATACTTGAAGCATATTTTCTGCTGTTTTTAGAGTAGGTTGGGTAGTCAAATTCATATGAATTTGGGACATAAGGAAATTAGTGCCTCACAGAGATGCTTAAAGAAAACTTCTCCCAAACTTGCTGTTTTGAGATTTATTATGTGGAAGAATAATCCAGGCCAGTATATGGCAGTTACAACTATTTATTGAAACAAACTGCTCTCTGCCTAAATACTCACAGTTATCACAAAACTCAAGCTTGAGAAGCATGCATACATGTGGGGACACCATGTGCTTTATTTAGTTCTCTGCAGGTACATTGCATGGAAATACGGTTGTATGTTCTGTGTAGAAAATCAGGTTTCAGTCTACTTATTCAAACCTCAATATAGTCACAGGCTTCTCTGGTTTTGATTGTCATTGTAAAATTTCTCACAGACAGTTTTCCTGGAGCTTTATTATGAACTCCTGGAATTCTACTCATCTCATCAATAATTGGTTTACTTTTTACAGAAAATTTAATCAGTGTGACAAAATCTAAAGCATTACTAGGATAATATAATCTAGCATAATTTAGTTTAGCTGATATACTTACTTTGGATTCTACCCTAGTAGGCAACATGCACAAACACTGAAGTTTTGGTCTGAGTAGGTAAGATGGGTGTTGAAATCCATTGTTTCATTATTCTGAACACTTCTGAAATATTCCACAACACAGAAATGTTATAAATGGCTCTGTTAGAGTAAGTTCAAAATATGATCTCTCTGACATGCATTCTTCAAAGCAAGACTACATATCTCTGCCACCAAAAGGGTGTCTTACCTCTCCCCATCCTTGCTGTGAACTGTACCAGAGCTGTCATCTTCTTTTTCTTTTTGGGTAGGAATTGTGTATAAAAAGGACCTATGTTTTGCTATTCAGCACACTAGAAACCTTTAATATTCAATTTCATTGTATAAATATTGATTTTGCACTTCCCTGTTTTTCATAGTTAACTCAAAGGTGGTAGCATTTTCATTTAATAAATGTCTTTAAGGAAATAAAATACTATACCTTCCTGAACTTGACTCAGAGTAGCCATTTATTCCCAAAACCTAACCACAGTCCATTTGGAATATTATGACATGGATGTGATGTGTTTTTTTACTTGAGAAACCATACTAAGAAATGACCACTTAATGCTGTTGGGCTGGCGGGCCCATAACAGGAGTTCAGAATTATGGCATTCCAAAAATGCTTGATCTGATCTTACTGGGTGGAACTGATGTTCTAGAAGGGGAGAAATAGGAGGTCTTTAGACCATTTGATTCTTGATGTCTCTTTAGTAGTTTGTGTAATATGCCTCAGGCTTTAAAGTACATTAGTAAAATCAGTTCTTAGCAAAACTCCCCTTAAACACTAATCCATCTTAATTTAAAAAAAAAGAAAAGAAAAAAGTTGGTTAGATTTTTTTTGTTCATGAGTTTGTGGTTTTGTGGTATTGTGATTTGGTTTTTGTGGTGGTTGGTGGGGGTTTTTTTGGTTGATTGGTTGATTTTGTTTGGTTTTTGGTTGGTTGGTTGAGTTGGGATTCATTTATTTTCTTGGTTGATCTGTTTTCTTTTATGTTAATGTGTAACAGACTTCAGTCAATGTATTTCTTGACGAAATTTCCAAGTTTAATCACTTTCACAGTCATTAAAGGAGAGTATTTCTGAATTTGGTATACATACTTGTCACTATAATCTCTATTTATAGAACTGATCTAGTATTGCTAACCTCAATATTTATGCTTGCCTGTTGTGTGATCATCATCCACTAAATTCATAGGAAAACTGTGAGTGTAATTCAGACCTCCCTAGAGAGTTTTACAAGCAAGTCTCATCCATGGTTTGTATTTTAGTCACTGATCAATTCAGTCATTCCAAATTATTACTACTGAAGAAACAATTTGCTGCTGGGCATGCTTGAAGTAGCACTGGTGGGAGCCCTGTCATGTTACATGTGACAGAATGAAGTTAGTCTGTTTATCAGCTAAAATATATGGAATCCAGTAGACCATTTTATCTAATTATTGCTAAGTTGGGGTTTGGATCTAGTTGTTTGGTGGCTAAAATTTCTAAATTATACCCTCCTTCCCTCTCCATAATACTGTTAACCCAGAAAGTATGAGGAGGACTCACCTGCTCAACTCTAGGCTTCAAGACGGGTGTCTCCAGCAGGATTTTGGCTTTTTTGACCACAGGTCCCCCCGCATGACACGAGGTCTGCTGGCAGCAGATGAGGTGCACCTCTCCACAAGTGGAAGAAGATTTATATTGCAGTGGTCAGCTGGGCTCATTAATCATGCTTTAAACTAGGTTGGAAGTGGGGGGAGGGTGAAAGCCAGGCTTACTATAAGCAAGCCTGAGACAACTGTGAGGTGATACATCAGCTCCACTGCTATCTCAGAGGAGGTAGATAACAATGAGTTGTGTGCTGGAGAGGATACAAGAGATGGCATATCAGGGTGGGAGGCTAGCAAGAGCCTTCATCCTGTTACCTTGAAGCATGCTGGGGACACACAAGAAATCTTTAATCTTACAGAGATGGACCACGGGTATGAAGTAATGAGAAATCAGCACATGCAGAACTTACTGCTAGATTGGTGGCCATGGAAGAGTCTGGGAATGGTCAAACTTCAGAGTGAAAGCAAATAGATTAACTCCCTCCCTGAAATGTTTATTCACCAATGCACTGAGCTTGGGGAATAAGCAGCAGGAGCTGGAGATATGTGTTAGGCTGAATAACTATGATGTAACTGCCATCACTGAGACATGGTGGGACAGCTGCCACACCTGGCATGTTGTCATGGATGGCTGTGTACTGTTCAGGAAGGACAGACCAGCAAGATGAGGTGGGAGAGTTGCTCTCTATGTGTGAGAACAACTGAAATGTGCTGAGTTCTATCCAAGGGGGGAGGAAGACCAGGTTGAAAGCTTGTGGGTAAGAATTAAGAGATGTGGGAAAGGAGGTGAAATGGTTGTAGGCATGTACTATAGACCAGAAGACCAGGAAGAAGATGTTGATGAGGCCTTTTACAGACAACTGGAGGTAGCCCCTAGAGCTAACTCTCTGGTACTCATGGGTGACTTCAATCACCCTGATATTTGCTGGGAAGATCACACAGCCAGTCCAGGAGGCTCTTGCAGTGTATCAATGATAACTTCTTGATGCAGGTAGTGGAGGAGCCAACAAGGAGAGGTGCACTGCTGGACCTTTTATTAACTAATAAAGAGGGACTGGTTGAGGACATCAAGGTTGGGGACAGTGATCATGACATGGTTGAGTTTAGTATTCTACAGGGTGGAATCAGACCAACAACCCTGGACTTTGCAGAGCTGCCTTTGTGCTCTCAAGAGACATGCCTGCAGAAACCCCATGGGCTAGGGCTCTAGAAGGTAAAGGAGCCCAGGAAAGTTGGTCAATTTTTAAAGACCACTTCCTCCAAGCCCAAGCTAGGCATTTAAAAAATCAGGTAGACATGCTAGGAGACCTGCATGGCTGAGCAAGAAGTTCCTGAAGGAAATCTCAGGGAAGAAAAAACTTACAATTCATGGAAGAAGGGATTTGTCACTTGGGAGAACTATAGCGAAGTTGTCAGGGCATCTAGAAAGGCAGCAAAGAGGGCCAAGGCCCTCTTGGAACTGAAGCTGGCAAAGAAAGTAAAAGAGAACAAAAAAGGCTTCTTCAAATATATCAGTATGAAAAGGAAGAATAGGGAAGGTGTGGGGGCACTGCTGAACGAGGAGTCAGCCTTGATAACTGAGGATGCAGAGAAGGCAGAGTTGCTGAATGCCTTCTTTGCTTCAGTCTTTACACCTAAGGCTGAACTCCCCTATGTACTCCAGACCCTGGATGAAGGAGAGGAAGCCTGGAGGAGGGAATGCTTCCCACTGGTCAGTACAGACTGGGTTAGGGATAAGCTACACAAATTGAACATTCACAAGTCCATAGGCCCTGATGAGATGCACCCAAGAGTGCTGAGACCACTGGTTGATATTATTGCTCTGCCACTCTCTATTGTTTTTGCCAAATCACAGCAGACAGGAGAGGTGCCTGAGAACTGGAGGAGAGCCAATGTCACTCCAGTCTTCAAAAAGGGCAAGAAAGAGGTTCCAGGAAACTATAGACCAGTCAGCCTCACCTCCATCTCTGGAAAAGTGATGGAGTGGCTCCTTCCGGAAGGCATCTCAAGACACTTGGAAGAGAAGAAGGTTATCAGGAGTAATCAGCATGGATTTAGCAAGGGGAAGTCATGCTTGACTGACCTGATGGCATTCTATGATGACATAACTGAATGGGTAGATTCAGGGAAACCAGTAGATATAGTCTACCTTGACCTTAGAAAGGCATTTGACACCATCTCTCATGACATTTTAGTGAGCAAACTGAGGAATTGTGGGATGGAAGAGCAGACAGTGAGGTGGATTAGGAGCTGGTTACAAGATAGAGTTCAAAGAGTGGTGATCAATGGTGCTAGGTCCAGCTGGTGAGCTGTAACCAGTGGACTCTCCCAGGGATCAGTGTTGGGTCCAGTCCTGTTCAACATCTTCATCAATGACATTGATGAGGGCACAGAGTCTGCTCAGCAAGTTTGCTGATGGCACCAAAATGGGAGGCTTGGCTGATACAGCTGAAGACTGTGCAGCCAGCCAGCAAGACCTGGACAGCCTGGAGAACTGGGCACAGAGGAACCAAATGAGGTTCAACAAGGACATTCAACTCTGTCCCACATGACATCCTGGTCACCAAACTGGAAAAGCACAGACTGGATGGGTGGAGCACTCACTGGATAAGGAATTGGCTGGATGGTGGCATGCAGAGAGTGGTGATCAATGGCACAATGTCCACCTGGCGACCGGTGACAAGTGGTGTTCCTCAGGGGTCAGTGCTGGGACCAGTGCTCTTTAACATCTTTGTCAGTGATATGGACAGAGGAATTGAGTGCACCCTCAGCAAGTTTGCAGATGACACCAAGCTGTGTGGCACAGCTGACTTGCTGGAGGGCAGGGATGCCATCCAGAGGGACCTGGACAGGCTGGAGAGGTGGGCCCAGGCCAACCTCATGACGTTTAACAAGGCCAAGTGTAAGGTCCTGCACCTGGGTCGGTGCAATCCCAGGCACAGATACAGGCTGGGTGGTGAATGGCTGAGAGCAGCCCTGAGGAGAAGGACCTGGGGGTCTGGGTTGACGAAAAGCTCAACATGAGCCTGCAGTGTGCACATGCAGCCCAGACAGCAACCCTGTGCTGGGCTGCAGCAAGAGCAGTGTGGGCAGCAGGGCAAGGGAGGGGATTCTCCCCCTTTACTCTGCTCTCCTCAGACCCCACCTGGAGTACTGTGTGCAGTTCTGGAGCCCCCAGCACAAGAAGGACATGGAACTGCTGGAGCCAGTCCAGAGGAGAGCCACGAAGATGCTCAGAGGGCTGCAGCAGCTCTGCTATGAGGACAGGCTGAGAGAGTTGGGGCTCTGCAGCCTGGAGAAGAGAAGGCTTCGAGGAGACCTTAGAGTGGCTTTCCAGTATCTGAAGGGAGCCTACAGGAAGGCTGGGGAGGGACTATTGACAAGGTCTGGTAATGTCAGGACGAGGGGGAATGGGTTTAAGCTGGAAGAGGGGAGATTTAGACTGGATGTTAGGAGGAAGTTCTTTACAGTGAGGGTGGTGAGACACTGGCACAGGTTGCCCAGGGAGGTTGTGGATGCTTCCTCCCTGGAGGTGTTTAAGGCCAGGCTGGATGAGGCCTTGAGCAGCCTGCTCTAGTGGGAGGTGTCCCTGCCTATGGCAGGGGGTTGGAGCTGGATGATCCTTGAGGTCCCTTCCAACCTAAACCATTCTATGATTCTATGATTCTATAAGGACAAGTGCTGAGTCCTGACCTGGGAAGGAATAATAAACTGCACCAGTACAGGTTTGGAGGTGATCTGCTGCAGAGCAGCTGTTTGGAGAGGAACCTGGGCATCCTGTGATAGGACAAAAAGCAATGAGTGTAAGTTGGAGCACAAGAGGTTCCACCTCAACATATGGGGGAACTTCTTTACTGTAAGGGTCACAGAGCACTGGCACAGGCTGCCCAGAGAGGTTGTGGAGCCTCCTGCTCTGGAGACTTTCAAGGCCTGTCTGGATGCATTCCCCTGTAATCTGTGCTAGATTGTGTGGTCCTGCTCTGGCAAGGGGATTGGACTTGATGATCTCCTTGGGTCCTTTCCAACCCCTAATATCCTGTGATACTGTGTTATGTTTTTCATTTATAAACTGGAAGTAAATAAATACTTGCCCAGGAACTATCCTAACCCAACGTTGTTCCATGCTGTGTACCTCAGATTTTTACTACCTTCTGAGAAGTACAAAGACTTTTGATATAGACCAGCTTTCAAGTACTGTTGGTAGGTCAGAAAGTCTTCGTCTAGTCCAAGAAGATCATTGCAGTTTCATTTAAAACTACATCATAGAGGGAATGAAATATGTTATAGTTGTGTTATCTTTTAGATACACAGCTGAAGGTTTTCAGAAAGAACTCCCATTCTGAAATTGTTTTCTGTTAAACACACTAGCAATTATGGTTTATCTCATTCTTTTCTAAGTTACAACCCCAGCAGGTGTGCCACGAACTGTGACACAGGGGAGGTGATCATTTTGCAGAGAGAAGGAAAGATAACTGCAAATAGAGTTTACATACTGCATACATTGGGAAACATGCTATTCTAATTATAGATTGACAATCTAAAATTGTCTATGTCATTAACAAGGGAAATATGGAGAAATATAGTATTTTGCAGTACTGAAGGTCATGGGTTAGCTAGTTTGTAAAATGACACATCTAAAGAAAAGGCAAGCCAGTGCTCTATATGTGAGTGTGAATATTTGCCATTCTTACTTTTCTTGATGACTCATTATACAAGTCCTGAATGAAAAAAAAACACAAACCAGCTGCTTTTCATCAGTACCGTTTCATTTTTCACCTCTTAAGAGAATTAAGGCATTCAGACCAAAATGCAATTGGACCAAAATTTTGGCAAATTCAGACGATCATCACTACACTACTATCAGGGGCATGATTTAAAATACAGTTATATATTTGCTTTTTGTAATATGCTGGAAAAAAAGCCTTGTCATAGGCTGTGTGTTTCATGACATGTTTAAGAAGGAAAAGATGTTTGGTATTCCCAAAAAAATTTGTAAGATTAGTAGATAAAACAAAAAGAAGTTAAAATGTTACCAGGGATAGCTCAAGTCACAGATGCTTGTTCTACTGGACTGATTCTAATTTAGGAAACATTCTTACTTGTTTTGTTATGTTTAGAAGAGATCTACCGAATTCCTGAGATGTATTGGCCTGCCGTTGAGTTAGGTACATCCAGTATGATGGCATCCTAATGCATCAGGAAACATGATAGCTAATATTACTCTTTGTGACATATAGTGTAACAGATCCTGTTACGTGCTGATTATCTTGTAAAAGAAACACTGAAAATAATGACATAAATTAAATGCTGTATCCTGAAGTGAAAGCCCCTTTTCTAACAGTGTAGGAGCTGAATACTGAACATTCCATTTGTTGTGTGCACCGAAAAGCATATGACAAGGGGAGGTGAGGAAACACAACAGGGTCAAGACAAGCTACCTTGGAGGTGTTGTTCATGGCTGTCAACTAGAAAGATAAGAGAGATTTTCTTTTGAGTTCTGTTTCCAACTAGAAAATGTCAAAGGCAAAACATTGCTTTGGCTGAGCCAGAAATTTCTTTGCTTCAATTTGTTTTTTAGCCCACGATTATGCCTACATTGGAATAACAGGAAGAAGTAAACAATTTAATTTTAATTCAAAACATTTTGTTTAATTAAACTGAAAATTTGTATTTTTAAATACATCCAACCCATACAAAAACAGCTTATTTTGTCTGTGTGATGGTTTGGGTGTTAGCCCCACATGCACACTTTGTAAATCACCCAGACTAGACTCAGCCAGCTCTGGAAATTGAATGAAGCTTATTATTTACAGCTTAGCACAATATACAAGCAGATATTTACAGCATATACATTTATATGCAGAAATACACAAGGTAAAAGGTAACACAACAGCCCTCCCAGAAACCTGAGTCCCCAGGAGGGGCTCCCAACCACCCTTCCACCTTCTCCTACCCCTCTACCTTACCCCAGATGTTGCCTTGTGCCCAAGGAAGAATGGAGGGTCGGCCAGGGGGGTTAGGAAGCAGGTGGATTAATCAGATTAGGTTAGAGAGAGAAGAATGCAGCCCACAGCCCATATTCTTCCTCTTATACCTCTCAGCAAGCCTATGAGTCAAGTAGACATCACTATTGTTTCCCTTTCATAGCCTGTAATCTAGTTCTTCTCACCAAAACATTTTAGCTAGCTTCAAACTAGCACAGTCTGCTATACTCTGACTTTTTTCTCCTTATTCTTACTGTGGTACCATTTTCCTGTCTGCAGCTTCTGTAAAGGGACATCATTCTCACCTTCCTATTGACACCACTGGTGTTTAAGTCCTGTAATGCAATATAATATTGCCATGCTTTGTGGTTTTTCCTCTGATGCTCATTTTAAATTCAGCTTCCTGTAGAAAAAGCACACTTCTATTCATCCCATTTCCTGGAAAAAAAAATGTAAAAAGGGAAACCTGATTTCTCATATATTTATTTAAAGTATCACTAAAGTATCTAGTAGATTTTTAAANTATAAATAGATTTATAAAAGATTTCTATGTATAATATTATAACAATGTTTAAATACTATTTTTGGAAAGTCCTTTGCAGCTGAAAACATTATCTTCTTTTCTTTGCCATTTTGCAGCTCTGGAAGTGTTGTGTAATGTCAAGGTGAATAACATGCGAATTATGACGGTATCAATGCTGCAAGTAAAGACGCAAAGGTCTGTGATATTCCTGTCTTTTCTTGTGGGTTACTTGTGCTGTGTAGTTACAGTAGTAGTCTGGGTTGGCATATAATCCAGGAAAGTATTTGCTTGATTGTCTATTTTGTTTGTTTATTTCAGTAATTGTTTTCAGTACTGAGTCTGTTGAAACACAGCAGAGATTCTCGTGTTTCACTCCCTTCCCCTCTCTCAGCAGAAAGAGAAATTAAGACATTCTTCTTTGGATGTCTTACCACTGCTTTTTAGGCAGACCTCTCCATTGATCTCATTGGAGAATCTGCTTTAAACCAATGACATAATTTATCTCTTCAGCAGTGAGGTTTGTTCAAATAAGAGCAATCTGCTGAAGTGACAGAAATGACTCCACACTGATGGAATTTACGTGCTTTCTATTTTACACCTGGCTTTGAACTGCCATCCTGCCTATCTTAAAATAAGTATTTCAACACTCTGTATTTCTTATTGCATGCCTAACACATTTGGGTGTAACTGGGACAAGATAGCATTGAAATGCAAAAAAGCTTGGAAAAAGTAGATGATATTTTCTTTCTCAGAACAGCTGCATCATTCATGCTGAGAAATAACTCTGTGCCCCACCGTTAATCTCAGGAGATGGTACTGGAGCTCCATATCGTGAAGTCCTGCATATGCCAGACAGTTCGTTTTAGCTCAGTCTTTAGACCACTATAAGTGCATTTCTTAACCAAAACTGTGTATTCAGGAGATGATCTTCATTGTTCTCTTTCACTACCCTGATGCTGTCTTCTACCTGCACAGATACTCCAGACATATAGAAAAAATAATGTTGCTATGGACATTTGTTCCCAGACCAGACAAGTGGAATTAAGTGTATTAATAGACATGCATACTTTCAAAGAGAATAATCATAAAGGCATCATCTAATTTCACATAGGTGATGGCACAATGTATTTCCAGAAGGAAGTGTAAGATTCAGTGCAGTTCCTGAGAGAAGGGCACAACATAAAGCAGTGTGTTCATGGACTAGTAAACAATCTGTTTACAGCATTATCTCAGCCATAGCTCATTATAATGTTGTCTTTTATAACATGCACGTTCTGTGCAGAAAGACTAACCTCATTGCTGTCTACAACTACCTGATAGGAGGTTGTATCCAGGTGGGGATTGGTCTCTTGTGGCAGGAAACCAGCAATAGAACAAGGGGACACAGTCTCAAGTTGTGCCGGGGGAAGTATAGGCTGGATGTTAGGAGGAAGTTCTTCACAGAGAGAGTGATTTGCCATTGGAATGGGCTGCCCAGGGAGGTGGTGGAGTCACATGAGGAACATGAGTTTAATAATTATTACTATTAGCTCCCAGTCAGTCACTCTGCATATATTAAAAAATGATAGTTCCTATCTCTTCATCTAAGATAGAATTTCAGCCTGCAAGTAATTTATCTTTTCAGTGTATCACTCTTTTGCCTGTTTTCTGTTTGCAGTTAGAGCAGACTAAATTTAGTAGCATCTGCAACATCACACCCCAATCTCCCTGGGGGAAAAAAAACCAAACAACAAAACCCAGATAAAGTAACTTTCTTTGATATTAGAATTCCTAGTGGAACTCTCCACCTTGTGGTAAGATTTTCTTTACATGGAAGAATGACTTGGAGATTTTCCAAGATGCACTGATCATTTCACCTGCATGAACAAAGTGGGATTTACTTGTATCATTCCTTGCCACAGCATTTCAACATTTATTGTAGGAAAATTGACAAGAGAGAACCATGTCCCTGATGCAGTAAGAAATGCACTACATATAAACTATGGAAGGTTAAACAAATGTATATATGAATAATCCCCTGTGGTGGAATGTGATAAATTTTGCAACATGGAAATGTAACTCATTTCCAATTCCATTAAATATTTTGGTAACAGCAATAAAATAAAACAGAACATGGTCTGCAGATTAAGCAACTTTATTACAGTAACTACTGTATAAAACATATTTCTTTAGTTTAGTTTAGTAGTAAACATTTTTATGCAAATACTTGCTAGAATTTCTTCCCTTTAAGCTTTTCACTGCGTTCCTCTGTATAGATAACACTACTAAAAGAATAAACTGTATAAACCATAGTTTTATGTGAAGGATGGAGCCAGCTGGTATCACTGAGTACAACCTTCCACTGAGAGTCCCATGCTGCTCTCCAATACGGTCCTGTAGTGGTGATCAGCACTGGGCAGCAATACAAACCCACTTAGAAAATGTGAAGGACCTGCCCAAGAGCAATCAGACAACAGGCCAGGTTCAGGCCCTATCACTCACTGCTCTGTAGATATCAAAGTTTTGAAAGGAATAGTTTCTTCCTCAGTAAAGGCTCTCAGCTCTGTATTATGTATATACACACTACTTGAAATGCACAAGCTCCTTTTGGAGGGTAAAAGTGGATGGCATGGAATGGGGGGGGGGGGAATGAGTACATCATACTTGCCAAGTTGGAGAGATGTGAATTTGATAGGTGGAGTGTTCAGTGGATAAGGAATTGGCTGGATGGTTGCATCCAGGGAGTAGTGCTCAACGGCTCCAAGTCCAGAAGGAGAGCAGTGACAAGTGGAGTTCCTCAGGTGTCTGTGGCAGGACCTGTATTGGTTAGTATTTTTATCAGTCATACAGACAGCGGGATCAAGAGCACCATCAGCATGTTTGCAGATGACACCAAGCTGAGCAGTGCTGTTGATATGACAGAGGGATGAGATGTCATCCAGAGGAAACTGGACAGGTTGGAGAGCTGGGCCCAGGTGAATCTCATGAGGTTCAACAAGAGCAAGTGCAGGGTTCTGCACCTGGGCTTGAACAACCCTCAAACCCTCACTGTCAATTCAGACTAGGGGATAAGGTGATAGAAAGCAGCCTTGCAGAAAAGGACCTGGGGGTGCTGATGGACGAGAAGCTGGACATGAGCAGACAGTGTGAGCTTGCAGCCCAGAAGGCAAATCACATCCTGGGCTGTGTTAAATGAAGCATGGCTAATAGATCCAAAGAGGTGATTCTGCCACTTCGCTCTGCTCTGGTGAGACTTCACCTGGAGTACTGCATCCAGGTTTGGAGCCCTCAGTACACAAAGGACATGGAGCAGGTCCAGAGGAGGGTCACAAAAATGATCAGGGGGTTAGAGCACTTCTGCTATGAGGACAGTCTGGTAAAGCTGGGTTTGTTCAGTCTGGAGAAGAGGAGGCTCTGGGGAGACCTAATAGCAGCCTTCTAGTATCTGAAGAGGGCCTACAAGAAGGATGGAGAGAAACTGTTTACAAAGGCCTGCAGTGACAGGATGAGGGGAAATGGTTTCAAACTAGAGAAAAGCAGATTAGATTGGATGTTAGGAATAAGTTCTTTACCATGAGGGCAGTGGAACATGTTGCCCAGGGAGGTAGCTGAGGCCCCATCCTGGAGAAATTCAAGGTGAGGCTCAACAAGGCTCTAGACAACCTGATCCATTTGAGGATGCCTCTACTTAGTGCAGTGAGGGATGGACCCTTTGGAAGTCCCTTCCGACCCAAAACATTCGATGATTCTATGTTCAAAAACTATTTCACATTTCTTTGGCTATTTGCCATGCCATTACATTTATTTGCCACAAACTTGTTTGCAGATGACACCACGCTGAGCAGTGCTGTTGATATGACAGAGGGATGAGATGTCATCCAGAGGAAACTGGACAGGCTGGAGAGCTGGGCCCAGGTGACTGACCCAATCGTCATTTTGCCCTTTCATGATAAATTAACCAGTGTCTGGGGCTATAACTGCCATGGTCTTTGCAGTCATAAGTCGTGAAAATTATGAAGCATTTTCATGCACCTATTAATTTCTCCCCTTTGCCACAAACGGGCGTAGGTGGCAGAATCCCCCTCCGCGACACTGTCCTGTTGGTATGCCTGTGCAATTTAGCTTCCCCTGAGGTTTTGTAATGGCAGAGCTCTGCTGTAATAGGGCAGCATTGTAGCATCATGCTCTGAGGGTGCTACCAGGGAAAGGCATGTGAGATCATCTCTCGCTTTGAAATGAGTCAGGTTTCCTTTGGTGTGGTTCTATTAGAAGAAAGAAATAAATACTAAAGGCTACTGATTTTTTTTTTTTTAATAGAAGAATATGCAACCTCCCTACTGGCAAAAAAAAAGTTGTAAGTTGTAAATTTTAAGAAAAAAATTCTGCTGCACAGCAGGTGCGTACAGGCTGCTACAATTGGGGCCTTAAGGCATCCTGTGTCTTCCCTGTGGTAAGCCATGGCTCTCATTTCTAAAGTCAGAAGAATTCCTACTGGTGCTATAATCATATGGTGACCCATCTTCCATCTCAGTGCTCCCAGCATCAGTTAAAAATGACAAATAGGCCAAATGTTGGTTGTCTACAATGTAGTCTGCTATCCCAAAGCTTAGGGACTTGGTATATTTTGCAGGATTTAATTTTGTCCTTGTGAAAAGAATTAGACTTGTAGTGGAATCCTTAGGGCAAAAAAGAAAAAAAAAATTCCCAACAAAACAAAGAATCAAACTAAAAAAGCAAACACTGAAAAAGAAAAAATAATTTAAAAAAATAAAAAAAAGGGAAGTGATGAGTCATTCATGTGGTGAACATTTTCCTGATTCAGACATGGCAGTAAAGACATCAGAATTTATTTTTATGGAGTTTTGTTTAGGTTAAACATTCTCATCCTCCCACAAACTCTGTCTTTCCAACTATGGCAAATCCTTTCAGAAAAGGGACAAGTACATACTGTGGTCCTTGCTGAGGTATACTCTCCCATGTTCAGTCCATGCAGTGTTTGGTGACCTGTACAGTGTGATTCTGCATCTCATCTCTTAACAGCTCTTGATGGACTCATTTCAAAGTGTCCTTTTGATTCCCTTTATTCTTTTGATATCTCCAAAATACAAGTCCGTGAGTTTCACAGGTCTGAATCTGTGAAAAAGATTGAGTATCTGCTTCATTCTCTTTCATACTTACCTTCCGGTCTTTCATGATGGTGTAAAGCTCTCTTCCCCCTTTTTGTCTTCTGTCATTTCTTTTTTGTTGTTGAAAGAATGCTAGTCTACTGCATCTTGCCTGCTGTGGAAGCTCTTTAGCTCTTTCAAAAGTTTCTCTGTACCTGCTGCCCTCCTATGTAGAAGCCAAGAAAAGCCAAGGCTGGAAGGGATCTCTGTGCATCATCTGAATTAGGTTATCCACTGGCCCAGCAAGATGAGTTGGGAATTACTTCCAGCGAGAGAGATCCCATGACTTCTCTGAACAATCTATTCATATATTTGATTGTTTTCACAGTGAAGAACTTTTTCATATTGACTATGAAATTTCCTGTTGAAGCACCTAATGTCCATTGCTTTCTGCCCTTGTCATTGTAAAAAGAATACTTTCTTCTCTGTAACTATCTTTTAGGTATTGAGAGAATTTGATTAAATTTCCTTCCTGTCTTTCTCTTCTTTATGGTAAGCAAACTGGATTCTTTTGACCTTTCAAAATGCATCAGCCTGGTTGTCCTTCACTGGATCATCTCCAATATTTCAATATCTGTTTTGAAGTGGAGGTCTAAAACTTGAATCATTATTCCAAGTGTGACCGAACAAACGGCAAATGGAAAAGTTACAGTCCTTCATCTGTTGATTTTGCTTTGGCTGATGGTCATTGCTGCCAGCATGCACATGCAATCCAGTCACTCCCTGACCTTCACCTTCACCTTATTCCATCCCAGATGCAGAGTATTACAATTAACTTTGTTAAATATTGTGCAATTTGTGTTGGTAAGTCTTCCAGCTTGTTGAGAACTCTGTGCGGTGTAGTATACAATTCACATCTTGTTGTTTCTTACTCCTCACATTGTGGAGCAGAACTGTCTGCATCAGCGAAGGTATGGGGACATGCTAGTTTTGCCCAGTAACATAGTAATAACAATAGTAATGTTTGTATTAAATTATTATAATAACAATGCATATTAGATTGTTATTATTTGTTAATATTTATTTTCTGGTCTGTTCTTTGCTGGTTGTCAACAATCACACATTTGCCTTTTTTACCACTACTGCAGCCAGCAGGATATTTTCACAAAATTGTCCATGGTGATTCTGAGATCTGTTACCTCAACAACAATAGCTAATTCAGACCCAGCAGTGTATCTAAATAATAAGAGGGTGTTTTCTTCTCCATACATATTCCTTTGAATTTATCAACACTGAATATCATCTGTTACTTTATTGCCTAGCTTTTCAGCTTTGAAAAAAGATAGCTGAGGATACAGTTAAATATGAAATATGGCATTGAACAAGTGTTCAATATTTTGCACATGCAAAAAATGAAAGTCATCAAAAGAAGTTGCAGAATTTTTAAAACATAAGGATATACTTTTCTTTCTTTCTATACTTTCTTTCTACTTTTCTTTCTTTCTTTTTAGATGCTGAAATTATGTATGACTACAATACAAATTTGAGAAATATGTTTGAAATTTATCTCTCAAGACTGGTTAAAGACAAAACAATCCAGGCTCAGAAAGTCCCAAACATAATGATCACTAAAAATTATTTACTTGGCTGATTCTTCTTTTTTTTTTTTCACCATGACTGTTTGTTTTTATTTGTTGTTCAAGGTAGAATACTGGACTATATTTTGTGTTGTAATGCAATTGCTTTATATTACACTCCTGAAAAAAAACCCAACTTTGTCAACCAGGCAGTCCATCTTACACTTAAGTTTTCTCAATAATTCTTTAACCTCTACTACTTTTTCTTTCTAAAGGCTCTCAGGGAACAAAATGTTCTTAACTGTAAAACATAGCCCTAGAAAACTGATGAAGGAAATCATGGTGAGAAAGCTCATTGCAAATAGCCGCATGAACGTGCACACAACTGTGTTGCAAAGACTCATAAGCAACTGCTTCCACACAAGTGCTTTTAAGTGTAATAGTGACGAGGACATGTATAAGGAATAGCTTTTCAAACTCATTGAAGTTTGAGGTGAAGACTAGACACTGGCATCTTTTTTCAAATAAATATTAAAATGCAGTCCACACACTGTATTTCTGAGCATTAGATGGTTTAAATAACTGGCAATGCTTCTATGACAGTAAATTTGAGTTTTGAGATGTTACATGTAGCAAGCTGTGCTAGTTTGAAGCTATCTAGAATGCTTTTGTGAGAAGGATTAGATCACAGGCTATGAAAGAGAAACGGAGTGATGTCTACTTCACTCATAGGCTTGCTGGGATGTATAAGAACAAGAATCCAAATCTAGAAAAGGCAGTTCTTCTGCTGGGGATCTTGGAGCTGCATTTTTTCTCTCTTTCTAGCCTTTTGTTGCGGAGGGGGATTCTGCTGCCTACGCCAGTTTGTGGCGAGGGGGAGAAATCAATCGGTGTGAGATAATTATGTATAAAAGTATATATTTATTAAAGCAAATATTCTGAACTCTCGACACCCCCAAGCACTATATTTAATATTAAAATGGATTCTATTAGAGGTTATGGAAGAACCTTATGGGATATTCACAATATGGCTTATTAATAACTATATTACCATAACTAGCATACAACTATTAACAGACTATTAACAGAGAGAGGAGTTTTCCCCACGGCTCAATGCCGCTTGGATCAATACACTAGTGTCCCAGCAGAGTGGGCTGAAACACTTCCTGCTCTATGGCAGGAGATTACAAATATTACAGAGGTATTAAAGCTTTAGAGTATTTACTCACAATTCTGATTAATCATCAATAATCATTAATCACCCTCCAGGTGAATAACAACAGCCCATTTACCTAATGTCCAAACCTCAGGGGAACTTTGCCCGTGGACCTGTGAGGCTGGAAATCCTCCCAGTTTCAGGGGAAAGGAATTCTTCCTGGCTCTAGGGGAGATTAATAATCTTCCCATCTTTTGGGGAGAGGATTCAGTCATCCCAGCTATCTGGGGAAATGAATACAGTCTCTGACCTTGTTCTCCTGGCGAGGATGCTTTGTCCGCCTTGTCTTCTGGCTCTTTCTGGATGCTTTGTCCAGGGACTAGTCCAGGGACTGCTGGCAGGACCTCTGGTGCAGGAGAAGATGCCGTGAGGTCTGAGCACGGTTCTCACACTGGCTGGCAGGCCGATCGTGTGTGCAGACAAGAGGGTCTGCTCCTGGTATCTCGGCAGCAGTGGCTTTTACCAGGTAATGAAGGCAGCAGGCGTGCAAGGTGTGCATGGCTGGCTGGGGAGTCTGAGCTCCTTAGATATACGGGCAATGCAGGATCAGGGTCCTGATTAGCTTACCACAGCTGGCTGGGAGATTCTCTCTCCATAATAGCAGCATATCAGGTGTGCCTGAGTATAAGCCATCGTGAGCTGGGGGGGCCCGAGCACGGGGCCTGAGCGTGAGTGTGAGCACACTTGTGAAGCGAGTGCATGAGTCAGAACAGAAGAAGCAAAAGAAGCAAGCAGCATAACAAATGGGAGCATGTGTGAGCTCCCATTTATGAACTGTGGGCCGAGATCAATTGCCTAATTGGCCACTAGTGACCAATCGGTTCGGCAGTCAGCCAAACAGTACCATAATAGGCTATGTCACTTGCCTGGTACCTCCAAATATGGGGAGAGCATAGGCTGGGTCACACGCTGACAGCGTGAGCTTATGCAACATGTTTACAAGCAGCTTATATAACTTGTTTACTACCTGGGCCTCAGGCAGGCCAGACACTATGGCACCTCGGCCTATTGTGCCCTTTTTGTACTTTTAATGTGTTTATCCCTGGTGTGGAGAGGAAGACATGTTTAGGCAGGCAAGGCAAAGTGAGGCATAGAATAAGCCTATTTTCCTTCTATATTTCTATATATAACTCTATATATTGTAAATATTGGCCTGTTTATTCTGCTAAGCTGTAAATATAAGCTTCATTCAAACCTCCAGAGCTGGCTGAGTCTAGTCTGGGTGATTTCCAAAGTGTCTGTGGTGGGCAGTTAACACCCATACCATCACAGAAGCTTACACCTTGTGTATCCATTTTATGTTTAAACAGAGCATCACTACCTTTTTTTAAATTCCCTTGCCCTTCCCCAGACATCATTCTCTTTATTTGCTTGTTATTTGTTCCTCATCCTTTTGTATGCTTTCCTATTAGGAGGACATCAATTCTAAAATTTTTATTGCTCGAATTTGTGGCAGGTTGTCATGTCTTCTTCTTTCGCTGACAAATAATGGAAGTTCACCCTTGATTAGATGTTGCAGTTAGTTCTGAGATGTAGCACAAAGAGTCGCTCCGGTCTGGGATTGAGATAGTCTCTCTGTCCCGATTTCTTGTCTGCTTTTACAAAATCACAGAATCATAGGGATCCTCAAAAGTCATCTTGTCCAACCCATCCTGCAGTGAGTAGGGATGTTTCCAACTAGATCAGGTTGCTTAGGGACCCATCAAATTTGACCTTACATGCCTGCAGAGATGAGGCCTCAACCACATCTATGGGCATTCTGTTCCAGTATGTCAACACTTCCTCTTTATATCCAATCAAAATCTATCCTGCTCCCATTTAAAAAATGTTGCCCTTTGTCCTGTCACTACAAGCCCTTCCCCAGCCTTTCTTTAAGTCCCTATTCAGGAATGCAGCTATGTGGTGTCTTAGCACCTTCCTTTCTCAGTGCTGTACAGTCCCAACTCTATTAGCTTGTCTTCTGTAGACAGGTGTCCCAGCCCTCTTCAATGACCACCCCAGACCTATTTCAGCAGGTCTGCGTCCTTCTGTAGAGGGTGGAGATGAGATTAAACACATTAAATTTTTACTGACATTGAAAGGAATGATTCCTCCCTCCTTCCACCACAGCAGTTTATTCCTTTGCCTGTGTTGTCTCTGACATAGGCACAAGTGTTTCCAGAATGAACTAGCTTGGGTTAAGCCCACAAAGGCAGCAACATAAAGATCCAGAACTACATTTGGTAGCAGCCTCTGCTCACATCATCTTAAAGTGTTAACACTAGAGCTTAAACAGGCTTTATTTGGTAATATTTGCAATTTCATGACCATCTTTTACAATGGCTGTATAATGGGGTAATCATATGTATCTATATCAGTACTAGTCTCTTGACTTGGTACTGACTATCTAAATATTTAATTTATGGTTTTCTTTTCCAACTTTTGACAGATTTTTTTTTAGTTACTTTGACAGCAGAGTATGCAAGATAGTAGTATATCAATGCTTCATTTCTTATTTCCCCACCATGAGACTGCTTCAGTGTTCCACATCAAGCTAGTTGTTACTTGTAGAAGCCAGCTTCCTACTAAATAGCATGGTATCAGTGCTCATTTGCTGAAGAGATAGCCTGTAACTGCAGACTTAAGTTAATTTTAGCAACTGTTCAGACAACTGCTCACCTGCTCTCCACAGATATGTTCTAATTCCCTAGCAAAAAGGCAGAAAAAAGCCTGAAAAGGGTGTTTCAAATTAGTGTGGGTTTCGCGCATTTAAATTCTAGGTCTCTCTGACAGATTTTTGAATAAAATGTAATACATTCTTTTGATCTAGACACTTTTTCATTATACAACTCATGTCAACATAGATAGTATTATGCCACTTACAGCTTCTTTGGCACAGCTCTGGAATCAAGTGTTCAGCAGTGATTAATGAGCAAGAATACACAGACCTACTGTTGAGTCTAGGATCACTCTAACGTCTGCTGCTGTTAGGGATAACAGGATAACAGGATAACAGGATAACAGGGGATTCAGGCACAGCCAACATAGGTTCATGAAGGGCAAGTCCTGTTTAACCAACCTGATCTCCTTCTATGATCATGTAACCCAGCTAGTGGATAAGGGGAATGCGGTGGATGTTTTCTACCTGGACTTCAGTGAGGTATTTGGCACTGTTTCCCATAGCATTGTGCTGGAGAAGCTGGCAGCTCACGGCTTAGACAGGTGGACTCTTCACTGGGTTAAAAACGGGCTGGATGGCTGAGCCCAGGGAGTTGTGGTCAAGGGGGTTAAATCTAGTTGGTGACCAGTCACAAGTAGAGTCCCTCAGGGCTCAGTTTTGGGGCCAGTCTTGTTTAATCTCTTCATCAGTGGCCTGGATGAGGGGATTGAATGCACCCTCAGCAAATTTGCAGATGACACCAAATTAAGCAGAAGTGTCAATCTGCTGGAGGGTAGGAAGGCCCTGCAGAGGGATTTGGACTGGCTGGAGCGATGGGCAGAGGCCAATTGCATGTGGTTTAACAAGGCCAAGTGCCATCATGGACTTTGGCCACAACAACCCCCAGCAGCCCTACGGGCTGGTAAAGGAGTGGCCAGAGAGCTGCCTGGCGGAAAAGTGATTAATCATAGTGTTTAGATGTTGTGCTGAGGGATTTGGTTTAGTCAAGGACTTGTCAGTGTGAAACTAATGATTGGACTCAATGATCTTGAAGGTCTTTTCCAATCTAAGAAATTCTGTGATTCTGTGATTCTGTTCTTTCTCTCAATTTTACCATTAGTTAATGTGGCATCTGTGAACACAGCAGTTCAGGAGACTTGTCATATATCTTAGGCTATCAGCAGGTAGCAGAGCTAATGATCATCAAAATGTCAGTTGTCTTAATTATTGTGCCTTTGGTGCCCTTTTGTTGTCCTGCCATTTTTTATTTAGAAAAGACTTCTACATCTGTGCTAGAACCTTTTTTGGTCCTTGCACACTGTATAATCAGTTAATATCCTTTGAAATGTTATGCCCAATTAAGCGATATGTGTGTTAACATAAATATTTAATTCTTAAAGGCGAGAGCACTTTATCCTAAAGCTTTAATTAAATTAGATGCTTTTCAGATGATTGCCAAGATGAAACAGTCCATTATGAACATTTGCCACTGCAGATTACTGCTTATTGAAAGACAAAAGGGTAATTTCATCTAGGATTGTTGCAAACTGTATGAGTCATTCATACTGATAAGGAAATTCTCCCTCTTTTAACCTTGACATGTACTGTAGTAATGAATTTACGAATCTTTAAATACAGTCACATCATTGAAGTGGAGATATGATGCTAGCACTGTCAAGTAAGTGATAAGAATGAAAATTCATCTACATAGCAGTTAAAAAGATCAGTGTGAATATCAATTTATCAATAAAATTAAAAAGCAAAAGTATCTCATAGGCAGCTACGAGTATTGTATATCAACTCAGTTTTTAATATTTCCAGTTACAGTCTTCAGGTGCCAAATTGGAGTTTTAGGAAAACTAAATATCCTTGGCACTAGGCTACTAAGGCACCTAAATTATAACTCTCATGAGTTACCTCCATGGTAATATGGAATCTAAGTGTTTCATTATAAAAACAAAATATTTCTGATGTGGAGCAAAAATGTTCTTGTATTGCATCTAATTATATTGTATTGTATCTAATTATCTGAACAACTTCCACAGATCAGAATCTTGATTTTTAATATACTGTAATATCTGTAGTCGTGCTTGTATCTCCCACTGAAAACATGTCCCAGCAGCTTCCTTCAAAATGAAGTACAGCAGTGTATAACACATAAGACCTGAGTAATACAATGTGTGAATCAAAGTTTAAATGTCTTAGTTTTCCAGATGTTATGATCTATTCACTGTGTTTTTAAAGGACTGCTGGTTAAGAATCATGTCAGCTGTGACAAGCCATGAAGCCAAACAAGACTTTCAATGAGAACCTGAAAAATTCTCTCTCTGAACATGTTTTAATACTAAAATTGGTATTGGGGAACCTGATTCTGGTTTTACCACAGAAGGAGGATTTCATCAGTAGAGCCCTACTTGCTGACATGTTGTTGCCAAACATCTTAGAGCAAGGAAATTCAAACACATCCGATTTTCTCTTTTCATCTGATTCAACAGTTCTTACTCAAATAACTGGTCCACAGTTGCTTCTTTGTATTTGTGACTAGGAAGGTGAAAAACTTCAGCACTCTTTGTCACCTTGGAACATACTGCTAAGTAGCTGAAAACCTGACTTAAGTCTTACCTACTGCCTTGCTCTGCAGAGCATACTGTCATCAGGAAGGATATTTAAATCTAAAATAAACAGCTCCACATCTGAGTGCAATTGTGTTGTAGGGCTGGATCCTTTCAGGTTACCTAAAATATTTCCCTTCCCCAATATGAGACTACCACAATCTACTTGAAATTTTCAGCCGAATGGAGTTTGTCCATAGGCTACACCCTTATGGACATTTCAGCTATATCTTTAGTCATTTACTGTCCAGAGTAGACCCCTTGAAATAGTCAGCAGTGTGTCTGATGCTAAGGGTGTACCTACACACTGAGGGAAATAGCATCTTGATTAAAATGGAAGCGAAAATCAATCGCCTTACTATTTCTGTGGGAATATGAGAAGGGTTCTGTCAATAATGTGAGATGCTCTTCTGTTCTGCTGTATGGCAAGATGTGACAGCTTAAATAGGGGTGAGAGACTTCTGTTCTTCCTGTGTCCAAGCATATGGTGAAGGAACAGCTTCTTCGATGTTCCTTTAGTGTCCCTGGCAGGGAACAAATCTGAAAGTAATTATTTTAGATATTTGGATAATTCTGTTGTTATTTTCTTTAATAAAAACTCTTTACCGAGCAGTATATTGTTGGCTAAAGAAAATTTATTTGATATCCGCAAAACAAGAAAGCAGTGCAAAAAATTACTTACATCCTGAATGATTGAGAATTTATTCCATTTTGTTTAAGAATTTTAAGTGTTATTGAATTAGTAAGCTAGAGAAGGTGGTGTTTGTCCAAGAGCTTTAATATCCACTATCAAGGAAGATGATAAATCTGTCTTGAAAAATTATTTGAAAACTTAATGCATGGAATGAGTGCCTACTGGCTTATGAATGTTCATTGTTCACTTCTCTAGCTTTATTTTCTGACTCTACTCGGGACAGTAAAAGGAGAAAAGGACTGGTGGTAGTGCAGGAGTGTGAGAGTCAGCATGAAAATGAAGCTAAGATAGAGGGGAAAAATCAGAACAGTGAGAGGAAATGCATAATTTTTCTTCAATATGTGACCAGAGAGTCAGTGTGGTGGCAACACAAGACAAAGGAAAGGTGAACGTTTCAAAAGCATTCGAGGCTGACTTTTCAGTCTGAATTTACTGCTGTTTTGCATATGCTGACTGAGGGGAGAGAAGTTTAAAAGTCACAAAACAGGTTACGATACCGTGACTTTCTAGAAATTCACTCTGATTGACTTTATACATCTGGATCCACTGAAGTTGAAAGTATTGAGTGTATTAAGTGCTTTACCTATCCCAAAAAGGATGAATGGACAAACCAGTTACTTCTCTGCCTGTCTCAGTGGCTGCTATGAAGCTGTTGCAGCCTGGGCAATGAGAGGGCTGTGAACTGCTCTGAAGGTGTTCCTGTTCAGTCATGAGAAAGAGAGCCTCTAGGGGAGATAGGAGAGTGTGCTGTATGGCATTTCGGTGGGAGGTGCCTCCAAATTAGAGGAGCAGAATGCATGCACTGGGGAGAGAGCAGGAAAATCAGACACTGCTTAATGGCCTGTTTCTCCCTGGAAAGAGTGAGCCTTGCTGCCTCATCTCTGCCCTTGCCAAGTGGCAATGCTTGAGCTGACAAGAGCAAGACAGTCAGGGAAAACCTGTTCTTTGTCTCTTGCCAACTTCCTTCCACCTGCTGCACTTACCCATGCCTGACCTCACTGATGGGCGTAAGGCTGAACGGTAAGGCATTTCCTATTCACTCAAGGAGGTGAATCTCACATACCAGCGCCACAGAGTGGCTGGTTTTCTCAAGGAGGTTGTGTGCAATAGGAACTGAGCTGGGCAAGAGAAACAAAGAGAAGACCCTGAGTTGTGGACAGGACCACATATGACAGTCCATAAAGATTCTACAGGGTCACTAAAAATGCTTGGACATCTGCTTGACAGTTGACTTCAGATAGTGACTGAGTTACCTTTAAAGAGTTTGCCTGTCTATAGTGTGTGCCTAACATCCTGTGATCCTGTGCCTGATCACAGCATAGGAGTTTCAGTGGGATTGCTTTAGGTGCTTCCTACCAATGGAGGGGAAGGCACCATGTACTCTGTTGTGTATCAGTTTTACTTTTCTCTACCCATGTCCTCATTCCTTTTCTTGCTGATGATGTTCAGCAAAGCATCAGCAAGGTTATACAAAGTTGGTGCATATTCAGTGATCTGTGCTTACTGGCTTCACACTGACTGAAAATGCTGCTGCCCAGGGAAAATTCTCTTCAGAAATGGCTTATGACCTTCTTCCTCATGCTACATTGTCCTGAGGCTGTACAAAACACACAAGAACATATATTGCATTTAGCCAGTTGCAGAATCTAATGCCAACCCTCTTGCAGTGTATAATCATAAAATGCAGGGCAAGAATGTTTGCTGTGTTTAAAGCAAAAAAAATGCATTGGAACTTCAGTCTGCTGAAACAAGTGACTTTTGTGAGAATGTTCTTGTGATCCTAATTAAGAATACAGCTCTGGGGAGAGAGTATTTGAGGCTTATACACATTATTGCACATGCAGATCGGTGCCAACTCACTACACTGCAAAGACTTTGTCAATACAGTCTTTGCAAATAACTGTGTATGCAAAGTCTTGGTTTGCAAATTTGGAAATTACCTGAAAATTGAGCCTTAAACAAATTTCTTCATAGCTATGTTCTCAAAAATATCTGATGCCCTATATAGTGCAATGAAGAAACTCAGGAAGTACACTGATCTGCACTGACGTGTAATTTTTTACAGCTGCTGGCCCCATAATTCAGTATGACGTGGGTGAGATGTTTATTCTAGTACACATGAAAACCTGGAACAAAAAAAGCAGTATTTGCCAAAAATAGATCAGGTTCCCAAGGGAGATACAACAAAAATACGTGAGACTCATAGAAAAAGGAATAGAATAGAATAGAATCAACCAGGTTGGAAGAGACCTCCAAGATCACCCAGTCCAACATGGCACCCAGCCCTATCCAGTCAACTAGGCCATGGCACCAAGTGCCTCATCCAGTCTTTTCCTGAACACCCCCAGGGACGGTGACTCCACCACCTCCCTGGGCAGCCCATTCCAATGGCAAATCACTCTCTCTGGCAAAAGCTTCCTCCTAACATCCAGCCTATACTTCCCCCGGCACAACTTGAGACTGTGTCCCCTTGTCCTGTTGCTGGCTGCCTGGGAGAAGAGACCAACCCCCACCTGGCTACAGTCTCCCTTCAGGTAGTTGTAGACAGCAATGAGGTCACCCCTGAGCCTCCTCCAGGCTAAAAAACCCCAGCTCCCTCAGCCTCTCCTCACAGGGCTTGTGTTCCAGGCCCCTCACCAGCCTTGTTGCCCTTCTCTGGACACATTCCAGCACCTCAATATCTCTCTTGAATTGAGGAGCCCAGAACTGGACACAATACTTAAGGTGTGGCCTGACAGTGTTGAGTACAGGGGAAGAATAACCTCCCTCGTCCTGCTGGCCACACTGTTCCTGATCCAGGCCAGGATGCCATTGGCTCTCTTGGCCACCTGGGCACACTGCTGGCTCGTCTTCAGTTGCCCATTTATTTAAACTGAGGTGTTTTTCTATCAATGTAAGATCTTTCTGAGCTTCCAGAGAATAATTTAGAGTAAGTGTTTTGCCTGCAGTTCTCCATATAAATATTTTATATGGTCTTCCATTCTATTAGAATAATAGAGGTAGTTTTATTCAATCCACTCCTCGCAAAGCAGATGCTTGACAGAATGTGTATAGCACTCAAGGAACTGTTTCTGTTGTAGTTGAAACTAGTTGGTGGAATGATTATCTGAAGTTAGATTCCTCATTTTGGATATGAATTTGATGATGCTCATGAGACACACTTTAAGTTTGTGTTGAAGTTTCATAAAAAATACAGAGTCAACTGAAATACTAACAATAGGAGGATTTTAAAAGCCTTCTTAGAAGGTAAGGAGGTAAAGCAAAAGTCTTGACTGGTTGGGAGACAAGGGAGGGGGCTGGGAGAGACTCCATACCTGTGGATTGTTTGAGTTGGACTTCATGAAAACTGTGACTAGAAATAAATGAAGTGGAATATAGCTTTGAACAGCATAGGAGCTGTAACATAGGAGCTATGAGCCTTGCAGAAAGCATGTAAGTGCTGGAATTTCTGCATAAAGATTTCAGAAAGCATGTTGTAACTCAGCAGGGATGGAGAAGTTCCCAGCTTTGTAGAATTTTTCTTAAATATACATCCTTTGGAGTGTATTTTAATACCTCATGTAACAGTCATTGTCTCTCTTCTTTACTTACAGAACATCTTTCAGTTGCCGGTAGCTGATACACTCTGACTACAAACCTTGGGTCTGAGGTGGTTATTTGGGTGTCATAGGAGTTAGAGTAGGTGGTCTGGGTACTACTTCTTTACCTTCTATTTCTTTAAAGTGAAGGGGAGATGAATAAACACAATAATTTTTCACAGTTGAGCCAGGATTTAGTAATCAGAATGGCAATGCTAAAATCCCATAGAAAACATTTGATGCTGTCCTCTTTTCCCCTAAGATATTGTTCCTAAAGCTGTTCTACATAGGGAATGATAAAAAGGATGATAATCTGTTGTATGCATTTTGTGTGATATTCTATGTCATTCAGAACTCTTCTGTTTATTTACACTTTGTTCTTCATACTTACTGTAGCTTTCATTGATGTATTTATTTATTGATGTAACATGGCATCAGCTGTAAGGCAAAAATGTTTACTCAGATGGGATTTTGTCAAACTTTTCAGTATAAATTAAAAAAAACTTTACCAGCCCCTAGATGTATGGGCTTGAGCTGGACATTTATATGTGAATAATAAATATAATAATGCAGATAAACCAGACAGGAGAAAGGGAAATTTATAATAAGGGGCTACTCTGACATTGTTAATCTGCCTTGTGCAGACTATATAATGAATCATCCCACATCACCACAAGGACTGCTGCTGAGCTCTGTGATCAAGTGGGACAATAAAAAAATGTGTGTATGGAAGGAAGGGAAGGCACATGCAAGGGATTAGGAAAGAGGCAAAGAAAGAATAGCTGTTTGAAGCTGGACATCTCAAGCCTTGCCAGTAGTTCATGTTATATACAACTGAGGCAATTCATTGGGTAAATCATTTCAAGTGTTCCATGAAATGTAATTTGCTTCCATGAGTAAGCATGACAGAGCTTTCACAGAATTGCAGTTGGCAAAAATCTCTTCTAAGATAGTTAATTCAAGGCTTGTGAGTTTGCTGAGCCATGTTGTCAGAACATTAAATAATCATGCAGTGCCATTAGGGGATATCTAACTAAGAAGCAAAATTCTCAAGGGTCTGAGTACCTGTTACAATGTGACAAGAACCCTTCATTCCCCCTGACAAGAGTGGCAGCTTAGGATGTTCCCAGCAGACATAAATAGTATTGTGCCCTTAGTTCATTTGGTTGGGATAAATCCAGGCCAGTCAGGTGAAGCAATAGTAATCAATCAAGACAAGGTAATGACAAAAAGGGTACACCTCGGCAATAATTTTGTTACTTGCAGACAATGGAACCTACCCTGGTGTAAGCTCTTGTAAAAATTAGGGCTAGAATTAAGGACTCGTGCTTAGGAGTTAGACTTGTGCCCTAGAGAAAGTTCTACTTGTACTTATCCCATGCAGAGGGTTTGTAAAAGGCAGTATCAATCCTTTATCAGCCTAGGCTATCATCCTGTGGGAACAAGTAACATAATTCCCATCTGTGGTATGGTCTTCAGTGATTTAGATAATCTCAGGAGCACCACTCACCTTTCAAAAGCAGATGACATTTCACCCAGGGAAACATGGGTGCTGAAATTCTGTAGGCATCATTCTTGCTGTGACTAAAGGGAGAGAATAAATGTTGAGGTGGACAGGTGGTGACTTACAAGTAAGATTTTTTTCCCTCTTTATATACCTGCAGTTATATGAAGAAGGATGTTAGATGCAATCAAGAAAAAAACAGACATTGTACTTTGGCTTTACGGTACTTCTCTGAGGCAGAGATGAAGGTAGAAATTATGTTCCTTTTTTGGTAAGAAGTATCAAAAAAGGAGTAAATGAGAAAGAAGCATGGCATTGTGTTAAGCACTTCTGGAAGAATGAAAAGTTAAAATCAATCTCTGTGTTGTCAGACTCTTAAGTAAGGAGTGACGCATTAGACTACCTGATTTTATTTGATTTCCCTGGAAACCAGAGCTGCTGTGCTGTTTCTTCAATGGAAATACAAGTTTAATTTAAAGAGAGATGCAAAGTGCACACATCACTCTTGAAAAGATTAATGTAAGAGGTTTCTGTATCATGAGTAATGTTTACTGGAAGAAATTGAATTACTGTTACACAGACCATCTGTTTCTTTACATGCAGTCATGTAAGCATTTTAGGACAAGACATCCTTTTAATCAATTGTAAATCTCTTATGAGAAAGCACTGTGATCTATAATTATTTTTTTAAATCTCAGAGTTTTAAATACCTGCTTCCTCTGTGTAAAACTAGTGTACATACTCTTTGTAGCATAAAGAGTAGGGGTGTACAGCATTAGTTATCTGTCAGGAACTTCATTTTAGGGCTTCTTGGGTAGATATTTTTGGATATTTGTAGGATCTGCAACGCATTGGTGTTCAGCTATTATACCAAACAACATAATGAGTAATATGGTCTGTTTATAAGCCTGGTAAGTTGCTTCCTACCCACATTTAGTAAATGAAGTATGTAGGGTCTCTATTTTGCATTATGCCTACTGTGATAAAAATTAATATTTGGAAATGTGATTTTTTTGTTGTCTAAATGCTTACACTTTGAAGGACCGAAATAAAAAAAGACATGGCTTATTGGAAAATGACCCTGTGAAACAACATTAGAGAAACATCAAGTTAATATGTGCTTGCAGTCCAGAAGGCTGCTCGTATCCTGGGCTGCATACAAAAAAGTGTGCCCATCAGGACAAGGGAGGGGATTCCCTCCCTTTGCTCTACTCCCATGAGACCCCACCTGGATGGAGTACTGCATCCAGTTCTGGTACCCCCAGCATAAGAAGGAGAGAAAACTGCTGGAGTCAGTCCTGGATCAGAGGACTGGAGCATCTCCCCTATGGGGACAGGTTCTGAGAGTTGGGACTGTTCAGCCTGGAAAAAGAAGGCTACAGGGAGACATTTTAGCTGCCAACCAGCGCCTGAAGGAGGCCTATGAAAAAAGCCAGGAAAGACTTTTTACAAGGACTCGTAGTGATAGGATGAGGGGGAATGGACTGAAGCTTGAGGAGGCCAGATTTAGACTGGATATTAGAAAGAAATCCTTTACAGTAGGGATGATGAGACAATGGAACAGGTTGCCCAGGGAAGTAGTGAATGCCCCTTCCCTGGAAGTGTTCAGGACTGGGTTGGATGAGGCCTTGAGCAATACGATCTAGTGAAAAGTGTCCCTGCCCATGGCAGGACAGTTGGAACTACATGATATTTAAGGTCCTTTCCAAGACAAGCCATTCTATGAATCTATGAAGTCAGTGACAGAATGTGAGATTTACTTCATGTTTAAGGGTAGGACTTTCATAGATGTTTATAGTCCTGTTTCTTGTAGTGACTATTTAATTGAGCCTGCCATTTTATTTTTTTTATCATTTCTGACAACTTCTCTGATTTTTATTTTGTTTTCATATGCACATAGTATCCTTAGAATGGCTTAGGCTAGAAGAGAGAGATCATCTAATCCAACCTCCCTGCCATAGGCAAAGACACCTCTCAACTACACCAGGTTGGCCTTGAACATCTCCAGAGAGGGGGCATCCACAACCTCTCTGGACAATCCATCTCAGAATCTTGCCAGCCTTGTAGTGAATAATTTCTTCCTAAGATCAATCTAAACCTATTCTCCTTCAATTTAAATCCATTTCTCCTTGTCCACTCTTATAAAAAGTCCCTCTCCAGCATTCCTGTACATTGTCTTCAGGTATTGGAAGGCAGTTCTAAGGTTTCCCCAGAGTTTTCTCCAGGCTGAACAATCAGAGTTACCCTAGTCTATCCTCATAGCAGAGGTGTTCCAGGCCTTGGGTCATCTTTGTGGCCCTCTTCTGGACTTATTCTAACAGATTTATGTCCCTTTTATGGTGGGGACACCAGAACTGGGTGCAGTATTAACCAAAGTCTCCTCTGACTTCAAAAGAAGCTGCGTAGGTGAGATTAAACTATATTGTATCAAATACCTCTGAAATGAAAGAAAGGAACATGAACTGTGAGTGACACAGTAGGAAATTCCCCAAGAAGGCTGGCTGTCCTCAATGACTGAATTCTATTTTTTCAGACATGCTGAAATCGGTGGTATTTTGTCTGAATAATTAAGCTACTTTCTCAGGTTTGAAAAGTGCTAAATTCTTGGTTTTTCTTGGGTTAACATGAAGAGGCAAAAAAGGAGAAACAGATCGAGCGTACATCTGGGAAAATGATAGTGTTTACACTCTGGAGCCATCCCATGGTAAAATGAAAGGTTTCTGCCCAGGGAAACATCAGATGAAATGAATTTTTGTGAAGGCTGGACTCAAGATCTCCATGTCCTATCTATCCACGTCAATTAACTTCTGAACTTCCAGGGTGTGGCATAGGGAAAACTGCCCACTGAGCTGTCTGCCCACTGAATCAATCCTAGCACTTACCTCAATTGGACCTTACCTAAATTAATCAAGAATCTGAAGAGAACTAGGTTGTCCATTAATCTTCCATCAGTTTACATTAAATCGGTAAAACAGAAAAGGCAGGGGAAAATTAAACCTATTCGAATTCATATAAGTAATAGAGAATGAAAAATAGAATTTAAAGCATGCAATTAATAGTGGTCTAATAGTTCTAGCCCGTTCAGAGTAATTTTTATTTTAATTTAGCATCTCTTCTCTCAGAAAAGAACAGGTAAGGAATAAATTATTACATTACTTTTCCCCATTTTTTTCCTTTTCACTTTTGCCATCCTTTTACTTACACAATCATAGAATGGTAGGAGTTGGATGGACCTCTGGAGATAAAGTCCAACACCCCTCCCAAAGCAGGATCACCAAGGGCAGGTCACATGGGAATGAATCCACGCAAGTCTTCAGAGGACACTCCACAACCTCTCTGGGCAGCCTGTTCCAGAACTCATCCCAGTAAAGGAGTCTTTCCATATGTTAAAGTGGAACTTCCTGTGTTCAATTTTGTATTTTCGAGACACCACTGAAAACAGGCTTCCCCTATTCAGAGGGAAGAAAACTGCAGGTAAACTGCACATTTCATAACAGGATCAGGTTGGGGCTGATTCAGGTACCTTAAGTAGCAATGAAAGGTTAAAGAAAGCGTTTTTCCTCTGAGGAGTGAGAATGGAAAGCTGGTGTCAGTAGATGAGAAGGCTGAGGTACTTAATAACTTTCTTGCTTTGGTCTTCACTGGCAATCTTGCTCTGTCCCTCTCCCAAGTCGATAGACCTCTAGGTGCAGATCAGCGAGGTAAAGTCTCTCCCACCATAAATGAAGGTCAAGTTCAGGACCTCCTGAGAAATCTCACCGTGCACAATTCCATGGGACCTGATGAGATGCATCCCAGAGTACTGAAGAAATTGTCTGATGTAGTTGCAAAATCACAGTCCTTAATATTTGAAAATTTCTAGCAGTCAAGTGAAATCCCTATAGACTGAAAGAAGGGAAACACTGCACCCGTTATTTAGGAGGGTGAAAAAGAGGACCCTAGAAATTACTGACCTGTCAATGCCAGCTCTGTGGCTGGGAATATCATGGAACATATCCTCCTGAAGCTATACTAGAACACATAGTGGACAGGACGGTGATTTGAGACAGCCAGCACAGCTTTACCAAGGGCAAGTCCCGCCTGACCAGCCTAGTGGCTTTCTATGATGGAGACTATTAACCTCTTCCTCTTCAAATCTAGTTTAAAGCCCTATCAGTGAGCCCTGCCGATTCCTGCCCCAGGGTCCTCTTCCCCTTCAGAGCCAGACCTTTTGATATAACAGAAAAGCAAATGCCTTTTTTTTTATTTTAAGCACCAAATCCATACAAGAAATAATGGCAGAGAAAATTACTCAATTTATTTCCTACGAAACAGTAGCAATTACCTCTTCTTGCTTACCTCTTCTTGCTTACCTCCCACTGTGTCTGCTTTGATGAAGTAATTGCATTAATATTTGCATTTAAAGCAATGTGCATTTGAGCATCATAGTTAGTACTATGTTAAAGTTGAAATTGTTATTTTATTAACTCTTTCTGGTAGCCCAAGGTTATTCAGTCCAGCTGAAGTTTATTAAGTTGCTTTTTCAATTGCAAGCAAAAAAATAGTGAATTTGGGGTAGCATTATTTAGCAGCTTTTAAAGACTGACAGCTACGTAGGAGTTGTTCTATAATATAGAGGTTTACAGTTTAGACTAGTACATAATCATGGATTATGATGGATATGAAATAAGATTGAAAAGTATGGCAGCTATTTGAGTAAGGATTACTCCAATATACAATTTTGTGGGAGCAGAGAAGGTAGAGTGCATGGGAATCTCTAGGGAATTTTTGATGCTGAGTGATAGGAGAACAATTCTGATGGATTTGAAAGGGTGACTGCCTTCCTCGACTGAGTGATTGCCTCTGGTTGTTGTAGTTAAGAAGCATTAAAATTTTGATGAGCCAGAAAGATGCTTTGGAACAGTAGAGATTGAAAGTTAAAGAAAATGAGGGATGTCTTAAGTAAATGAGGAAAGCCTGTGGGAAAGGCCAGAGTAGCTGGAGTAATATTCAAGTAAGCAAAAAATAATCTAGGAGACAGGGAGAAAGAGAATTGGTGTGATGAGATTGATAATATTTTTGTTCCACAGTCTGGGATTTTTTTCTCTGTTTTGTCTTTGTGCATATAAACATACCTGCACTAAACTGGGTCTGATTCCACTTACTACATTATTTTTTTCATAATATTCACCAAAAAGTTTTGAGAAAAATACTCTAAATTATAACTCAAGGTAACACAAATGAGTTTCTGTTAAAATTGAGAGATCCTTAAGTAAGTAGATGGTACATTAAATTCTTATCCACACAGCTTTCTAGCCTTTTGCCTTTGTTTATCCTCAGGCAACTCTGGCCTAGACTGGAAAACTTTACTGACTTCACATGCATTAAATATATTGATCTGTAGAAAGCTTTGGCGTCAGGCTGTCTGAGGCCTGTGTCACACTGTAGGAAAAGAAATGCTTTTGCTTCTGTCTACAGAATAAACAAAGTGCAAAACATTATCAGGGTTTTAAATCACTGTGGAAGCTGGAGAGGCCAGGGGAATTGAATAATAGCAGCTGTAATGCAATTAGTGGGAAAGAGCTTGGCTAAGAGCAGTAATGACTCCTTTTAGCATTTCAGAAAACTTTAAACTGTA
This sequence comes from Tricholaema leucomelas, assembly GCA_013400475.1. Taxonomy (NCBI): domain Eukaryota; kingdom Metazoa; phylum Chordata; class Aves; order Piciformes; family Lybiidae; genus Tricholaema lacrymosa; species Tricholaema leucomelas. The sequence continues at coordinate 161,983 of WAAF01017123.1, read as the reverse complement.
TTTTTGGAAAAAAATCTTTGTTCAGCAATAACCTACATAGTCAATATATGCCTGCTCACTGGGATCAGCACCGTTTTGGAGGAGATACATTAGTCTTCCTCTAGATTTATAACATCATGTTCTTTCCTCATAATGAGGCTCCCTTGATGTTAGTAATTTTTAATGAGCTTTGGACTAGCTTCAAGCTTTGAGGGGACCATATAAAGCCACTTGATTTTGCCTCCTATTTTTATTTACTTTTTCAGTAAGTAGCTTTTAGGTTCAGTGATTTGCTCCCATGAACCACTTTGGTGCTTAACAGGTAAAATGTTAGTTATACAAATACTGCTCCTCTACAACTCATGCAAATTGCCCTCTATCACCTTCTCACAAGAGGACAGAAGTCCAGCCTCCAGTTACAACAGCGATTGCACAGTTGTAGTTTTTCTGTCACAGAGTTTCACNAATTTCTAGCAGTCAAGTGAAATCCCTATAGACTGAAAGAAGGGAAACACTGCACCCGTTATTTAGGAGGGTGAAAAAGAGGACCCTAGAAATTACTGACCTGTCAATGCCAGCTCTGTGGCTGGGAATATCATGGAACATATCCTCCTGAAGCTATACTAGAACACATAGTGGACAGGACGGTGATTTGAGACAGCCAGCACAGCTTTACCAAGGGCAAGTCCCGCCTGACCAGCCTAGTGGCTTTCTATGATGGAGACTATTAACCTCTTCCTCTTCAAATCTAGTTTAAAGCCCTATCAGTGAGCCCTGCCGATTCCTGCCCCAGGGTCCTCTTCCCCTTCAGAGCCAGACCTTTTGATATAACAGAAAAGCAAATGCCTTTTTTTTTATTTTAAGCACCAAATCCATACAAGAAATAATGGCAGAGAAAATTACTCAATTTATTTCCTACGAAACAGTAGCAATTACCTCTTCTTGCTTACCTCTTCTTGCTTACCTCCCACTGTGTCTGCTTTGATGAAGTAATTGCATTCATTCTTGCTGAAATATTAGCATGAAGTAATTAATATTTGCATTTAAAGCAATGTGCATTTGAGCATCATAGTTAGTACTATGTTAAAGTTGAAATTGTTATTTTATTAACTCTTTCTGGTAGCCCAAGGTTATTCAGTCCAGCTGAAGTTTATTAAGTTGCTTTTTCAATTGCAAGCAAAAAAATAGTGAATTTGGGGTAGCATTATTTAGCAGCTTTTAAAGACTGACAGCTACGTAGGAGTTGTTCTATAATATAGAGGTTTACAGTTTAGACTAGTACATAATCATGGATTATGATGGATATGAAATAAGATTGAAAAGTATGGCAGCTATTTGAGTAAGGATTACTCCAATATACAATTTTGTGGGAGCAGAGAAGGTAGAGTGCATGGGAATCTCTAGGGAATTTTTGATGCTGAGTGATAGGAGAACAATTCTGATGGATTTGAAAGGGTGACTGCCTTCCTCGACTGAGTGATTGCCTCTGGTTGTTGTAGTTAAGAAGCATTAAAATTTTGATGAGCCAGAAAGATGCTTTGGAACAGTAGAGATTGAAAGTTAAAGAAAATGAGGGATGTCTTAAGTAAATGAGGAAAGCCTGTGGGAAAGGCCAGAGTAGCTGGAGTAATATTCAAGTAAGCAAAAAATAATCTAGGAGACAGGGAGAAAGAGAATTGGTGTGATGAGATTGATAATATTTTTGTTCCACAGTCTGGGATTTTTTTCTCTGTTTTGTCTTTGTGCATATAAACATACCTGCACTAAACTGGGTCTGATTCCACTTACTACATTATTTTTTTCATAATATTCACCAAAAAGTTTTGAGAAAAATACTCTAAATTATAACTCAAGGTAACACAAATGAGTTTCTGTTAAAATTGAGAGATCCTTAAGTAAGTAGATGGTACATTAAATTCTTATCCACACAGCTTTCTAGCCTTTTGCCTTTGTTTATCCTCAGGCAACTCTGGCCTAGACTGGAAAACTTTACTGACTTCACATGCATTAAATATATTGATCTGTAGAAAGCTTTGGCGTCAGGCTGTCTGAGGCCTGTGTCACACTGTAGGAAAAGAAATGCTTTTGCTTCTGTCTACAGAATAAACAAAGTGCAAAACATTATCAGGGTTTTAAATCACTGTGGAAGCTGGAGAGGCCAGGNCCACTTGATCTTGCCTAATATTTTTATTTCCTTTTTCAGTACGTAGCTTTTAGGTTCAGTGCTTTGCTCCCATGAACCCCTTTGGTGCTTAACAGGTAAAATGTTAGTTATACAAATACTGCTCCCCTACAACTCATGCAAATTGCCCTCTATCATCTCACAAGAGGACAGAAGTCCAGCCTCCAGTTACAACAGCGATTGCACAGTTGTAGTTTTTCTGTCACAGAGTTTCACTGAAAAAAAAAAAAAAAAAAGTGAATTTGGTCACTTAAATCAATCTGGATCATCAAAAATAGTTAAAGAACATGACTGCTGTCATGAGTTACTTCTTTTCCATTAAATAATTTTTTCCATCAATAGCTGCCTGAAGAAACTTTTCCTTTAATCAAGTCAAGACAGGACTTTCAGACACATTGTGCTGCTTTGCATAAATACATCCCCTTACAGTGTCCACCACCTTAACACTACACGCTATTCAAGCTCCCCTGTCCCCACCAACACCATCCCACATTTCCCTGGACCCGTCACACTTCTCTCTTCCCTGCCAGACAGCACATAGACACTCACTGCACTTTGCCATAGAGGACACCTTTTACATCTTTGCTAACAACCTAATGTGCAAGTTCCATGCAGCCACAGGTGCCTCAAGTCCCTACCTTTTTCCTCCTGAGTACAGTGTAAACTGGCACAATAGTGAGTGCCAAAAGGAGCAGCCATGTCATGGCACATGTCTCCTGAGCTAGTCATTTTGTATTTGAGAATTAAGTGAGCTTTTGGCTGCTGTTCACTGTTCAGAGAGGAGAACTGGTCTGTATTCTGGGTGTATATGTTGCTGTATCACAGTATCACAGTATCACCAAGATTGGAAGAGACCTCATAGATCATCAAGTCCAACCCCTTACCACAGAGCTCAAGGCTAGACCATGGCACCAAGTGCCACATCCAATCCTTCCTTGAACAGCTCCAGAGACAGCAACTCCGCCACCTCCCTGGGCAGCCCATTCCAGTAGCCAATGACTCTCTCAGTGAAGAACTTTCTCCTCACCTCAAGCCTAAATTTCCCCTGGCGTAGCTTGAGGCTGTGTCCTCTTGTTCTGGTGCTGGCCGCCTGAGAGAAGAGAGCAACCTCCTCCTGGCTACAACCACCCCTCAGGTAGTTGTAGACAGCAATAAGGTC
>WAAF01017123.1:134999-158279 GCA_013400475.1 Tricholaema leucomelas | reverse complement strand
TGTTGCCATCCAAGCTGTGGGCTGACAGCTTAGCCAGCAGTTTGCTGTGGGGGACAGTGTCAAAGGCCTTGCTGAAGTCCAGATAGATCACATCCACAGGCCTCCCCACATCCACCAAGCGGGTCACCTGATCATGGAAGGAGATCAGGTTGGAGAGGCAGGATCTGCCCTTCCTAAATCCGTGTTGGGTGGACCTGAGCCCTTGACCATCCATGCTCTTTTTTTTTTTCCTAAAATTTCTTTAAGTGTTTCCAAGTAATAGTTCACACCTCGGTCCAGGCACTGCAGCCTTTTTAGATGCTTTTTATTAGGTACAGCCTTTGCAGGAACATTTCTTGAAGGATCCATTTTTCAGTCTCAGTGCTCCTGCAGGTACTGCTGTTTTGCTTTCTTAATCCTGATAATTGATTCTTATCCCAGAGAGAAACTTCCTGATGAAAGCTCTCTGCTCACTGCAGCCAGTTCTTAGCTGGTGACTAGCAGCCAGCACTAGACTTTCTTTTTGGTGTGAAGTTCTGCTGAAGTGAAAACAAGCAAATTCTTATAGCAGGATACACTTGCCTTGCAAATGGAAGTAGGATCTGTTTTCCTAGATTGTAGCTTGTGGTTGATTATCACAAATATGTTAAATAATATCTAGCTTTCTAAATGAAGTATTTTACCAGTATGACTTTTGTTATCCTTCAAATGGTTTTCTCTTGTGTAGCTGTATAGTATCCTTTCTGTGGTAATGAATGAAGAAGAATTGGAAGCTGTCTTTTTAATTTCTTCAGTATGAGGGCAGCAGTGATTTACCTGAAGAAAAGAATAAGGCTGCTTAGTCTATCTGGCACTAGAGACTTAGGGTCAGATGGAGGCACATGGTAGTCACATGGTAGTGAGGTGTGTGTGAGATAGGGGAAGAAGACGACAGATTTGAAGTTACATCTTGATGCTATTTGCTCTTTTATCAGTGTGACCTCTGCTATTTAGTAGAAACTCTATTTTCTCCCTCTTTTCAAATGTTCTTTCATGGAGATGTGTAAGGTTATGATTACTTAGCATTTCAAGTGATTATCCCACCAGTTTCTACAGGATTGATGCTACCTAATGTAAACACTTTTCATGCTACCCTGCAGGGAGAGAGCTTATTGATAGCTTGTAGGCATGTTGAGTAAGATGAATCTCTCCTAACTCTGTGGATATATCTCTAAACTAGTCACCTTGGGGTGTCTGTGCAGTCACTAGAAAGAAACAAGTAGAGCTAGGGCAAGATTAATCTGACCTATTGTAGACATCTAATTTGTGTGCAAAGGAATCACGTCCTAAATCCCTGAGAGTCATGGAAGCCTAAAGTGACTTGTATTGCTGAGAATTTCTGCTTTTATCCAGAATAATCCTGCTTCTTCTGACTGCAAGATTATTTCCTGGGTTATAGTCTTGTTGCTGTCTATGACTGCATGTACTTCTGTGTACAGTGGCAAAATGTTGGAATACAATGATTTTGTTTCTCAGTTCTTGATGTATTCTGTGAAATGGTGAAGACAAAAGCTAAGACCTGCTTTTACAAAATTGACCTATTTTCTATATGTTTCTGGAATAGTAAACATGGATGGATAGATAATTCTGCACTTAATCTTGAAAAGTCATGGATTTACTGAACTCTTTCCAAGACTTGAAAGTAGAATTTTGTTACTGGCAAAGCAAGAATCTCTCACAGATGGGGTTTTAAGTTACTTAAAGCTGTTAGATGTCAGACAAGGCAGTGGGACTCTGATTGCTGCCAAGAGATAGGAAAGTGCATGGATGACTTCCCATTAGCATACAAGCCTGCACCTTGCAGCTGCTCTGTAGCTTTCTATGGAGAACTTATATAATTCTGTATGACACAAGAGATAGCAGTCTAGTCATTGCTAGACTGCTCACATGAACTAAAAATATTCTTCCACTTCTAAGACACTTCAAATCACCAGGCTAGCTTGGATAGCTGATGAAGGCCTCAGATCTTCAGAGCTCATCCTCAGACAAGATGAAGCTATATATTTACAGCATGGCACATATCTACAAGCATCTAGACACAATATATACAGATATTTACAATTACATAGAAGTCAGAAGTAATACAGACATTCAAAATCCCTTCTGAGCAGTGACACTGCCCAGGAGGGCTCCCAACCAACTTCCCCCTCCTTCTTCCCACCTGTCATTATCTCAGAAATAATCCAAATAAACCCTTGTTTGAAAGCTTATGTGATTAATTTGTAGATAAGCAGGGGTGAGATGCCAGAGACAATAAAGGGTTAGAAGGAAATTATTGGATTGGGTTACATAGGTTTCATGCAGAGGAGTGAAGGCAAAATGCAGGCAAGCACACAGACTGAAGAACTGAGAGACTTTGCTATTGTTATGACTATTTATTTCTCTGTCCTGGTTTAAGCTTCCCAGAGACCCAAAGCACAACAAAACAAACACTTTAGAAGGGAAAACTGATACAAAATATATACAAAACCAGATGAATGAAAATGGATGGAGGTAGATCCAAGAGGCAGTTGGTCTACCATGTGGTTGGTTAGCCACATGGCCAAGTAGGAGCAGCTGGAACAGGGTGTGATGTCAGGCAAGGCAGAGCAGAGAGAGACAAACAGGCCATTCCTCTGCTTTTATAGGTTTCCAAACAGGAAGTGGGATTGGGCTAACCATTGCACCTGGGATCAGGTTCAAGACCACCCCAAAGAGGAGTCCACTCCCAGGAAGACATGGGGTCAGGTCCAGACCACTCCCCAGGAGGGGTTAAACCCTGACAGTCTCTCAGCAAAAACAATGGGTGATAGAGACATCACTATTATTTTCTTTTCACAGCCAATGATCTAATTTCTCTCATTAAAACATTGCAAATAGCCTCAAACCAGCACACAAGCAGATCTATTTTACAACTTTGGGTAGCAGAGCAATTCTTACAAATTGCATTTGGGGATGAGGAGGTTTCAGGGTTTTTTGACAGATACTATGTATTATATCTCAGTGCCTCAACAGATAGTTCACAGTTGATTTTTGTTCCTATTCTGAAGTACCAGGAAAACAACTCTAATATTTTTCTCACTTCACTTTTGACATTATTATAGCATATTTCCTGAGCAACATCTGAGATACATTTGAAAAGTATTAACACGTAAATATTAAAGGTGTGTGAAAGTCCTCACATTGTGTTTTCCCATTCTACTCCCCGTTAAGCCTCAAATGTACAAAATAGCATTAATGTCAGCTATTACTCTAGATTTGCATGTGCACAAGTGAAGATGTAATAGAATCCTTTTTTTAATATAGTTTCATCATAGAGCTTAATTAATAAAAACTTTACTGTTCAATACTGAATTTTATACTCATCTGGGAAAAGATTTAGAATCCAGATACTGTTCCAATCATGTTTTGTACTTGGTAGTAAAATCAAATTGTGATAGTTTGGGTGTTCCCTGCCCCCCCACACTTTGGAAATCACCCAGACTAGACTCAGCCAGCTCTGGAAATTGAATGAAGCTTATATTTACAGCTTAGCAGAATATACAAGCAGATACTTACAGTATATACATTTATATACAGGTAAAACCTAATACAGAAACACGACACCCCTCCGAGAAACCTGAGTCACCAGGAGGGGCTCCCATCCACCCTTACACCTTCTCACACACACCCCTCCCCCCCTTACCCCAGTCCCAAGGAAGGATGGAGGTTTGGCCAGGGGGTTAGGAAGCAAAGTGGATTAATCAGAGAAATGTCAGAGAGGCTAGAGAGAGAAATGCAGCTTGGAGCTCCCCAGCAGAAGTGCCTTATCTATGTTTTGATTCTTGTTCTTATATGTATCAGCAAACCTATGAGTGAAGTAGACATGACCATTGTTTTACTTTCACAGCCTATAATCTAGTTCTTCTCACCAAAACATTTTAGCTAGCTTCAAACTAGCACATAAAGTTAAAGCTTAGAATTTGTTCAATCTTGAAATCTTTCAAACCTATACTTTGCATAAGATCTGCTCTGCACTTGTGCACAATGCATACTTTTTTCTATCAAACACACATGTTTTTTTAGCTTATTAATCTAAATAATGCAATGTATGTGGTATTTTTGAGTGATATCACCTTCCATAAATTATATCTGAGGGAGAAGAAACACTCTCAGACTTTTTTGAGGCTTTTTTTCCCCCTGCATTCTAGAAAATCTACTCTAGAGATGATGTGGCTTTTAAGATGAGTATGTATGAGGGACTTAGTCCTGGTATATCTTCAAACACATGTATGTCCTTCCTTAATTTAAACATCTTCCTAAAAATCATGGTCGAATAAAAATATAATCTCTAGTAGATGTAAAAGAATCTCCTACCTTTTTTTAAAATAGAAGTTCAGAAGACATTTCACCCTGCATCCTACATCTTCTCATTCACAGGTAATGTTTTATTACAATTCTTTGTTTCCTAGAGGCAAGTTAAACAGTCGTCCTTAAAACACTCCCATAATTTTTCTTGTTTTCCTGTTCTCTTCTGCTTCTGTCACCAAGAAACAAAATACTCAAATTCTCATTTTTTTAAAAATTTTTATTAATAATACCTATTCTAGGAAGCTTTAAAGCCATGTACACTTATTGTTTTGTAAAGGAGTAATGTTAATACTAATACAATTAAATACAGAGTAAACCTAAATCAGCTTTCTCAAGTCAGTGTTCCCATAGATAATTGAATTATTCCAAAGTACATATTTGCCTTTTCATAATGCATGAAGGCCACATATTGTCTGAAGTGCTGTGTTTCACTAAGCAAATGTTTCATTCGTAGCTTTATTTGGTGGCTTTGCAGAGCCATACCAAAACACGGACTCTTTCCTTCTTCTCTCTGGCAATAGCTGTATCTGCTGTAGTCACTGTTGCACCTGCAGAGATCAGACCTGTCATTATCTCTGTGCCAACTGGACATACCATTATTTCTTAAATTGTGGGCTTTTAGAGACAGTATTTGAAATGAGCTGCAGGAAAAAGGAAAAACATATTTCATACTGCATTGTCAATTCCTTCTCTAGTAAACTTGGTATAAACTCTCCAACAAGTGTGCTCTCCTCATCGAAACAGAAAAGAAAGAGTCTGCCTTTTACTTCCTCCCTTTCCTTCCTCTTCTTGAAACACATATCCCTAGAGGAACAGCCTAATTATCTGCCTTTAGCTCTGAGCCCATGGTTTGGGCTGGGGTTCAGTGGGATTAGAAGTCACAATAAGGACATCTTTTCCTTTTCGTACTTCCATTCTAGCAGGTATGTGGTGTGAGGTGTTTTATGGCCCCTCAATAACATTCACACTGATGGAGTATTTGTTTCCATTTCATCAGTTTGAAAAATATCAGTTTCTTTGCTCTGCTACATCACAATTTCTATAAAAGTAAATGTAGACCATTGTAGGGAGTATAACAATGTACTAGTAGTAGGAACTTCTAGATGAATTACATCTTAGCTATGTGTGGAATATAAGACAAACCCACATTAGATTATGAGGCACAAATGAATAGTGTTGATGCTGCAGTGTTTGACTGCTAGACAGAAATCATTTAGAAATATTTCTGAAAAGTGATATATCAGTCTTGATCAATCTTGATCCTGTGGTACTGTGGCTCCAGTAATTAAACATCTAATATTATTTCTTCTTTATTCAGAAACTGGGCAATGAATTAGCCACAGTGTGATCTGAACTGTGTCATTCGTTGAAGGTAACTCATGTGACTTGCTTCTAAACTTGAGGCGTCCATTTAATGTAGCTAATAAGGGGTACGTAGAGTCCTCTTATTTGCCCAGTCTGGCCCTAAGCCCTGACTGAAACACTTTAGGTCTTTAGGATCCCTCTAGGATATTGTTTAAAGTAATTTAGTGAACTTATGCCTGAATTAGACACACAAAATTGACTGGAAGGAACCTCTGCTTCAACTTCCCTGCTCAAGGAAGGTCAGCTAGACCAAGCTGCCAAGGAGCTCTTGACAATGCTCTTAAAGCAGGCCAGGATGCTGTGGGACGTTTTAGCTCTGAGGGCCTGCTGCTGACCCACAATCAGCTTCTGGTTCACTAAATCCTCAAGGCTGTCCTCAGAAAAGCTGCTTCCCAGGCACTTGGTTCCCAACATGTACCCATGTTTGGAGTTATTCCTCTCCAGACACAGGACTTTATACCTCCCCATGTAGAAGTCGATGAGATTCCTTTCTATCTATTTTTCCAGCCCATCCATGTCCTGCTGAACAGCAGTGTACCCAACTGCTGTATCAGTCACTCATCCTAGTTTTGTGTCATCTACAAACTTGCTGAATGCACTCAGTTATGTCATTCAGGTGTGCTGGTTTGAGGCTAATTTTTACTGAGAGAAATTAAATCCTTAACTGTAAGAAGAAGGAAAAAAAACCAACAGTAATATATATCACTCAGTTTTCTGCTGAGAAACACACCTAGTCAAATGACTGTGCAAAGAACCGATTATTATTAAAATCTGTGGTCAGGGGTGGCAAGAGTTCTGAATATAATAATTAATAAACAATATTAATTTTGGAACATTGCATTCTACAGCATGGATGATACCCTAAGATTTCAGTTTGAATAGACATGATTGTATAAAAATATTATTTTGATGATAGTGAGAAAACAAAGCTATGAATCATGTTTTTTACCTTGTGTAGGAAAGTTAGTAAAGTGGCATAAGCTGGAGAAGTACAGAGAGATTAAAGGACAGCAGTACAAAATGATTGCTTTCTTTTAAATTCCTGAATTTTCCATTTTAATTGACAAATATGCTTGTTCATTACATTTTCATTAATAATGTGCAGAACCTTATTGGTTGTGTGGTTGAGATTTTTGGGTTTGGGGTTTTTTTTTTTGTTTGTTTGTTTTGGGTCTGTGTGTTTTGGTTTTTTTGGTGGTGGTTTGTTTTGGAGGGTTTTGGGGGGTTGTTTTTGTTGTTGTTGTTGTTGGGTTTGAGGGTTTTTTTAGAACAGGACCAGTCTTATCACAAAATAAAAGGAAATATTTCAGTGATAAAAAGGCCAAGGAAGAATTTGGTGTGAGCATGTGCACAGCTCTGTGTAGCGTGAGTGAAATGCTAAGCATTAAGTCATATCTGGAGTGAACTGAAACTTGGGATGAAGAGTATGCATCCCTGTTCTTCAGTATCTGCCACAGACATCCGACTCTAGCTTCTTCTAGCCGCCTTTCACTGCTTTTCTTCTTCGTGCTACCAAGCTGACTTTCACTACAGTTTCAGAGCAGATGGATGATGGTTTGCACAAGTCTTGGTGGCCTGTCCTCTGCCTTATGAAGCAGTGATCTTTTCACAGTCGTGCAAGGTGGGATAAGATCCTAACATGAATAAGGCGCAAGTTATGCCTCATGTCTTTGAACTACAGTGAATGCCCATCTGTTGTTTGAATACTGTGTGGAACATTTAACCCCTGCCAAATCCTTCTGCCTTTGAAGTCCATGGGAGTCTTGCCACCAATTCCAGCTGGGATTGGATTTAACTGACAAAATTTCCATTTTCCTTTGTTTAATAGAGTTTGTATGTGGACTCTTAGCAGACAGATAATATCTACTTATGACTAGGACTAGGTGAGAGAAGAGAGGATTTACAAGCAATATGTTCCCCTGGCCTAGTAATGGAAAGTTTTACAGTTCACTAGAGGATTTGGGGATTGTAATGCCAGTTAAGTTTTAATATTAATGTCCATCTTTTCTCATTTCCTTTTAGCAATCATTTAGTGGTTGTATGTCTTGAAAAATGAAGATTTAAATACATGAACTTGGACATCATACCAATTTTTTTTTTTTAAATCAATTATTCATATAGTATGCTTTTCCTGAACAGTGAAGAAATATTTACCCTTGTGAAGAAAGACAACTGAATGATTCCAGACACTCCTTGTATTGAGATGATTGTTTGAAATATGAATCAGTCTTTTGGAAATACAGAGTTCTACACTCGTGGAATGTATAGTCTTTTATTTTGGGGTCCCTTGCATGCTTGTTATGTGTAGTAAACTTTTAAGCACATGCTTAGGTATTGCCTGCATTTAGCATTTTCAGGATCTGTGATTACACCATATGCTACCATGAGGAGGATTAGGCTGTCAGCACTGTACCAAAGTAGCAAGGAATAGCAGTCTGGTGCATAATTAAAAGCATATACTCAGAAACATATATTAGGTGACTGAATTTATGTTGATTAGTCAGAATAGGTGCATATCCAGTTATAGACATTGCATGTATGTAAGAAGCATACATACACTTAAAATACCACAGGCATATAAAACACTGAATGAAAAAAAAATATGGAAGGCTGAGCAGAAATAGTCTGTAGATCAGATCACATGCTCAGAACAGATTAGGAAAAGGTGTTCTGTGCCAAGTGATTTTACGTTTAGTGGCTCCTCCTTGTTCTTAGTGCCGGTCTGCTCTTGTCATACAGATTAGAAATGACTGGAAGGTGGATTCAGAAAGCTCTTGAGGACTTTTGCACAGCCAACACTTATGAGACACAGAAGTGTGTCTCTTCATGCTGGGTTAGCAAGGACAGGCTGTAGAATAATGTGTAGATGGGAAGAGATGACACTTTTCTGGCACACGCTAGATTTATTCATGGTGGGAGAAGTAAAAACTGCCCTAGAGCTTCCAGAAGGCTGGTCCTATATGCCACTGCAGCTCTGGCCCTGGATAAAGAAGAAGGTCTAAATTATCCAGCATAAAGCCTGCTTTCTGCTGGCAGATAAAAATAATAGTTGAAGAAAATCTCCTTTTACGTTTGTTTTTTCACAACCCAGAAATGCAAGTCATAATAAATGATGTGGCTTTGATCCAAAATCTCCAGTTGCTGTTTCAAGATTTTGTGTATATGGGCTCATGCTGTAAATGTAATAAATAACATAAAACAGATGGTTCCAGACTATAAAACTATAGCTCATTGTTTAGACTGCTGGAGAATTTAACGTAAGACTTAACTGTACTTCCAAATGCTGTACATTTGTGTCTTGATGTCTGTCCCTCGCTGATGAGATGCTGTCATGGTTTTTAAAGAGAGCCAATAGAAATGAAACTCTCAAATAAAATTGGAGAAAAATACAGAATTATATTTGGAGAGAGATACCGAGAAGACATTACAAAGCAATTACCCCATCCCTGGCAAACCCCAGGGATTTTGAATTTTTCCCCAACCCAAAAACTAAATCTATACTCCCCAGTACTACAGTCCTCCCCTTCACAATGCCTCTGCCATCCAAGAGGCCTAAACAAGCCTCTGGAGGCCCCAAAACAGGCCTACTGCTTACATGTTCTTCTCTATAAAGTGGCTCCTATAGTGGCTTCTATATGTTGCAGGATGGAGAACTGCAGGCAAAAGACTTATTCTAAATTATTCTCTGGAAGCTCAGAAAGATCTTACATTGATAGAAAAACACCTCAGTTTAAATAAATGGGCAATTGAAGATGAGCCAGCAGTGTGCCCAGGTGGCCAAGAGAGCCAGTGGCATCCTGGCCTGGATCAGGAACAGTGTGGCCAGCAGGACGAGGGAGGTTATTCTTCCCCTGTACTCAACACTGGTCAGGCCACACCTTGAGTGCTGTGTCCAGTTCTGGGCTCCTCAATTCATGAGAGATGTTGAGGTGCTGGAATGTGTCCAGAGAAGGGCAACGAAGCTGGTGAGAGGCCTGGAACACAAACCCTATGAGGAGAGGCTGAGTGAGNGTCAATGGGCTATTACCTGAGGGCATTGGATTATCACATATTGATTAGGTTGTTTCATAAGTATAGTAGGTTACATATATGTACAGTGAATGACATGCATCATACAAACTGTAGAACCATACATTTAACCATCATGAACACTGGAACATATAAATTGTACATAAACAATAGATATTTATATATAACCATATCCTAAAAAAAAGATGAGGTAGACTGACAGTGTCCACCCCGTGACTGTAAGATGGCTTTTATTATAGTAAACCTGGAGATGCTCAAGCCCATTTTGTGACCTTTGGGACTCTCCACCACAGCACCTGAACAATTTTTAAAAAGAAAAAAAGACGTTTTCCACATCTTCATGCTCTCTGCAACTTTTTTTTTTTCTTTTTCACTTTCCCTTCTAGTCTTTTTCTACATTTTGCCTGTGATTTTTTTGTTTGGTGGTCTTTGGGTGTTGTTGTTTTTTTTTTTTTTCCTTAAAGCTGAATCATTTCTCCCACTGGTCACCTGCAGCTTGTTTTCTGCTTTTGAGGACAGGGCATATCTAGGTGAGACAGGTTCAGCTGGCAGGTGTTCCCACTCTACACTGGATTTCAAAGGACAAGGAACACGAGGAGGTTTCAGCTGCTTCTTTTTAAGGCTGCAGGACACAGGGCACTGCAAAAGCAGGTTTGGCTCTGCATTGGGTATAAATTTTTGTCCATACAACTTCTTGCCGCAATCCCTATAACTGGAGCCTGAAGTTCCTCTCACCTTCTCTGCTCTGCTCCTGCCCTGGGATAACAGGTACGGCAACAATTATCCACATAGGAAGTGATGCTGACAGAAGCCAGATGTTTCCTTCATAGGAAGCAGGGAACTTGTGGAGTAAAGAGCGGGGTACATAGTGAGGATTGGATCTAACCCAACTAGTCAGCTGTCTGTTACCTCTCATGACTTCACTAAGCTGTTCTCCAGCAGCAGCAGTTGCACTGGAGTGCTGCTGCTTGGGGAATGCAATGTGCATCAAGTCTGCTTCACCTGATTGATTGCACCTGAGGTTTCCTCTGCTCTTTAGAGATGGCTGCAATGGAGACTTTCAAAGGTGAATGCATTAAATCTGTCCTATGCTTAATGTTGTGTGTTTTGTGCTGTTAGTGTGGGTGTTTTGAGGTTTAGGGGTTTGGTTGTTGGTTTGTTGGTTGGTTAGTTTTGGGGTATGTGTGGGATGTTGCCTGTTTCAGTTGTGGTTCTGTTTGTGTAAGCTAAGTTATCCTATTCTGTTACCACAGATAATTAAGTTGGTTAAGTGCTGCCTTTTGTGGAGAATTGTGCCAGGACTTACTAATAGCAGTAGGGTATACTGTGTTGGGTGTTGTTGATACACTAGTTTAGGACTTGCACAAACATATCTAAAGTGCTACTGTGGTAATAAGATTTCTGTCACTGAATTCTGCCAAATTCAGGATTTTCTCTAAGAGAGATCTGGTTTTGCAGTTATTCTTTGGTTTTGTACTTACCTTGTATGTGACCCATGTTTAACCCAAGTGCTCTTGATATAAAGTTTTCTAAATAAGCTCTCTGATTTTCTATGTCTTAGCTTGACTGCTTAATCAGGAACAGGGCTTATAAACAATTCTTCAGTGGGCAAGAGAAATGTGTGCTTAACATAACTAAAAGTGTGAAATAAGCAATGTTCTGCTAAAAGTTCAACACAGCTAACCCACTGTATGTCTGACCCGAAAAATTCAGACATACAGATATTCTTCCATCCCCCAGTTTCTTAGCCTTTCCATGGATGCTGCAATTGTAAGCAGTCCAGTAACACAACAATATGTTTGATGGCTGTGTAGGATCTGTGATGCCATTTTGCAGTAAGGATTGCTGCATTCCCCAGGTGCCTCGAAGTGAAATGAAAAGAATGCCATGTTCAGCTGTGACATGACACCTCAGCAGTGGTATGCCTTGAGGAAAAACAGAGTGTGGCAACTTTTCAGTAGCCCAAGAGGATACTACATACCAGCAAAGATTCTATTTTCAGTTCTTAAGTGGCTTGTATGTTCTTAATGAGTTTCCCATATGAGTGTGATGGTTTGGGTATCCCCCGCCCCCCCACACTTTAGAAATCACTCAGACTAGACTCAGTCGGCTCTGGAAATTTGAATGAAGCTTATATTTACAGCTGGCACAATTTACAAGCAGATATTTACAGTATATACAGTTATAGACAGAAATATACAAGGGAAGAAAGGTAATACAGAAACACAACTCCCCTCCCAGAAACCTGAGTCCCCAGGAGGGGCTCTCAACCACCCCCTCACCTTCCCCCTACCCCTCTCAACCTTACCCCAATCCCAAGGAAGAATGGAGGTTCAGCCAGAGGGATTAAAAAGCAAGGTTAAGCAGCCAAGCAAAAAGAGGGTGAGGTTAGAAAGCAAGATGGAGTCCAGCTAGCAGCATCAGCTTCTCCCCAGCAGGCAAAAAGAAGAGGACAGCCCAGCACGAAGTGCAGAGCAGGGGTGAGCTTATCTTTTGTTTTGCCTTTCTTTTGTATACATCTCAGCAAGACTGTGAGCGAAGTAGACCTCACCATTGTTTTCATTTCTCAGCCTATCATCTAGTTCTTCTCACCAAAACATGCTAGCTAGGCTCAAACTAGCACAATGAGGAACATTAATCTGTTCATGTCTTCAGACTGAATCTGCTGTAGCACCTGGAGTTGCTCTGGGTCCAACATGAAAGAGAATACAACTCATGATGTCCTAGAGTATGGAGAAAATAATAATACATATTTCCATCAAAGGGTCAATTTTATATGTGTAGTATAGGGGATACTAGACTGTCATTCTCTTGGGATTTGTTTCCTTGCCTCTAAAGTCTAGTCACAAAAGATGAAGCAGTGGCTGGTCCTGCACACTGCAACGCCCTTAGATCCTGCACAGATGATGTCACATGATGTCACATAAATGGCAGAATTTTTACTCATTTCCAAGTAGTTTACTACTCATCCTGAACTCAGTTTTGCAACACAGAATTCATGGCATTTATTACATTGCTGAAGGAAGTAATACCTTATCCACTCACATCAAGATTGGAAAGTAACATGTGATATTGCCTGTGTCATAGTCAAAGTGTAAGCATGTGTTCTGCAGCTCTTGTAGAGAGAATATAGTTTGGTCAAAGTGAATATAATCAATTAATTTGTATGCACAGATAAAATTACTGTAGTAGCTTCCAGATAAGCATTCATTTAGGGAACTGTGGCAACTGCATGATTAGCTGTAGGTATGGCTTTAATTGCAGTCCGTAGCCAATAAAGATTAAGTTTGGTCTACAGGAAGAGACAAAGTAATAGAATATGTGCATGAGGCAGTTGAGTGTTTAAAACACTGGTTGCAAATAGAAGCCATTAAAAAAATGAATTGTGCTGGGAAATGGTCCCAAGGCATAAAATATTTATTGGTCATTAAGTCACTGTAAGAGGTATTCTCTATCTAAATATGTCCCCTTTAACTTCCATGTTTCATGTACACCAGTGAGGAGAGGGAAAAAAAAAAACAAACCAGCTTTTCTTAAAGGTCAGAATATAACCACATAGTTGTGTTTTGTGGAGGATGTGGTGCACAATGCACAACCAATAATTCACTAATAAAATTTGCCTTAATGGAATGATTGCATTAATGTTAAGAGTTTTCAAGGTAAGGGATTATAGAAAAACACATCTCTTTTGAGGATGTGTAAGGTATAGAATATGGTACTACTAGTTTTATGTTAAAGTTGCTCTTGTAGTATAAAAAAATATATTTACAATATGGATATGGAAGTTAGCAGCCCACCATTGGGCTGACCTCAGAATGGCTTTTAGCTTGCAGGCAGAGAGCTGAAGGGGCACACTGCATGGTCTGGTCTGGTCTGAGCTTTTCAAAAGAAAATCCAAGTGCTTTATGTGCCTGTACAGGGAGAAACACTCCATCAGTTGAAACTATCTGAAAGGTGTAGAAACAGTCAGGACCTGAGAATTATTTAGCAATGCACTGATGATTTCTCACATACAGATTGGCTCTCCTAACTGAAAATGGCACTATCTTCTGTTGTTCAGGCACTACAGGGGGCAAGACAGGTGGGAGAGAAGGAGAGGAATGGTCCTTAGCCAATGCATGTAGCTGTGGATCTGTAATATTAATTGATGGTATCAGCTGTGTATCAGATATATGATCTGCAGTATGTACATAAGTCAGGAGAAACATCAGAGCATATAATGAAGTCTGTTGGACTTGTGCTTATTGTTATTTTCTATGGGTATACTTGAGAACTATCTTCTGTGAAATTTTGATTTTTAGTAACAATCTGCTGTGAAAACATACACAAAACAGACGATACCTGTATTACTTGAATATTTCACATGCTAGAGCAGTACTGAAACACTAACTAAAATACTACCCAACTGTACTATATATACTCTGTTTCTGTATATCTGATGGCAATGTGATAAATTAAAGGAATATGACTTTCCTCAGAAAAATTTTCTCTTCTAACAACAGATGCACTCATCTGATGGTGAGAAGGGAAATAGTGTTGTTACAAAAGGAATTGTAACTAGGACATTTTTCCCTACTCAGGAATAGATCTATCTCTAATTGTTTTCATTTGTGTTTTCTAGCCTTTCTAAATAAGCACTAACAAGTTCTAATGTGTTCTAGCTCTAAGTGGGACATTTTGTTTGTGTTGAACCCTTCATTAAAGAATGGAACTTGATGAACTGTTCTATGTAATTGACCCAGTGAATGGGAAGTATGCATTTCAAAATGAATACTTTAAATTTCTGAAAGGCAGGAATATGTACCCACTGTTTCAAAGTATTTGCTCAGAGGGAAGGGGGAAAAATAGAGGGAGAAAAAATACTGGTTTTTTTCTTCTTCAATTGTTGTTTTAAGCAAACTAGTCCTTAAATTAAGGAATGAATGAAGGTTAAGGAGGAAATATGTACTTGCTGTGTAAGTGCTAGATGGTGTTTCTTTGCATTTAAATTTTGTGTGTTCTCAGACATCATAATAATTTTCCTTTACATTCTTTTTATGGATGTTGCCATAAAGGGGGTTCTTTCAAACTACTCACCCTTAGAAGGTGTTTTTTTTTCAAGAACATAGCCAACAATAGTATTACACAAAATGTCTACCTATAAAAGGTGCACTAAGGGTACCAGTTTTATTGTGTATTTGAAATTTTTGTAAGAGATTTGGTAGAACCACTGAGATTAATCTTTTGCTTATGAAAGTAGTCATATTTTATTCACTCTGGATGGTTACTGTGTAGTAGTAATAGAAGTGTACCCCTCAGTTCCCAGTGTTTTAAACACTTTTTGCATACCTCAATTGTGTTCAGTTTCCTCTTCCAAAGCATCTTGATCACTGCTTGTAGCCTTGGCAGAGAAGGGAATGCCTAAAAGGAAAATTTTCTCTGTCCTTCTAACAGAGCAAGCCTCTGCATCATACTTACCGTGCTGTATGATGCAGGACTGGGCATATGGGGGAGGGGCAAGCACATGTAAATATATGTATCTTTTTCAGTGTCTAAGTTGTGAAAACAATATGGCTGCACCAGCCTTTAGACATAAATGAACTGAAAGGAAGATTTGTAATGGCTGAGACCAAGATGCACCTTATGTCAGTTTAGGGAAGCAAAGCCTTGCAGAGTTTATATCAGAGATGGTGTCTATTCAGAACTGCATTGAACGTGCTGCAGAGATTTAGGAAAGCCTGATGGTAAAGGTATGTATGGTAGTGACAGTGTGAATGCACATGACATAGGGAAAACGGGACAGTTGTCATACTTACATGCTGGGGTCAGTTCTTACCAGAAAACCATGTCAACAGTTTTGGAAACTGAATTATGATTTAGTTGTCAAAATACAGAAAAATAAGCATGAAGAAATAGGTTGCACGTTGAAAACGCTGCAGTTGGAGACACACAAAGTTTATTATAGTATAATCACTATGCTGAAGGGTTTTTTTGAGAACCTTGCAAGTTCTCTGACACTTTGAGCCAAGACAACGTATGGGGGGAGTCTTGAAGTCGCAAACAGATAGATAGATCTAGGTAGTGCCTACCCTCAGGAGCTTATGTGAGAGACTTAAAACTCCTCTTTAAGAAAAAAAGGCTTTGATAAAATAATATTTGAAAAGCCGTTTGCAAAGAAGCCCATCTCAGGATAGCAGTCACACAAGTTAGGTGTTTGATGTAGCTATTTTTATACAGCAGGATGTAAAAGTACTGAATAATATTCTTATTAGCCAGTGTACTCTCCCTCCAGACCTACAAGAAATATGGCTTTTGTTTTATGCCTGAGGCTGGGAACAGTCTCACAGATGCAATTTGGGAGACAGGAGATGAGTGAGACTCTCAGCATCTTCTCTGGTGACCGCTCAGAAATGCTGTCTGCTCTCTCCTCTGGCCCCAAAGCAAAGAGGCAGGACTAGGAGCCCCTGTAAGTAGCAGCAATTTAACAATGGCTTTTTTTCCCTAGGAAATGGTTGATAAGGGAAAACGGTAAGGTAAGGAAAGGGCACAAAATCTGCTGCATGGCAGAGGGGCACAGATTAGAGGGTGCAATTAAGGGTCTTTGGAGGGCCCTTAAGATCAATGCTTGGGAAAAATAAAAATACGAAGAGATGTTCTATCCCTCTTGCCTCTGTGTGTGTGTCTGTCTTTGTCAATGTATGACCAAAGAGAGGGACAACACAGAAATATGTTTCTGGATCATTTAATCTTCTAATAAAGATGTAATACAAGGCTATTATTTCTCTTTCTATTGCATTAAGAAACTCTGAAAAAATGTGTTGTGTTAAAAAAAAAAATGTGCTTGTGTTAAAGGCAAACTTAAGGTTTCCATTTTCCAGTCTGCTGCAGTCAGGTGTATATCCTATACTGATGTGCAACAGACTCAGAGAGTAAGTACTTTCAGTACTAGTTAATTTATCATGACATTGGGAAAGGCTGTGGATGTCGTCTGTGTGGATTTTAGGAAATCCTTTGGCAGTGCTTGCCATGCTATTCTCCAAATAAACTAGCTGCTTATGGCTCTGGGGTACTCTTTGTTGGCTAAAAATGGCTGAATGATCCCAAAGAGCGGCATTGAATGGAGTTAAATCCAGATGGTTGGCATTCACAAGTAGTGTTCCTTAGAGCTCAATTTGGGGATTAATCCTGTTTAGTATCTGTATCAGACAAGGGGATTGAGTGCAGCCTCAGTAAACTCCCAGGTGACACTATGTTCAGAGGGAGTGTGTGAGAACTTGGATATTAAAAAAATGATGCGAGGCAGGAATTACAAAAATAGAAATATTTTTATTTTCCTGAAAATCCTGCCCCCAAACTATATGCAATACTAGTTAAGGTTTATTTACAGGCTCAAATTCAGTGAGGAAAATCTTCAAAGGATGGTTATGGACAAATTTAGAGATTTAGGAAAGTCAGATAATGGAAAAGGCTAAGCTATAACACAGCTTTCCCCATCACAAATCAGGCAGAGCAGAGAATCTAAGGGAAGCAGCGTTTACTCATGGAGGTGAGGTGGGAAAATTAGTGATGATCCCTTGCTGAATTTCTCTGCTGGCAGCCACTCTCAAATGCAAGCAGGAAGTTAGGCTGTATGGTGCAGTTCAAGAGAAGCCAGGTCTGGGTGCCACTGGCAGTTCTCTCTCAGGACCTATGGACTTGCTGACCTTGGAGATTTGCACAGAATGGTGCAGAAGTGGGGGATTGTCCAAAAGCAGGGATGGTACAAAACCAGGAGCCATGCAAAGTGGTAGCTGTCCAAACAGGGGTGGCCCAAAGATGGGAACACTGCAAAATGGGAATTCTGTCAAGGTGGGAAGCCCACGCCTTTTCCCTCACTCTATTTATGCTTTTTGTAGACAGTGTCCATTTGCCATATATACTGGGCACAAAGAATCTAGCCAAGCACCAGCCAATTCCCAGAGTGGGCTTCCACACAAGTTAGTATGTGTGTGGAAAGATGCCTTTGCTGCTCCCTCTTCAAGCCTGTGTTGGGTGGGGGGAAGCAGTTTTTCATGCCGACTTCTTCTCTCATTCAAACCTCCAGAGACAGAGGTGGTGGGGGAGAGGAGGAATTTGAAGTACTCCACAACAGAGTATTGATCTCCTTGAGGGTAAGGAGGCTCTGCAGAGGAATCTGGACAGGCTGAATTGATGGGCCAAGGCCAGTGATATGAGATTCACCAAGGTCAAGTATCAGGTCCTGTACTTGGGTCAAAACAAACCCATGTAACAGGCTTGGGGAAGTGTGGCTGGAAATATTCTCGCTGGAGAAGGACCTAGTAGTCTTGGTCAATAACCTGTTTGAGTATGAGTCGGTAGTGTGCCCAGGCAGCCAAGAAGACCTGTGGCATCCTGGACTGTATCAGAAATAGTATGACCAGCAGGACAAGGAAAGTGATCATCCCTCTATACTAAGCACTGTTGAAGCCACATCTCAAATACTGGGTTCAGTTTTGGGCCATTTGCTACAAGGACATTGAGTTGCTTGAGCTTGTCCAAAGAAAAACAATGAAGTTGGTGAAGGATCTACAGCACAGTTCTTGTGAAGACTGGCTAGTGAAACTTGGATTGTTTAGTCTGGAGAAGAGGCTGAGGGGAAGACCTTCCTGCTCTCTACAACTAGCTGAAAGGAGGTTGTAACAAGGTGAAGACTGGTTTCTTCTTCCAAGTAACAAGCAATAGAGGAAGAAGAAATGGCATCAAGTCATGCCAAGGGTGGTTTACATTTGATATTAGTGAGAATTCCTTCACTGAAAGAGTGGTTAAGCATTGGAACACACTTCCCAGGTAAACGATTACATCATCAGTCTATGAAGGTTTTTAAAACATACAGATGTGGTGCTTAGGGATGTGGTTTAACAGTGACCTGGTGATGTTAGGTTTACAGTTGGACTCAATGATCTTAAATTTCTTTTCCAGCCTAATTGTTTCTATGATCTGTTTTCAGGAATTAGTTCTTTTTGAGATTCTTTTTTTTCACCCCTTCAATCAGCACCTCAACAATTCAGAGCTTCATAAGGAACAATGAGCAAAAGCAGCAGCTTCTGGAATCAAAGAAAAAACTTGACCTTGGCAGGTTATTAGAACTATCTTGCATCTAGTTTAAATTCATGGGTGCAGGAATACCTATGGTACACTGTAAGTGAGCTCTGCCTTAGGGTTGAGGAAGAACATAAACTTTTTCTTAAAGCTAAAGCCTCTGTTGCCTTCTTGAATATTTTCTACTGATTCCCGTTATCAAAGGCTGTGCTCTCCTGAACAGCACTGCCCACAAAATAGTGCAGTGATTCCTGTTTCTGCAGCATTGAGCGCTTCCTACTCCTGCTGTGAGATCTAAAGTTTGTTTGGCGTTGTGCAAATCAACTTTAAAAATAACAGCTTATCATTGGGTTCAAATGTGTTTTCTGCAAATTATTTCTATATAATTTCTACTATTTAAAGATAAAACCCTGAAAACTGCAAAGGTTCTTTCATGGGATACTCAAACCTAAACCCTCTAATGATGCCTGACCATGTATTAAATTATTTATGTAAGAACTTTGATTTATGTAGGACCATAAACATCTCTTCTCTTGGAAAATAAAGTTGTGTAAGCTAAGTGTTAGGTTAAAAAATATTTCTTAAATGTCCATCAAAATGTCTGAGAGATCAGAAAAAAAAATGAATATCTTTATACAGATAAGGAATATATTACAAATTGAAAGTCTTAACCCACCTGTGTTAGTAATAAAGTAGAAAAGAGAAAGTCCACTAAATTCCATACTTAACTATCCTGGTAAGGCTGCATCCATCAAGACATATCCTCCAGAGGGCAGCATACCTGTCACCTGACAGGACCAGAAGGAAACTTCATCCCTGTTTGATGTCCCGTTGCTGATGGGGAGCCAGTGCAGCATGTTTATTGGTTACTTCCAGGAGAATGGATGCAGACCACAGCTGAGGGAGTTCCTGCCCACGAACATCAAGTGGCTGGAGATACACCAAAAGAGCCAGGGAGGCGAGAGGCTCTCTGTCACCCATAACCTGAGTAAAGAATTCCCTTCACAGTACTTAAAATTCAAATACTGTTTTTACTCTGCTAAGTAGGATCCTGCAGGCACCAAGCATAGGGAAGGTGCTTAACAAGTACTAGAGAATGGCAGTTACAAGTGATTAGGTCTGGGCAGGTAAGAAGAAGGGGAATACTTTGTGAATATTTAAACCCTTAAATGTCTTGCAAGTAAGTCCCTCCATGCAGTATTGTTAATTACCTAGACAGTAGAAGCTGTGCAATTGCCTTCAGTCACAGGCTTCTATTTAATAAGCCTATTGTAATGTATTGCTATTAAATCTCTTCTAACAGTTTGTGCAGATTTCCACCGTTTTCTCTCAGGGCAGCATTTCAAACCAGGTAATAGAATTCATTGGTAAAACTATTTACTTGTTAATCAAATACGCTTTCCTATTCCTCTCTGCATTCCAACCTGTGACTAAGGGTAAAGATGAAAAGACTACTTGTGCTCCTGTTCCCTCAACTGCTTTTCCCAATGCCTTGAAGTCCCTTTTAATAGCTTTTAGCCCTCTGTTATCAACTTTATCATTTCCAGCCTGTATAACTAATAAGGGATAGTAATCAGAGGGCTTCACTACAGTAGGCAGCCTCCTGGTAACATCCCTGACCCGGGCCCCAGGGAGGCAGCAGATCTCCCTGTGGAAGGGGTCTGGCTGGCATATGGGGCCCTCTGTTCCCTTCAGAAGGAAATCACCAATAACAATTACCCTCATCTTTTTCTTTTGGGTACCTGTTCTGATGCAAGAAGGCAACTGATTTGTTTCAGTTGCCCTCCCAGCCGGTGATGCTTCTGCCTCCTTCAAAACCACCTCACCCTCAACCTCTAGTGCCCTATATCTGTTGTGTAAGGGCAGCTGAGGATGTGAGGATGGCTGGAAGGGTTTTCCCTTGCCCCTTCTGGCAGGCACCTGTGTCCATTCTCCCTTGTTACTTGGTTCATCTCCCTCTGGTAAGGGGGACTGCAGAGCATGGTGCTGTAGGTCCAACTCTCTTTTATATTCCCTTTCAGCCTTAAGCCTTTCCACTTTGCCCTTGAGTTCAGCCACTAGGTTAAGCAGACTATTAATCTGCTCACACCTAATGCAGCCATTGCCTCTGTCTCCCTCGACTTCGAGTGCCAGGCTCCAACACTCCTCACAGCTGGTTGCCTGAATACCTGCATTCCTATGGGTGGGCTCTGTTTGGGTGCCCACAGTTTTACAGGTATTGTAATGCTTTGCCCTAGTTTGCACCAGGTCTCACAGCCTGTCCCCATAGGGGAGGTGCTTCAACCCTCTGATTATCTTCATGGCCATCCAGTAAGTGGTCACATCTCTGTCACCTGTAAAAATAGGATTTTTTTCCCCTCTTTTATATATTCTCAAAACCTTCCTCTCATGCACCATCCCCTCCACTCCCTGTGGTTGTTTTGTGATGATGCCAGTCAAGAAAAAAAGTATTTGCCTTAACACATTTAGAAGAATGTCACACATTTAGAAGAATGTCAGAGTTTTTTGTGCCAAAGTGCAACAGACTGAGATTATTCTACCTTACTGTTTTTCTAAGGTGAAAGAGCAGTAAAATAATAAGTGAATTGGAGGAGAAAATACAGAAAGGTTGTATTTAAACACGTACAAGAAAAGATAAGGCATACGTGTATCCTTAACACCTAATACAGATACAGGATACATGAAAATTGCCCCAAAAACCTTCTCCCCTCCTCAACCAAACCAAAAACCACCACCAAAACCCCAGTGCTCATTTTCTCTCATCCCCCACTGTCTCAAATTTAGGCCCCAAACAGGCCAAAATTCATTGCAGGCTGTGGCCTTGAAGGCCATAGACCTACAGAGTACTTCCTACATGATTACCTAAGTACCCAGACAAGATCCTTCTGGAGATGCTGGAGAGGCAGGGAGAAAAGAGAATGAATTGACCTTGCTTTTAAAGTATTTGCAGGATTCTGGAATTGGATAACACAATTACAATGTCCAGAGGTGACCAGTTCATCCCCTGGGATGGATCTTGGTCTCTGTAGTTTTTTTAGGGGATGTGGGACAACCTGGAACCCCTCGAAACATGACACAGAGACCATGGCCTTATAGCTCTGATATAGTGATGTGCCTAAGTCTCTCAAAAATGCATGCACTTAATTATTTGAAGTATTTCACACCATTAGTAGCTCTGAGTAGACAGTAAACAGAGTGCAAAACTCCTGGCATAATACCTTTATTTCTGCGTGTTGAGAGGAGAGGATGTTGTGATTAGTGTCGTATATTTAATGGTAGTATTTTAGGTTGGAAGTAGTTTTTATATTGGAAAGATTTGTGGTAAAGGAGAGATAGAATGAAGCTACAGAGATTTTTATTTGGGGTTTTGACTTTTCCAGTAATTAGGAGTATCCATGATTCTATAAAGAATCCAATTTTAGCGCCAGAAGCAAATTTGATGGGCGATTGTAATGTTGAAAAGGTATTTATTTTTGCTCACAAGTGAGCAGTGATCAGTGAAAATGGAGTTTGCAGTTATACAAAGCTTCACAACAGACCTCCTGCCTTTAAAATTGTTTGTAGCCTGTGGTAATTTTTCTGGTGGCATTCAAACATGCTTGGATCTTCAGGCCTTACACTTTGGCTTTTGGATAACTTTGAGAAAGTACATACTTTCTGATTTTTGAAAGGAAGTGTTGCTTTCCAACTCCTTGCCATTTTGAAACTACAGTGTTTCTGAGCACAAGATGTGTCAGGCCCCTAAGAGACCATGTGGATGATTAGGCAGAAACTCAGAGGCTCTGTGAGACAAAAGATGTGCCTATAAAGCACAGATTTGGAAGATAGCCTTCCCTAGCAGCTCAAGAATGGCATAAACAGGAACCTGAGATACAGCAGGTGGTTATGTGTCTGTGATTGACTTGTCACAGCTTAGGTTAGAGCAATCAGAAGGCTGGTTTAATGGTGTGATGACTAAAGTATCACAAGTGGTAGGGAGAAAATAGCATGTTTGAAATAGTTTCTCATTTTTGCTTTCAAAAGGATTTCAGAGGCAACATCTGAGTGAGACCTGTGTGAATATGTAACTTTCATTGCTTCTTTCTTTTTTAACTAAAAAGCAGTGTAAAAGATTTTTGCCTCAGGGTACTCATTTTTTTTCCATTGGCTTTCAGAGTGTTCAGCCCTCAAGTAAATAGAGAGAACACCATAATTTCAGCTTACCAAAAGGAAAAACAAACAAACTTCTCTGCTGAAATAATACCAATAGCTTCTAAGTGTCCTAGCATATACTTTAGAATTTTGGTAAATGTGAATTTGGCGTAACAGAATGTCATGACCCAACCTTTTTCAAAGTCATACTATTTAATTTTAAAATTCTTGTCCTTTGTCTAATTTTTTTTTTTGGTACATTCACAATAAGGGAAAATAACAAAATATTTTACTGTAGTTCATAATTCTCTTCTGTGCAAATGTTCCATGCTCACCCAATTTTATTTTTAA
>WAAF01017123.1:107116-134913 GCA_013400475.1 Tricholaema leucomelas | reverse complement strand
AGCATGACAGACTGAGATTATCTTACATTTTTTTCTAAGGAAAAAAGCAGTAAAATAATAAAGCTTTCACTGAACTAGAGAAGAAAATACAGAAAGGTTGTATTTAAAAATGTACAGGAAAAGATATAGCATCCATGAATCCTGAACTCCTAATACAGATACAGGATACATGAAAACTCCCCCAAAACCCTTCCCCTCAAGCAAACCTAAAAAATCTAAAAACTCAAGTGCTCATTTTCTCCCATCCCCCATTACCACCCAGTTGGTCCCAAACAGGCCAAAATTCACTGCAGCAGCCCATGTCCTTGAAGGCTGTGGCCTACTACAGGCCAAATAAGATCCCTCTGGAGAGTTGGAGAGACAGGG
The DNA here is from genome assembly GCA_013400475.1 of Tricholaema leucomelas. Lineage (NCBI taxonomy): Eukaryota > Metazoa > Chordata > Aves > Piciformes > Lybiidae > Tricholaema lacrymosa > Tricholaema leucomelas. Next base: position 134,547 of record WAAF01017123.1, on the reverse strand, counting down.
AAGAAAGAAAATGAATCAACCTTGCTGCCACCTTATAAAGTGTTTGCAGGATTTATAGGATTGAATAATAAAATCACGATATCCAGTGGCAACCACTTCATCCCCTCGGATGGACTTGGTCTTTGTAGTTTTTTTTAGGGAACATGGAACCTCTCAAACCACCACAGAGTAATATGTTACCACTTTTATCTCAGTTGTTAAGGTTTAAGGTCAAGGCACAGACTTAGGAGGCTAGTGAGTTCTGTGCCAAAAGATACCCAAAATAGTTTTTGCTGTCTTCAGTAGTAGTGGTGAATCACTGGCCTTAGTATCAAGTTTGGTGCTAAGGGTCATACAAACTGAAACTAGGTGAGTTGCCATACTTTATAAAGTTTGCTACACAGCATCAAAATATTTTTCACCATTAAGACATATCACTTTTCTTCATCTTTCTGTTCCCTCAACTATTCCAATAAATTCAATATAAAACTATCTGCTGTACAACAATAAAACACAGTGTACTGATGGATTCTTTTTTTTTAACTTGTAGTGGGTTTACTAAAGATAGCGACAGAAATTAAACCCTCAGACCAAATTGGAGAGAAAATACAGAATTGTGTTTAGAGAGAGAGAGAAATACAGTGATAGATCTTACAAAGCAATTTCCCCATCCATGGCAAACCCCCTTGAAGTTTTCCCCATCCCCCCAACAAAAACTTAATCTACCTTCCCCAGTGCTCCAATCCTCCGCCCTCTCCCCAGCGCCTCCAGCCAGCCAAGAGGCCTACTGCTTACATGTTCCCGATAGCGGGCTCCTGCCACACACCCAGGGCAGGAGGAGGAGGAAAGGAGAGCGAACTGACCTTGTTGTGAGCTTATACTAAGAGAGCAGAATTATGGGATTGAATAACAATCTTCTAGTCCCCAGAACATTTTTTTTTAACCCTATAGCCTCAACCTGGGACATAACCCCAAAGAATGACACATTTTTCAAACACTACACGTGGAACTCACCATCGAACCATTTTTTGTTCAATACCTTCTGTTGCTGATGCAATTTATTATTTCTGCATTTTCGTAGCGTCTATGGGTATTTTAAATAAAGTGTAAGGATCTAGGAAGTTATTTCCACTGTTTACCAGACATTATTTACCATAATTCTTGTAAGGACTTTGCTGCTAAACAGCATTTGAGGCTCAGGTAATACATATGGTGATGAAGCACTGCCTTGTATTTATAGCTGGAGAAGTCATAAGAGTTAGCCTTAACTGCTTGCACTTAACTTGATGCTAACTTGAGAGAGAGTTCAGTTGAACTTAGATCCAGTGCCTAGATGCTGCAGTGTGTCACCCAGTACCTAGAGAAAACTCCTACTGCTCTCAATGTAAATGATCATAATGTTATGACTGGTAGCTGTCCTGCTTTGAGTAAGGAACACAGAGTCTGTAGATCAGTAGTTTTTTTTTTTTTTTGCTAGATTGGTTAGAGGTACTACAAAGGACTGTTCAGGGCTCGCCATATTACTACACAGTTGATTTATTTTGCATCTTATATTTGTTAATACAATTCCCAGTTGCCACTGAGCAGTATGCAGGGATCTCATCACACCTACACTTTATCTCCTGTCCACTAGAGTAGAGCTTTATGACTACATAATAGCTCAAAGCAACCTTTAGGAAAACTCTAGGTATCTGCTGTGGCCGTGTTTCTGTCTTTCAGGGTTGAAAGTAAAAAGCTGCCTTAGATAATTTCTGCAGCAAATGGGAGTGGAGAACTGACACAAGGAAATGCAGGGTTTCACCAGTTCCAGGGCAAACTGAAATTCATGTATAAAGCAGCTGGTTGTTTTGAACATTAAGGAGTACTCAATTGGTGACTCTCTTTGTTGCAGAGAAAAAGGACAACCAGGATATTATAAAAACAAACAAACCAAAACCAATAGACTTTCAAAATGCTTCCCATACAAATCTTTGTCTTTATGTTCTTTGGACAAAGAGGAAATCTGTCCCATCAAAATGTCAATTTCTTTCTCAGAATCTCTGATTGCTCTTTGACAAATAGGATTTTTTTCTTTTACTTTTTATCTTGCTCAGTAAAGTAAGGATTTCCAACTAGCTTGTTGAACAGAAATATGATTTTATATATACATATATATATAGTTTTATTTTGAGGTTTCAGGCAGTGCTCTTACTTAAGAGCTTGTTTCTCATAATCATGAGTTTCCAGTTGTCCCATTTTGGGCTCATGAGCATACCTGGTCCTAGAGGAGAGAAAATGACTCTTAACCCTTTTCAGGAGTGAGAATGAGGATGCTGCACACTGATTGGAAGTTTAAAGAGAAATTCTATTTACAAAAGCATATATATAAAAGACAATCAGGTAGAACAAGTACAAGACTCACTTGGCCCAAACTGGCCTTATAGAATCCTCCACCCCTTCCACCCTTAGCCTGAGGGTAGGCTGAAACCACTCCCGCCACCCCAGCTGGGCCTACAAGGCCTCAGCAGCAAAATTCTCTGCCTGCCAACTCCCCCATGAACCGTGAGATGAGAGTGCTCTTGGAGAAGGGAAGTGGAAGCAAGAAAGGCAGGGAAGAGAAGGGGGAGACATCAGTCAGGCACTATCTTTTAAGCTATGATACCCAAAAATGGAACAGAATAACAATATTGTAATATCCTGAGATGAGTAGGTCCATCCCCTTGGGATGGGCCTCCATCCCTATGCTTTTGCTTAAGGGCGACCTAGGATCCCTCAGACTACCACATTAATTACTGGTCAGTTACTCACTGGAATGCTGGTTTTGATTTGAATATTGCATCCATCAGCCTGGTACCTGTTTGGTTGATGAGCTCCCTTCTCATTGAAGTTGAAGGTTACAATTAAAACTTGTAAATTGCTCTCATCTTTTCACAGGATGCAAATTTCCTCTTGAATGTCTCTTTCACATGAGAAGTTCTGTGGCCTGTCTTCTCATGCTGAATTTAATCATTTTAGTGATAACAGACAATTTGCCAAATCTCAACACACATTTCTGTTCTGTTGAATTTTCAAATGCCAAAATTATTTCATTAATTTCCACGTGCTTGCGATGTGCTTGTATTAGAGGCAGTAATGAAAATTCTCCATAAGAACTTTCACTGACTTCAGCAAATCATAGAATTTCTCAAATTGGGAGAAATCCATAATGATCATCAAATGCAACTCCCTGCTTCATTCAGGATAGCCCAAAACTAAACTATATGATGAAGAATATTGTCCAGGTGGCCCTTGAACTCTAGTGGGTCTGGCGCTTTTATCACTTCTTTGGAGAGTCTGTTTTCCTGGCCAGCTATCCTCTCAGTGAGGAACTTATCCTCATCTTGAATCTGAAAGTCCCCTGACACACCTTTACTCCATCAGAAAGTGCCTAGACAACTGAATGACTATGCCATCAACTCCAAACCTTGCTTCACTTTCCACTTGAATGGGCTTGACAGGTGTTTCTCCAGTAATTGAAAATCATCATGTTTAAATTACAGTTTAAATACAGTACTTCTCCTGTTTCAATGAATCCAAATTCTTAAAGATCTAAAATTACTTATGTGACTTATCCCCTCAAAAATTAATTGGACTAAAAAGTTCTCAGCTTCAAGAGTGTGGATTTTGAGATATGTAGATTTCTTGTGAAACTGTATGAATGAGCTTAACATCTCTCTTCTAAGACTAAGCCTGACTTTTAAAGCTAGTGAGGTGTCTTTTTATTTTTCCCACTTTGATCTGTGTTGCACTGAAGTGTATTTAATCTGAAATTAATTTTATTGTATGTCCTGCCTTAGAATTAAGTTGTTCAAATTAAAAGGACATTATTTAAATTTTGGGTTTTTTTTGGGGGGGGTTGCATTTATCAGGGCAAAGACAAATTAGCAGAAAGCATGCTCTATGTGCTAATGGGACAAGAAACTGTTATCTTTACTTGTCCTGCAGAGAATAAACCAGCTTTCTAATCCAACTGCTGGCTGTCACCTAAAATGAAAATCCTATTCCTTCTTTCAGCCAATGCTGTGACTCCATGTCATCTTGCATTCTCATTTGCTTTTACCCTGATACCAAGTGATCAGACAGCATACTTGGCCAACAAAAAACAATTATAAGGTTTTAGGGTTTTTTTGTTTGTTTGTTCGTTTTTGTTTTTTGTTTTTTCTCCTCCTTAACACTTTTATTTTCTGTCTTAAGATCTGGCTTATTTTGTTTTAGCTCAGATACTTAGAGCCAGTACTTGTGAAGAAGTGAGACAAGGCAAGGGAGTAGCAACACTCCTTCTGTCTGGAGTTTGCCTTGTGCCGCTCTGCCCTTGTGCTGAAAAGCCACCATTGTACATGAGAATCTATCTGTTAGATGCTGTAGTACAATCCTTTCACAGGCATTGTAGACCTAAGGCTGTGTAAATATAGAGCAGCAAAAAATTCTTTATAGCAAATTTGAGGCAAAATGTCCAGGCACTGGCTTAGAAGAATGTTTATGGCAATGCCGAGGAGGCAGAGCAACAGCTGGTAGGTGGGGCAGTATAGGTCCCATCGAGACTGCATCTCCTAGGACTTGAAGTCAGAAGATCCTGTCCTGCGTGGAAATGACTAATCTCCCCTAAAAGAGAGCTTTAATGTTTGTGAAGGTCTCTTTTAGCAGCTACTTGTTCTATTTGTTTGATCTAACCAATCTTACATTCTGATTTGCAACACATCACTGACATGGATACTGGTAATACTTCTGAACTGGCTGCCATCAGTCACAGGCACATATCTCTAGCCAGATTTCCTCAGATGCAACTGTGAAACCACTTCCTTTGTACCTTAGTACCCTGTTATGCAGAAACCCGTGGGATTTCAACAGAAGTTGTGTAAGAGATGCTGGAAAAGTTCTGTAGTTTACAGGTTTAATTAACCTTCACCTTGACTTGACTTAAATACTCCTGCAAAATTTTACTGTTGGACATGTGCTGTTGAAGACAAAGAAGGCATATCAAATCAAGTTTGGTTTTATTAATATGCCTGTAATTTAAAGACAGTGATTCTCTGTTTCTTACTATGATTTTACACTTTTCCAAGACGTAATTTCTGTCCCAAAATGGTGTGAAAAACGTAATGTTAGGGAAAGGCCTATTTGCCCCTCAGTTTTTTGTTCCCAAATGCTGATTTTGCAGCTGCAAATTACTGTTATCATGAGACACTTTCAGGTTTCTTTTTCTATTACATGTTGGCCTTCCAAGCAGACTCCTACTTTGTGTCATGGTTTAGTCCTACACAGAGGATAAGCCCCACACAGTCTCATGCTCACTCCCTCCATGGTGAGATCAGGGAGAGAACTGGAAGGGTAAGAGAGGGAAAGCTCACAAAGATAGTTTAATAGGGAGCACAAAAGCCTTTCATGCAAGGAATTCATTCACCACTTCCCATTGACAGGCAGAAGTTCAAATACTTCCAGGAACGCAGGGCTCCACCATGGGTAATGCTAACTTGGGAAGAAAAGTGCCATCAGTCCAAACATTCTCCTTCCTCCTTCCTTCTTCCTCTAGCTTTATATGCTGAGCATGACATCACCTGGTATGGAATATCCCTTTAGTCAGATAGGGCTAACTGTCTCAGTTGTGTCCCCTTCCAACTTCTCTTGCACCTGCAGCCTACTCATTGCTGGGGTGGAGCGAGGAACAGAAAAGGCCTTGTAACTGTGTAAGCACTGCTCAGCAATGTTTCCTGAAGCAAATAAAATGTGGCATGTTGCCTAGTGCAACTGACTGCTGCAGAATTAGAAAGAAGAGGAAACACAATTTGATTTTCTCCTTGTTTATTTTTCATAGAATCATAGAATTGCCTGATTGGAAAAAAACTAAGATCATTGAGTCCAACTATAACCTAAGTGCCTCATCCAGTCTTTTCTTGAACACATCTAGGGATGGCAACTCTACCACCTCCCTGAGCAGCCCATTCCAACGCCAATCATTCTCTCTGTGAAGGCTGGGCTGTGACTGGCTGAAGAGCAGCCCTGAGGACAAGGATCTGGGGGGTGACCCTGACTGAGTCTATGATTCTATCATTCTAACTTCCTTCTAATATCCAACCTTTACCTCCCCTGGCACAACTTGAGTCTGTGTCCCCTCACTTGTTGCTGGTTGCATGGCAGAAGAGACCAACCCCCACCTGGATACAAACTCCCTTCAGGTAGTTGTAGACAGCAATGAGGTCACCCCTGAGCCTCCTCCAGGCTAAACAACCCCAGCTCCCTCAGCCTCTCCTAACAAGGCTGTGCTCCAGGCCCCTAAACATCTTTATTGCCCTCCTCTACACATGTTCCAGTACCTCAACATGTATCTTTAATTGAGTGGCCCAGAACTGGACACAGTGCACAAGGTGTGGCCTGACCAGTGCTGAGTACAGGAGAAGAATAACCTCCCTGTTTATTTTGACCTAACTCATACTTTGTTGATTTAGTTGCTGGTAACTGGTTGTCTCAGGTTAGGATGGATCCCTTCCCCAGGAGAATAAACTCACCACAACACAGATTTTTTTGAAAGTCAAGGAAAGACAAAATTGTATTTCTTATAGTTTAAGTATAACAGTATAAAGAGAGATAAACTACTAGAGAAGACAAAAAAAAAAAAATAACCTTAAAGGAGATGGGGGAGGGGTCAAGCAGCTGTGAAGCAGCAAAAAGAGCAGCAGCCAAAACAGCATCCAGGGAAGACAGCAGGCAGGCGCAGCTCAAGCAGCAGAAGCCAGCAAGGGGGGAGAACAAGCTGTGCTTCTAGACATTAAGCTCTTGATTCTCCAATGAAATTACATTAACTTATCTATTGTTGCCATTATATGGCCTATCCCTGGAATGTTCACCTCTCCCCTATGTCTGAGCTAGAAAATCAGCTCAAATGACCACACTAGTCTGGGAACTGGGTATCTCTATTTTGACTCATGAAAACTCCGTTTTGCATGACAGAAATGCATAGATGAGCATGTGTTTCAAATTTGAGAAAGTTGATAAAGAGGACCCCATCCTGTGTTAATGGAAGTCCTGCTGCTACTCTTCCGTAGTGGGAAAAGCACAACTTAAGGAAGAAGTACACAGATAAGTGCTCCATTTGTATTACGTAGGCAACAGCATTTTAGCTAATGCACCAGACTCATTTTCTGCTAATGCCCTTTCTTCTTCTTAGTTTGCTCTCCCCCTATCACCCTTAGTGTGAGAGAGTGAGCTGTAGAGATTTTTGCTCATTGCTACTGTCTGTGCCCACTTCATAGCCTTTTTTTCCACTTGATTATCCTGGTGCTGGCATGCATAAATTAGAAATTATGCTGCTTCTTTTAGCATAAAGATCACCAGAACCCCTGCAGTTCTTGCCGTTTAACAGTGATATTTCAACATTCCCATAATTTTATTCTTTTTCTGTATCACTCTAGCATCTGTCGCCATATTGATAGGGTTTACTTTTTGTAACCTACTCAAACCATGCAAAGGCATGATGTGCATTTGAGAACTTCTTCCAAGCCTCTTTCTGACTTTTTGGCTATTGATGCAACTTCTATAAAATTGAGAGATGTAAAAGATAAAGCTCTGCCATGAGATGTGTCTCTCTAGTAAAAAGCATATATGTAGAAGAAATGGAAACCTTTTTCAGTCTGTATCTTATATGTTTTACAGAAGCACTGCATGTGTTTATCTGAACCCTTAACTTTTAAATTAACTTGAACTGCATGCAGAGAAATCATGTAAAAATCCCAGCAACAAGGGCAGATGCCAAATCGTGGCAGGACATCTTGAGAGATGCTATTCTCCAAGGATGATTTTTTTGCATTTTTAGTTTTCAATGTCATTGTTTATTTGAGGTACTCTCTGTGGAACCTCTGAGACTTTTCCCTTTTTACTTTTCAGCTACCATCATTGTTTTCTTGTGATCATATCACTTTTCAGTGCTATTGGCTAGCCTCCTCACTACTGCAAAGCAAAGTACTCTGCTGAGTAAAAACTCTTCCATGTTGATACTTCAATGTGAATTTCCTCTTTTGGAGGACTTGCCAGTGTGGTGTGGAGCACTTTCAGGCCATTTCCTTCCACAGCTGGTTCTGTGGTTGAGCCTACCTTTTTTTTTTCTTTCTTTTCTTCCTCACAAATTGTGCTGCAACTTCCGTGGTTAGAAACGTTTCATAAGAATGCAAGAAACAGAAAATTATTGATGTCACTGCTGTTCTCTGCTTCTGTTGTACTTGCTGTTCCGATTCCCTTGGCCATCACTGCTCCTATTTTACTTGCATAAGTTACAAGGTTTTGCTTTTTGACTGGTTTCTAATTTTCTCAAGTACTTCTTGGAATAGCACTCCTGAATATATGCATCAACCAAACACGTTCATGCAGATAAATTATGTCAGACAAGAAATGAGCAACTGACTTCATTTACCTGGACTTGAGCAAAGCCTCTGACACTGTCCCACATGACATCTTCATCTCCAAACTGGTAAAATGTGGGTTTGATGGATGGACAACTCAGTGGATAAAGAACTGGCTTGACAGTCACACACAGAGTGGCTGTCAGCGGGTCCATGTCCAAATGGAGGCCAGTGGCAAGTGGAGGCCCTCAACAGTCAGTACTGGGACTAGTGTTAGGACATCTTCACTGGCAACATGGGCAGTGGCATTGAGTTCACCCTCAGCAAGTTCAATGCTGACACCAAGCTGTGGGTTGCATCTGACATGCTGGAGGGAAGGGATCCATCCAGAGGGACGTGGACAGGCTGGAGAGGTGAGCACAAGTTAACCTCATGAGGTTCAACAAGACCAGGTGCAAGGTCCTGCAGCTGGGTTGAGGCAATCCCAGGCACTGATATAGGCTGGGCAGTGACAGGCTTGAGAGCAGCCCTGAGGAGAGTGACCTGGGAGTACTGGTGGATGAGAAGCTCAACATGAGCCATGAGTGTGCTCTTGCAGCCCAGACAGCAACCAGATCCGGGCTGCATCAACAGAAGTGTGGCCAGCAGGTTGAGGGAGGTGATTCTCCCTCTTTACTCCACTCTGGTGAGACCCCAACTTGAGTCCTGTGTCTAGTTCTGGAGCCCCTATCACAGGAAGAATACAGACATGATAGAGTTTGTCCAGAGAAGGATGATCAGAGGGCTGAAGCACCCCTTCTATAAAGACAGACTGAGAGTTGGGGCTGTTCTGTTTGGAGAGGAGAAGGCTCTGAGGAGACCTTATTGCGGCCTCTGAAGGGGGCCTACAAGAAAGCTGGTGAAGGACATTTTAGAATGTCAGGTAGTGATAGGACATGGGGGAATGGAGCAAAACTAGAAGTGGGTAGACTCAGATTGGATGTTAGGAAGTTCTTCACCATGAGGGTTGTGAGACAGTGGAAAAGGTTGCCCAAGGAGGTGGTAGAAGCCCTATCCCTGGAGGTCTTTAAGGCCATGCTGGCTGGGGCTCTGAGCAACCTGATCTAGTGCGAAGTGTCCCTGCCCTTGTCAGGGGAGTTTGAGCTGGATGAAACTTGAGGTCCCTTCCAGCACTGGCAATTTTGTGGTTCTATGCATTTTCACATTTTCTTTGAATCTTCGATGTTAATAAACTAGTAAGTATTTCACAAATGTTGTGTTTCCTCTGCCTTAATGAAGGTTCAAAACTGACAGTATACAACATTCCTTCACATTTAGGTCTAGCTGATCATGCACTTGGAAATATAATCCTGGTTTAAGCACCTTGTAAAGTTGTATTTTTAGCACATTCATGAAATTTTATTCCAAATTATGTTCTTACGGTTTTGTCAAGGATTAATCTGGAGCAGCATTTGGCTCCATTCTTTAGAGATGGCTGAGGATAAATTGGAGCAGAATTTGAGGTGTACTATCCCAATACAAAGAAATTTATTTTAATAATTGCCATTAGAAATATTTAACAGACTATCTGTGAACTTCTGTAGGTTGCCTCCTAACATGTGATTTTTGTTTTGCATATGTAAAACAACTGAAAACCTGTTAAAACAATTGAAAAACCTGTTCAAATTTGAAATAATAATCATAAACAATTAATTTTAAATGGATTTTTAAATAATGAAAGAGCACATCATATGAATAAGCTAGTGCTTGTAATGGCCCTTCTCCTATTCTGGTATCAGGAAATGAAACAAATGCCAGAAGAGGTGCTTATCTTGCTCTGCTGATATTGTAAGCTCCTCTGAAGAACACAGTTTTGCTGGTGTAACATCAAGATAAGTAGAAATGTAGATTTGGTTGGTACTGCTTGAGATATTTGATATTTGGGGGTAATCCTTGTGATCTGTTTCCCTGCAGCTTGCAGGGCAAGGCCTGAGTCTGGGTGGGGAGAAGGGAATAAGGGAGTTCCTAGAAAATACAGTTGTTTCTATGAATTAATTAGCAGGATAGTTAAAATGAAATTACTGAGTGTTGTGCAATCTAAAGTAAGAACACTTCATCTTTTCAGTCAGGTATGACTGAATGAACGCTTATGTGGCTTTGACCATGTATTGTATCCGAGAAGCTGCCTTGGACAATTTTTTTTGTTGTTGTTTTGTTTGGTTGGTTTGTTGGTTTTTTCCTCCTTCCCTCTCCTGCATTTCTTATGCATGAGTTCAAAATAATGGGCTTTTGGGGTTTTTGATTTGTTTTGTTTTTAAACATTAGGAACAAAGAATGCTACATATACTTCATTTAAACATGTCTTAGCATGTTTAAATGAAGTAGCCTAGACAGTGATGGAGGTAGAGGTGGGTGTCCAGCTGGGCTATAACTGACTGGGATAATGAGCCTCTGAATTTCCCTTTGAGAGGGATGCTCCTTTTCTTTCTAAATTTTATGGTGGTTCTTAGCTGCAGTCTTAAAAGCTCAAAACATGGTCAGACTGTAACTCTTCAACTTTCACTACACAGTCTCCTCTTTATATTCTTTTGAATGAACTTCCTTTGTTTTCTTCATTTCCATTATGTACATGGATACTTAGTGGTAGTCAGACAAGACAAGAAGGAAGGTGAAGTTTGAAAGTTTACTACTGTCGCCTTCTCAGGCCTCTATAAAGATACCCCCAGGACCTATATTTTGCCTTCTGCTACTAAGTCCCCTACTGAATAGATTAGTAAGAGTGATCCTCCTGACACAGACACCCCCATAACATTGAAGAAAGGATGCACTAGTGACTCCTTAATGGCACCAGCTTGTGCTCTCTAACCACATCATTCCTTCCCTCTTTCTGTCCCCAAGCCAATGCTTTAGACTTTGCATTTGTCTTTTGCCCTACTGCTTTGACAATTTAGATCAGTGACATAAGTACTGCTCTGAGAATCTGAAGGAAGATTCAAATTGTATTGTTGGGATCTTTGTTATAGCTGTTGGAAATAATATTGACTTTTTATTGTTTTAAATTTGTTTGGTTACTATAAAACATACCATTAATATAAATGTCTATATCCAAGGCTTGTTCTGATAATCAGCAGCAAACACAGTATTTCAAGGTGGACCATATGTGTAGAGAAAATAAAATGCATGAAGACATAATCAGAGCTTCCATTCTGCTCAGAGTGAATATTAATAATAATGTTTTATGATATACTGTAATTGAAGACATTAACTTTTTGGGGAAAACAGTCTGTCTTGACAAATAGGTGCATGTTGCTGTTGCATCAGGTGTTGACAGGAGAAATATTAGTTAGTTTTCAGTAGACCTTCCTGTATGAATGTGTGTCTGTAAAAGGGTATTTTATGATCTAAAATAATACTTTTGTGAAAGCATTTCAGATTCTAATTTTATTTTTGCATTCACTTTCTCAGAGAGTGAAACAGATTTCATCTTTGCATTCACATATTTTGCAGGCACATATGTAGCCTATATACATATTTGTCTGCACCCATACATACTTAGTTAAATGTGCTTTGTGAGCTGCAATATTGTCAGAATCTTTTATGCAAAACCCTGATTTTTTTAAATTCAAATTTCTGTTTAGGTTATGTTGTCTTTTATTCTCTTATATCTAAATCTGGGTAGTTCTATTGGCATCAGTGGCAATGCATCTCAGTTTGACAGTTGAAACAGAATCAAAATATGACTCAATCTGTTTCATTCCTCTTTTGCATTTGTAATAGAGCAAAGAACTTCTTACTGCCAGACAATGATAGCAAAAATGGAATTGTTACTTCAAAAAAAATGCCCCCAGACTTTTAATTATCAGAAATATAAGTAAGGCAGCATAGGAAAGCAACGGTTCTGCTTAGGTTAACATGGTCGTCCATGCAATTTTATTTTGTCTGTGGTGATTTAGCTCCCTCCAGAAGTTTCTCAACAGTGACAAGTGCTGTATGCTGCCTTTGTAAACCACATGCTCCTGCTGAAGCAGGGTTTGAATCAGCATGGAATTTGGCTTATCAGACTATGTCTGGGAAGCCAGAAATTTTTGTCATGCCAGATTTCATCTGAATTAAAACTGAAGAAAAATATAGCAACACATTTTGAAAAGAAAAAGACGAGTTTTATGGGCTTCAGTGAAATCACATCATCAGATAAATGTTTCATACTTTGGTTATTAAAGTTATTTAAGCAGTAATTATATTAATTAACTTTGTGCTTTAATGTTAATGTTGTTGGAGATATTTCAAGTATTAGCGATGTGCATGTAAGTCACTTTCCATATTAAGGCATCTTTTGATCCTCATAAAAATTTATCTTACTTTTTGATGTGGTTTTGTGGAAGTCAAGATGGGACAACAGAGTATTTTGTCCAAAATCTACAAATACAGTTTTATTTGTGATGAAGTCCTATGAGGGCATTGATACAGTGTCCTAAATCAATATGGTTCTAAGTGAGTATTGGCTTATTTATCTCATTCCTAAGAAAAACGGAATGTTCTCTAAGTGGACATGGGTAGTCTGGACAGAAAATTAACTAAAACTTCAGATCTTTATTTAGAGGAGGTTAAGTTAGGTGAAGATGATTCCCTTTCTTAAAAAGACTCTTGAGCAGCAGTTCTGTACCCCTTTCCCAACAAGGAAAAAGGGCACCTCTAGGACTAATTTGAAGATTAAATGATGGAAAGTGAGTTCTGTGAATATTGCTGGGAAGGCCGGAAAAAGGGCTTTTGAAAAAGCACTGTCTAAAAGAGTTAAAATAACAACTCATAACATAGAGTAATCTACTTTGGCAAGAGGGTTGGACTCGATGAGCTCTAGAAGTCCCTTCCAACTTCTGACATTCTATGATTCTATGATCTGGGACACTAGAGGAAGCACATGCCACTCAGGCTCCTGGATGTCTCTAACCAATTGCTGAGTGCAGCTGGAATGTTCATGTGCCTGTAGTTTCCTCCTCAAGCTAAAGGATTTGTTCTGCTACTTTCCTGTAGTTCTGAAGCTGTTCTGAGGCTTTCTATAAATGACAGTATGGTTCTTCGCCAAAATAGTACTTCTGGGGCCCATGAGAATCTGGATTTATCTCCCACTAACACAGCACTTTGCAGTAGCAAGAGTCAGAGCAAACACAAGTGGTCACATAACACTAGTAAAGTTACAAGGCTTGGGATTTTTGTTCTTGGCTTCTTTTCAGATGAATGTGCCCTTTATTTTCTTCCTTTGCAGTAAGAATAATTTTCATAGTGTTTTCTCAGTAATCAGATGGTACTACAGCCATAGAATGTGCAGGCTCACATTGGATTAAACAGTTTCCTTCATTTCAAATTTTATGCAGAACATATTTCAATTCAGCAGTGTTTGTTTAGGATTCTGTGCTCAGAACTTTGTATTAGATGAAAAGAAGCCATGCATTTAAATTATTCAGTCTTCAAGACCAATGAAAATTGTCAGTCACCTTCTAGCATATTTAACTTATCCTAAAGGATGCTTACAGATGCAAAAATTCACCTCCAGTCACATTAATAGATTGTTGGGTTTATTTTGCCACTGAGTGATTTTGTCTTCCTTGATTTGTGCTGTATTTTTTGTGTTGTCTGCAAACAGGGGGCAAAAATCAGTTTTTAAATATTAAAATTATAAATTTAATTCTCATAAAATTGACCAGACTGACAATGAAACAAATAATATGGAAATGCACAATTAGTATTTTGTTACCTTAAAAAAAAATAGCTAACATGGCCTGTCTAATGCAAAAGAAATGTCACTGTGGCAAGTTAATTCAACCAGAGCTAACTGTGAAGTCAGTCAGTATTATAGTTATTTGTAAGATTTACTTTCCATCTGGACATAAGGAGGAGAGGCAGCTTTAATTATTAAGTGATGACAGTTCCAAAGCGGACTTAGAAAAAAAATAAATAAAAAAAATAGGAGGGAGAAATACCAGTCTCTGACCAGAGCTGCAAGCACATACTTCTGGAAGGACAGTATAGGGAGTACGTTTTAATTCTTCGTATCTAGTAGAAGCTTTTCCTAGCACCATTGAGCAAGGGACTGAAATTTCAGGCTATGCATATTTTTTTTTTTTTCTATTTCCTGCAGATCTTCATAATCTTTTCTCTATCTACTTTCTTGTGAATCCGGATCATTTTGTTTTGAAGTACCATTCTCTGCCCGACTCAGCAGCTGTCTGTATAGTAACTCTGTGGGACAGGGAACGACTTTTTGGCCTAAATGTTGTTGTGGAGGGGTATTCTGCCACCTACGCCGATTTGTGGCAGAGGGAAGAAATTAATTGGTGTGAGATAATAAATACCTATTTTTATAAATATTAACTTCAATATTCTGAACTCTCGCCACTCTCAACCACTGTATATTAATATAAAATGGATCTACACGGTCATGGAGTACCTTATAAGATTAATACCATGCTATAACCTATTAATAACTATATTACAATAACTATAAATGGAGAGAGGAGTTTTCCCGCGGCTTAATGCCACTTTGGGGTCAATATACTATTTGCCCAGCAGAGTGTGCTGAAACTCTTTCTGCTCTATGGCAGGAGGCAACAGGAATTACAGAGGCATTAAAGCATTTACTCACAATTCTGAATAATTATGAATAATCACCCTCCGGGGCCACGTCACAGCCTATTACTAGTGTCCAAACTTTAGGGGAGCTTTGCCCGTGGACTTCGAGGCTGGAATCCTCCCGGCTTCAGGGAAAAGAGAATCTTCCCGACTTCTGGGGAAATGATGCAGTCTCTGACCTTGTACTCCTGGCGAAGGATGCAATCTATGCCTTGTCTCCTGGCTTTTTCTGGATGCTCTGTCCAGGGAGTTCATAGGCAGGACCTCAGGTGCAGGAGAAGGATGTTGTGCAGTCTGAGCACGGTCTCAAGCGTGCAGACAATCCAGTGTCTGCTTCCTGGTACCTTGGTGACAGTGGCGCTTACCAGGCAATGATAAGGCAGCGGGCATGCAAGGTGTGCACGGCTGGCCAGGGAGTTTGAGCTCCACAAATATACAGGCAGGTTTAAGTGAGCTCTGCAAGTGAGTATGCAGGCAATGGAGCCTGAGCACACAGGTGAACAGGGTGGGGCCCGAACACGGGGCCTAAGCGTGAGTGAGTGCACGCTGGTGAAGCAAGAGAGCAGAAGCAGGCAGGTGAAGCACCTTGTTTACTTCTGTAGCTCTATTTATCAACTGTGGGCCGAGATTAATGGCCCTTTGGCCACTAGAATGACTAACCAGAGTTTGGCAGTTAGCCAAACAATACCATAATAGGCTAAATCACAAGTTTAGTACTCCCAAATATGGGGAGAGCATGGGTGGGCCACACGCTAAGCACGTGGGATTATGCAACATGTTTACAACCTGGACCTTAGGGAGGCCAGACTTTGTGGCACCAGGCCTATTGTGCCCCTTCTGTGCTTGTTTACCCATTTAATATATTTTCCTGCCTAAACTAGAGTTAAATACGTTTGGGCAAGGTAAGGCATAAAATAAGCCTATTTTCAGGCCTACGGGCCCTCCACGACAAATGTACTGAGATACATGTGGCTCTCAGCTCTTAGTGGGAATAAAACTCCCTTGGTACAAACCTCTGAGAAATGTATCCAGAGTTGTTAGGTTTGTGAGAATTTTCATAATAATTTTCTGGCTTTACAAAAAAAAAATAAAAATCAGGCCTAGCAGTCAGGTGTACTGTGTAGGTGTGCAAAACACCCTAGAGAACTACACAGACAATGTATAGTTATCCATATGTAACTCCAGGTATCTCATCCGTGACACAAAACAGAAATTCAAATGTGAGCTTTGAAAATTAAAGCATCTATATTAAAAATAAGTTGTCAAATACTCTAGGTCAGGTTTTCTTTCTTGTGCTGGTTTCAGACTAGCTGAAATATTTTACTGAGAGAAATTCAATCCTTAGCTGTGAAAAGAAAGAAGAAAAACAACATGTGCCCTATATCACCATTCTTCTGCTGAGAAACACAACTAGTCAAAATACAGATAAGACAGGCACTTCACATACACACACTGCTCAACTCTTCACTTTGGGCTGTGCCTTCTTTCTGGTAATTCTCTAGCTGATTCTGCCTTTAACTCTCTAATCCACTCTAACCTCCTTTCTGTCTTTTTTTGACATCTCACTTCAGATCTCCAGGTTATTTCTGAAGGAAGGGAAAGAGAGAAGAAGGGGGTTTGGGTTGGAAGCCCTCCTGAGGATTCTGATTTTTTTCTGGGAGGGGTACTGTGTTTCTCTGTTAATTTTAATGTGTATGTAACTGTATATATTTTCATATATATGTCTGTATATTGTTCCAAGCTGTGAATATAGCTTCATTCTTTAATTTCCAGATGTCTGAGTCTAGGCAGTCTAGTCTGGGTGATTTTCTGAAGTGGAGATGGGAAGTAACTCCCAAACCACATTTCTTTATTATAAAGAGCTAGTAATAATATTTTCTGTTTTATAGAGCTAGTTTTGACCCTTTCTAAATGAAGAAGGATTATGAGTATGTAACTTGAATGTAAGACTGTGGTTTCCTTGTCAAGATTCAGTCCTAAAATATTTTTGGATAATTTTGAGGTTTATGAGGTGAAAAGAGATAAATATGAAATTCATTCTTTTAAAATTCAATGTAGTATTTTGTGGGGAATATATGACTTATGAAAGTCAGCAGTAGCATGTAAGAAAATCCCGTACAATAGCTAGAGGTGACCAGCTGCCAGATATAATTAATTACTGAAGCATTTTGCTTTTGTTTTTAAAGTTTTACTCATTTGAGGTCAGAGGGTTTTCATCACTGAAACTGGCAATTATATCTAAGTTTCAAGAGTGCATTGAAAATATAAAAGGAATAAATCTGTGCAGTTTGCCAAGAGTATGAAGCAGTCATTTCAGGGGATATAGCCTCACTTCTAGTAACCTGCCTGTTGTTTGCAACTAGGGAGCTGTTTATATGAAAGGCTCTTTTTAAAGTGCTTGGGAAAAAGCATACATTCCCATCTCTTGTCCAGCTGTGAGATGATATTCTCAGTACTTGAGCTCATCCAGTTATTGTCTGGTGTTTTTATATCAAACTGATAATGAACTTCTGTATTTTGGAAAACTCATTCTCTGACAGAGATTTTTTTTCAGATGTGTTCAGCTCTCAGTAATGAATGCAAAATGTTTTGCTGACAACAGAATTTACTGCCCTCGATTTCTCAGCTTTTGTTCTCTTTTGGGACAGTCTCAAAATAACCAAAGATCAAAAAGCATAATCTTAGATGGAACATAGGAGAACTAGATTCCTTTGTGAATAGGAATAAGAGATACCTCTTATTCTTCACAGTTTCAATACTGACCCCACACATTCATTTCTGGCACTGTCACTTGTGCTTACAAAATAAACCCAAAACAACCCTAGCATTTATTCAGTAATTGAGTAATTAAATTCCTGTTCCTACTTTTTTGAATAACACTCTTGTGACTGTTAGGCCAACATACAGGTAACAGCACCTTCATTTTCAGTCCAAGATACAATGTTTTACATTAAGATTGCTAAATATTCTTCAGCTTTGTTTTGTACTTCTGAGAATGCACTTATTTTGGAGAAGACAGCAGAAATTTCTGACTTTATATAGGTCTTGTTTCCAGATTTTATACCTTGTTGAAGGATCTTAATTTCCTTCTTGAAGCAGGAGGTGTTGGAGCAACAAGAATATAGGATGAATTTAGTTTAATCCACAGATGTTTACCCTCAAGTAGCTTCCACAAAGAAGTAGTTAAAATACATCAGTCAAAGGAATCCTTAAAATCTATTTTTACTGTGACTTCTTTATGGCTACAGAATAGACATGAGTAATCTAAAGCAAGAGTGAAAAAATGTTAAGTGAGGAGTTGTTCATAATTACATCTGTGTCATCCTTAGGATATTAGCTTTAAACTCACTCCCCAGTTTCTTTTTAATGATTTTTCCCCTACATATCATCATTGAGTGCAGTGACAAAGACAAAAAACATATCTCTTTAAATGGCCATAAATGGCTTTTCATGGAATCATAGAATGGTTTAGGTTAGAAAGGACCTCAAGGATCATCCATCTCTAACCCCCTGCCATAGGCAGGGACACCTCCCACTACAACAGGTCGCTCAAGGCCTCATCCAGCCTGGCCTTAAACGCCTCCAGGGAGGAAGCATCCACAACCTCCCTGGGCAACCCGCTCCAGTGTCTTACCACCCTCACTGTAAAGAACTTCCTCCTAACATCCAGTCTAAATCTCCCCTCTTCCACTTTAAACCCATTCCTCCTCATCCTGGCGTTACTAGACCTTGTAAATAGTCCCTCCCCAGCCTTCCTGTAGGCTCCCTTCAGATACTGGAAAGCCACTCTAAGGTCTCCTCTAAGCCTTCTCTTCTCCAGGCTGAAGAGCCCCAACTCTCTCAGCCTGTCCTCATAGCAGAGGTGCTGCAGCCCTCTGATCATCTTCGTGGCTCTCCTCTGGACTCGCTCCAGCAGTTCCATATCCTTCTTGTGTTGGGGGCTCCAGAACTGCACACAGTATTCCAGGAGGGGTCTGACGAGAGCAGAGTAAAGGGAGAATATTCCATCAAGAAACATCTTGTCATATAAACATTTGTGATATGTAAAACGATTTCTCCAAATTTCTGTGCTAATTAAAATATGATCAGTTTTTATGTTTCAAAATAGAATTAATTGAATTGTTATATAAAGTGTAGCAAAAGAGCATATTTTAGGGAATTCAGAATCATCTCAATCCAAGCCATAAAAAAAAAAATCTAAACACACTTGTATTTAGAATTCTTAAGCTTACAATAACTGTGCTACATTATCTTGGATCGCCATTTCCCATGTAGTAGTTTCCCTCAAGGCACAGAAATCCAAACCTGTTTTGTAATAAATTAACAGAGTCTATATCCTCATCAGAACCTGACATTTCATATTTTCTTACAGTAAATCCTCATAGAAAGAATATATATGAGTATACATCAGATACCAAAGACAATTATTTTTCCCCTCATTCCACTTTACTCCCTAAAATATGGCACTTGGTTCTGAAGCAGCCATGTGGTTGCAGTTGCAGTTTGATACCAAGAGAGTGCTTTCCAGGTTCAGTTCCAGTTATTTTTGTGGTATTCTCCCATCACTAAGGCTGAGGAAAAGTGTGCATTCCTGGTTTTGCTCATGTGTTAACAGCATGGGATTGTGCTCTCTCAGGCAATATTTTGCTGCATGGCAGGAAGCAGTACCTCCTGCTGGCACTACTACCCTGCGTAGTGCATTCCTGCATCACCTGGTGTAGGTGATCCTGCTCTGGCAGGGGTGTTAGACTCCATGATCTTTCAAGGTCCCTTCCAACTTCTAACATTCTGTGGTTCTGTGCCAAGTTAACGCCTATCTGAGAGATGATCTTCAAATATTTGTGGATGTGAACAGACTGTTTCCAGGGCCAGCTCTTGAGTGAAAACTATATAATCCCTGTCATGCATTGTGAAGCCTGACAAAATAAATCTGCCTGGGATGCAAAATGGCTCCATACACATCCATGTTAGGTGCGTCTCCATTGTACTTGTTTTTAGAAGTCAGTATATGCATAGCGAGACATATTTTTATGGAGATAGCAGTGGTCCTGAGCAGCTCACACTCATTTCAGCTGCCAAGCTGAACCAAGTTTTCTTCCTTCAAGAGCTGTCCCATTATCAGCACATAAGCACCACGCTTCCCTAGCTTTGCTGTTTCTTACTGTCTTTTTCATACATGGAATGAGCTGTGTTAGAGATGCAGTTCAGTTCTTATGCAAAATCCAGCTAGATCCCTTAGTAGTTGATAGTTCTGATACAGCACAGCTTTTCCAAAAGAAATCCTTCCAGGATACCTCTAAGAAGTCCAACCAGAACCCATGAGACTTTAGGCAAGGAAACTTTGCTATGAGAAGGTAGAACTAAAAACTCAAACAGTGTTATTAACATTAGGGGGGAAAAAGGCATCAGATGAATGGAAACTTTCCTGTTTGAGAGCCCAGGAGGGATAGTCCCAGAAATAGAAATCTGCCTGTCTTAACTGTGACAAAATCTTTGAAGTGAGACACAATAATAATATCAGCATTTTCAGAAAGGAGAACAACACTCTAGAGTCCTCAAAATGTTTCAGAGAAGGTTCCCAGTGAGGATTTATGAGAAGTTTGAAAAGACTGTGAATTCACAGAAGGGAATTAGGTTGTCTTTTCTCCTTGTAAGGCAGGGAGTTACCTGTAGGAAGATCTTCTCCCAGTAAGCCAATAAAATCATTTCAGGAGATGAATAATTAATGTGAGGGCATAGGTCACTATCCAGTGACAGGGCTCAGTTCCATCAGGAATCAAGCAGTTCTGAAGAGCTGAAGACCATTTTAGGGACAATCTCCAGAGAGATGGTTGTTGGCATTTCGGGACTCTTGTATGGCTGCCAGATAATTGAAGATCTGATTGTGAAGGTGAAGTTTGGGATTAGTCTTAGAATGTCCTATGAACAATCCTAGCCCAATGAAGTAATTCTCCGTGCTCTGGCAATTGCTGCACCTGATAGCAGCATCTGTGAAAGTAACAGTTCATCTATGTATGTGTAGTAAGCTAAGATCAGTTTGAAGTATTTGAGTACATCCAGCATTTGCTGTCAGGATATCAGGATATCAGGATTTCTATTCCTTAATAAAAAAATCTGACAGCTAGTGCATATTATTTCTCTACTACTTCCCTACATTCTGTCAATTTACACCTCTGAATGATGGAAAGTGTTCTTGATCAATGGTTAGGACAAAAAGACTTATTCTTTTCTCTTAATTTTGTCTTCTTGTTCTATCTACCTCCTGTACTTTAATCCATTTGAGTTGAAACTTACACTATTGTTTAGTCTTTCTTTCTAGCACTTAAAAAAACCACCACACATAAAAACCCCACAAACAAAACAAAAAACAACCACGACTACTTCAATTACTGAGTCTACTTACCCAGAGAGGATTTTTTTTTAAATTATCTTATGAAGCAGTTTCTCTATAGCAGACAATTTCTTATATTATGTGGGTACCTTGAAAATGCAAAGCAACACAAATTCAGTGATTTCTTGAGGGGGAATCAGTCACACAGCACAGCAGTCAGGAACACAATCCTTAAAACACACAAACAAAACCCTAAACCACTACAACAGTTCTGACTTTACAGAACTGTGAAGCAGAACCAAATGCAGATGGATGTACTAAAAAGGAAAAAAAAAAAAAAGAGTGAGAGTCCAAAATCTATATACAGTCTGCTTTGATGCTTGTAATATTTGTCTTCCCTGCAGCTGTTAAAAAATTCTTATCTGATTTGTTCTGTCTCCACTGTATTTTAAAATTTGCTCCAGGCCAACTTTTCCACTGCCAACCAACAAGTGCTTCCTCTCTTTGTGAGTGGTACCTAGTTTCTGCTTGTAAACAAGCCAGATGAGAAAAGTTCAGATGCCCATTTATTTTAAGTGGTAAAATAAATGGGATGTCACAGCTTCATGTGACAGGCAGTTGCATATAAAAAGCACAGTCTTATGGAGCTGCTCCCAGGTGATGTACCCAAGGTACCTAAATTTGGAATGATCATTTACAGTGGATCTCACAATGCAATGCTCACCCCTCCCTCCCCTACAGCACAATGAAAAAAGGATGAGAATGCTTGAAGCCTTGGCATTTATTTGAAAAAGCCCAAAAGTGCAGACCTCAGTTTTGCTGAGGAGAGCTTGAAAACCTGGGAGAGCAAATCCCAGAGACTTGGAAACAAGAAGGCAAATGAAAGGACTCTGAATTTTAGAAATATCTTCTTTAAGAACTTTAGAAATTTGAGGCATACATATACTCTCATAGTTGTTACTTTAATGAGCACCAATGTTCAAGGCAAAGTGCAGAAATGCTCATCTTGGAAGATGCTGTGCACCTGGGGAAGGTGCTGGTTATTTTAGTTCACAAAGTAGTGCATTTCAAAATGTGGTCAGTACCGATGCGTAAGTTTGGTGATCTGGAAGCTGTAAGAGAACTCTGTGTTGGGAATGCAAGCAGTGCCATGTCCTGTACTGACAGCATGTTGCTCTTCCTTGTGGCCCCATAGTCAACTACAGGCTTCTTTGAAATGTCTCAACGGAAGTGGTTGCATGACTCTCTAATCTGCTGTCTCTCTGCAGCTTTTCTCTTCTGTTTTTGAATGTTTCATTTAATTGGTTTCTGCTTGCATTTTAACAAATATTCCTGACTGTAGGAAATTATGTGCTAAATTAAATATTAATATTGGTTAATACTGGTGGTTATCATTTGTGTGGTTTTCCTTGTTATGATAACAAGTTTTTCAAAGTTGCAAAAAACCCTCATATTTTTCACTATCTGATACACCTCCCTGGAGGTGTTCAAGGCCAGGCTGGATGAGGCCTTGAGCGACCTGTTATAGTGGGAGGTGTTCCTGCCTATGGCAGAAGGTTGGAACTGGATGAGCTTTAAGGTCCCTTCCAACCAAAACCATTCCATGCTTTCTGTTTAACACAGTACAAACATTTGCATTAAGGTCACAGTCTGAAGGATTTTTATGAGAGATGGTAAAGAGATGTCTGGGTGCCTTGCTTCTCTACAGTTACTGACTCTAGTTAAGGGACTCTCTAGGAACTGATGTGCAATAGTGAAGTTAATAGACCTGAAAGGTGTTTGCAGTAATTTTATTGGTAGCACTGAAAAAGTTAATCATAGATTTAAACCAGCTTCTTCCAATTTGGAAAATTGTCCAAATTGTTAAAATAAAAATACCAGTAGATTTCAGAAGACAATGATCTGAGTAATTAAGCACAAGAGAGACACTCTGCTTCTACAGGACACTTAAAGATGTGTAAATGCCACTGAGAGAGGAGAATAAGCTGAGATCAGAGATTGTGAAGCTGTATACATTGAGCCACCTTTTAAGGACACATCCCCATGCCACTTAACAACATTGAAAACCTTAAAAACACTATAGTTTGACAGTGGCAAAATTCAGTGTATTGATTTCAAGTAAGGCAAAACTGCTGACTTTAACAGTCAGAATGGAACACCTCAAAGTCAATATTTGACAGGCAGGCAAGAGCAAAGAGAACACACAAGTGAGCGTGGCAGGCAGCTGCACTGAGAGATCAACAGCAAGCCTTCTGACAGGGGACCGCAATACCAGAGTTTCACCCACTGAAGGAAAGGAGGGCTTTATGTCACATTTCAGAAGAAGAATGTTATTATTTTGGATGATGCACCAAACAGGCCCTGTCCCTATTAAGTTAAAAAGGAGATTTATGGATGATTTTGGGGGTTAAATTTCTGTGGCAGGAATTATTACAAGTGAAGGTTGATAATGCAGTGTATTAAATTGCTGATTAAAAATTGGGTTAGTTCTCAAATCATGAAACAGAAGAAATGTTGTTTGGAGATGGAGGAAGAACAGAGGTTTGTGGAGGTGTTCAACAGGATATAATGCTGTGTTTGCTAGGAAGACTCTTTCTAATTTTAGTGCCATTCCAGCAAATGCTACTGTGTGTCACAACTCAGTATTTCCCTTACCAACCTTGGTCCTCACAGAGTGGGGAGTTGCAGTATTAAAGTTCAAATAATTCCTTTGTTGTAAAGAAGGCAAAGTGATGCCAAAGGGTAGTGAACAGGGTTTATTAGATTGAACCAGAGCAGAGGGAAATTGGGAGGGAAAAGCAGTGGGGAAAAGATGTATCGAAGAGAAGGGATATCCTCATTTCCCTGGCTTGAAAATGGTGGTACTGATATAAGAAAAATCAAGGAATGCTGGTAAAAAGGTCTCATAGACCAGATGCTCATTTTGAGGGTGTTTGTGACAAACCGTAAAATACCAAACTCTGTAGAGAAGTTTGTTTATAGTAAATCAGTTGATAATCTGCAAACCTAAAAAAGGGCTGCTGTAGGAGTGTCTGCAGCTACACGTTGGAGATCTGTGATACGCAATCTTGTAAAGACCCAAGCCTGCAGTGAATAAGGAAAGCAGGAAGGAGATAATGGAGAAGCAGGGATATCCTGACATCAGCAACAAAGAAGGGTCTGCTTAACGAGAGATGAGAAAGACCCTGGAAGGAAGGCTGTGTGGGATGTTCATCGCAGATAACCATTCCAGACTACCAGGGTTGGAATTGTTGGAATTGGGGTGGAGAATGGGAAAATACTTACGTTAATGAACTCCAAGAAANTGTTGGAATTGGGGTGGAGAATGGGAAAATACTTACGTTAATGAACTCCAAGAAATAATTGTAATAACCCTACCTCCTATTACGAATATGCATGCTCTTGTGACATAAACTGTGGCTTGTGCCAGCATGGAGTCTGCAGGATTGATGGAGTGATCCTGCCTGCACCCAGTGCTGTAATAAAACATACCTATTTCATAAATACAGGAGTTTTGGGGTTCATTTTGCAGGTCAGTCCTGTAGCAGGGGCAGTTCCAAGTTTCTTGGCGCAGCAGGCAGCAGGGCCGTGCCACGTGCCCTTCTCTAGCCTGCAGGCCGTGCACAGCGGGGCCGTGCCACGTGCCCTTCTCTAGCCTGCAGGCCGTGCACAGCGGGGCCGTGCCACGTGCCCTTCTCTAGCCTGCAGGCCGTGCACAGCGGGGCCGTGCCACGTGCCCTTCTCTAGCCTGCAGGCCGTGCACAGCGGGGCCGTGCCACGTGCCCTTCTCTAGCCTGCAGGCCGTGCACAGCGGGGCCGTGCCACGTGCCCTTCTCTAGCCTGCAGGCCGTGCACAGCGGGGCCGTGCCACGTGCCCTTCTCTAGCCTGCAGGCCGTGCACAGCGGGGCCGTGCCACGTGCCCTTCTCTAGCCTGCAGGCCGTGCACAGCGGGGCCGTGCCACGTGCCCTTCTCTAGCCTGCAGGCCGTGCACAGTGGGGCCGTGCCACGTGCCCTTCTCTAGCCTGCAGGCCGTGCACAGTGGGGCCGTGCCACGTGCCCTTCTCTAGCCTGCAGGCCGTGCACAGTGGGGCCGTGCCACGTGCCCTTCTCTAGCCTGCAGGCCGTGCACAGTGGGGCCGTGCCACGTGCCCTTCTCTAGCCTGCAGGCCGTGCACAGTGGGGCCGTGCCACGTGCCCTTCTCTAGCCTGCAGGCCGTGCACAGTGGGGCCGTGCCACGTGCCCTTCTCTAGCCTGCAGGCCGTGCACAGTGGGGCCGTGCCACGTGCCCTTCTCTAGCCTGCAGGCCGTGCACAGTGGGGCCGTGCCACGTGCCCTTCTCTAGCCTGCAGGCCGTGCACAGTGGGGCCGTGCCACGTGCCCTTCTCTAGCCTGCAGGCCGTGCACAGTGGGGCCGTGCCACGTGCCCTTCTCTAGCCTGCAGGCCGTGCACAGTGGGGCCGTGCCACGTGCCCTTCTCTAGCCTGCAGGCCGTGCACAGTGGGGCCGTGCCACGTGCCCTTCTCTAGCCTGCAGGCCGTGCACAGTGGGGCCGTGCCACGTGCCCTTCTCTAGCCTGTAGGCCGTGCACAGTGGGGCCGTGCCACGTGCCCTTCTCTAGCCTGCAGGCCGTGCACAGTGGGGCCGTGCCACGTGCCCTTCTCTAGCTCGTGGGAAGCGTATGGCGCAGGTGGTGGTACAGGCTGCCTGTCAAGGCATGGGGCAGCAGGGACGCAGGGTTGTTCCCCCTGGCCACCGCCACTTGTCGTGGTGCAGAGGTGAGGCAAACAGAGGGGACCCTGTTGCATCATCTGGCCCCCTGCTCCCTCTTTCTTCCCCATAAGCATCCCTGCATTTCTCCCCTCACCCGCCTCATGGGGCCTAGCAGCACAGCCCCCAGATCTAGGCACAGTACCATGCACACCCCCACCGCTTAGTGGCAGCATTTGAGCCAACCAAAACAGTCAGGGCCTCACAGTATCCATACAGGAGCAAAATACAGAGAACATTACCTACCAATGTTAGTTCCTTTGCGATCCATCCCACAGGATATTTTGATGGGGCGATACCAAACCCTATGTATAATTTTTTTCTGAATGAATGCTTTTTACTATCTTTCCTCTCTCATCCCCTTTTGTAGAGTACATTTCTTTCCCCTTTCATCTTTGTGAGGTGATCACTTCCATTACTTTCTTACTTCTGCTGAGACTGGCCAGCTGTTTTGATGCGTTCAGCAGTTAATAGTGCAGTTCCATGTGCATTTGTGTTGGCTGAGTAAGCAAAATGAAAGAAGATGGATGTGAAAGTAAAAAGGTGATTTATGCCACTTTCATAGTGCAATGCAATAACAAAACACAGGAATTGTTTGACACATTATATTGTACGATTATGTAATTATAAACAACATAATTGGAGGCAGTTGAGCTTGAATACAGCAGACTGTTATTTAGCAATCATCTCTTTCAAGGCTCATTAAACACAGATGTATACACAAAATAAAAGCTTTGCCCCGCAAAGGCTAAATATGTAATGGCATTTTTCCCTCAAAATGTAATACATAGATCTAAACTGTCAACATTTGTAATGGATTTAGTCTGTGAATGTAAAAAAAGCTGTTCAGCTGGTATGGCAATACCTATCCTTTTGCCTTTAATTTAGGCATTATTTCTGTGATTTCCTTCATATGTCTGTTTTGGAAGGATTAAGAGACTGCATATGCAGCTGTGATGTTGGATTTTGAAATTCGTCAGGCAAGGACATTACAGATAGTCAAATACTTTTGAAAACTAATGATGATGTTTTTAAAATTGTATTTTGGACCTGTATTAAGTCTTTAAAGTTTTTTAATTCTGAAATAATAAGTGAGCTTCTGGTGAAGGAGATTCATATGCTGAAATATTCAGTTCGGGCTACAATAAGTAACTTTGTGTTTTGATAGTCTTTATATATATATAAAAATTATCTGAAGCATGATTTTATTTTGAAATAGAAGAATCTGTAAGCTAAGACAGAAAAACCTAAAGAAGTAAGACCTTCCTAATGTGCAGAGATTTGCAACACACAGAGTGAACAGTCTGACTCAAACTTTTAAAAGTTGACAGAAGCTTGGGACAGAAATGTGTATTTAAATGTGTGTGTGTACATAGATATTTAAAGATATATATATA